>VZRI01013974.1:0-22154 GCA_013397515.1 Upupa epops | reverse complement strand
TAGCTATAGACAGCGATAAGGTCACCCCTGAGCCTCCTCTTCTCCAGGCTGAACAGCCCCAGCTCCATCAGCCTCTCCTCGTAGGGCTGACCTGCCAGCCCCTTTCCCATTCCAGTTGCCCTTCTCTGGACTCGTTCCAGCCCCTCAACATCCTTCCTGAACTGAGGGGCCCAGGACTGAACACAGCACTCCAGGTGCAGTAAAGCATCTCTTCACAACTCACCAGCTGATTTACACAGGGGTCCCCAGGATGTTCTGTGAGTAGCAATGGTTTCTCCTGTCCTCAGGGATCGAACAGCAAGGCATCTCTGCAACAATGGATTCAGAGCTCAGTAAGTTATACGGCTGGCTAATCACAAACACAAAGCCTTCTGCAAGTGGGTGACAGCCCAGTGCGATCCTCATCCATTAGGGGTAGGTTTTTTCCTTAATGCTTCGTTAGCTGAAATGAGCAAATGGGAGTTGAAAAGGAACGGCATCAGGGAGGCATGGGTATCAAACCCGTAATAAATCACTTGGAGAAAGCAATTATCCTCTGCAGATGTGGCTTAGCGCTCGTCTTCTCCACACAGCTCTTCACCAACGCTCTAAAACACCGCGTCCGCTAACTGTTCAATGGGGAGAGGTTTAGCACAGAAGAAAGAAGACGACATCCCACATCTGTGTGAGTAATAGAAACATGAATAATATAGAATATAGGAAAAGAGAGAGCCTCTGTGATTAACTCAGCAGGGCCTTGTTTGCTGCAGCTTTCAACCTCAATCAAACCTCGGCTTGGACTAACAAGCCTCACAGACCCCTGGAAGTCAAATCAAAGTCCTTTCGTTAACTAATCCTGAACTCTAATCCTTACAGCTAAAACCTTCTCTACCAGCAAAGCAATCATCTAATTCCGTACAGCAGCCAGCCATACCAGCACATCCAGCCCTAATCCAGACTGTCCCACTTACTCCACTGTCTTGCACCCACCACACAGCCCTGCTCAGCTGTGCAGGACACACGGTGACCTCACCAGTTGTCTCAGTACCCTCTCCTGGGCTAAAGCACTGATTTTTAACAGCCAACTCAGCTGTGACCAGCGACACCTTTCCATCCTCAGCTGTGTTTCCTGCCCCTATTTTTTTCAATGCAATCGGGAGGAAGTTTTGTACTTTGGGAAAGGAAAGGAGTATCTTCTGCTAGCCACTTGGAGAGGAGATGGTTTGCTTTATAATGGGATTAAAGGGAGATATTTAGAGCTGGGGGAAAGTCTTAAACAATGGGGGAACACCAAGCTGCTAATGAAAACATCCTGGATGGAAAAGGCTTCAGGAAAGCTGGCAGAGGGAGAGGAGAGGAGAATTCCTGTGTGTCTGCTGCAAAGGAAAAAAGAATGTCAGCATAAACATGCTTCTTCTGCTTCTATGACAGCAGCCTTTTTTTAGATGCTAAGAAGTAAAAAGGAACAGAGCAGTGTTTTGAAACACAGCCAATTAGAAACTGCAGTGGTTATCGGAAGGCTGCTGGCTGTGTCGCAATGAGGCTTCATCAAGCCATGATAAACTCTATTGCAGCCACAGCCCCAGGCATTTCATGGGACTGAGCATCCTTTCCTGGCACATAAACTCTCACCTGGAGAAGCAAACCTCTGGGAGCTGGCAGGGTTAGAGAAACATCTCGAATCGATGTACTCAGTGCTAACACTGCCAAGACGGGCGCTCGCTTTGTTGTGACAAGCCCATTTGAGCTGGCACGGCTGAACAGCCTCTCTCCTGTGAGCCCAAGGACTTCTGTTCACTGCCTTCTAGCCACCCCTGTGCAGAGGTAAAAGGTTCACCCCTCAGGCTTCCCAACTTCTATTTCTGTGCAGACTCCACGCTTTTAGCTCCGAGGAGGAGAAACAGGACGAAAGGCAGACACCTGCACACGGTTGTAGCTCTTCTTCTCTCCCCTCTGCTTTTAGCAGAGAATGACAGAAAACATGCAATGCTCTTTTAAACCCTGTTTGGCAGTAGCACTAGTTCTACTCCATAGCAGGACTCCACGTGGAATGTGGAGGTAAGAAAGCATAGTGGAGCAAAACGCTTACCGTCCTGCAGCTGCTTCCCGGTGTTTCCAGACAGATCCGTAGTTTGCAGTGTAGGTAAACCACGGAATTATTGACAAAGGAAAAGATTTTCAGCTTGAATTGTGCTTTGCTTGAATTCCCATTCTCTATCAGGGTGGTGTAAGTATTTGGGATGGGGCAGCTGAAAAGGAAAACACGTGTATAGCAGCTCCGGTTGTAACAGGTAACTCAGGTTGTAAAGCTCATCTGAAAAGTCACAGCCTCCTGTGAAGTGACTTTGCAGCAGTGCAGGGGTGATGAAGGGCTCTTTGCTGTTATATTCTCATAGTAACCCCATGGACTAGGAGGTTGGAGAAGTGGCTTCACCAAACAGATTGAAGGAACCTCTGCTTGTGTCACTGAGTGAAAGGTCTAGCCTGCACCTTCATGTGGTGGTTGAGCCCATGGAATGAGACCAGGAATCCAGGCAGAAACAAAGCTCCCCTTTTACCAGAGGCTGCATGAATATTGGGTAAGAGTCAAACACATGGGACTCAATCGATCTGCACCTTCGAGGATGGGAGTCACCTAAGCTCTTGGTAATATCTGAACCCCAGAGAAATCGAAAAGCACACACTGCTCAATGTTCTTCCACTACTGCCTGCCAGTGCTGGTTGACAACCAGCTGAACAGGAGCCAGCAGGGTGCCCAGGTAGCATGAAAAGCCAATGGCATCTGGGCTTGGATCAGCACTAGTGTGACCAGCAGGTCTAGGGTGTCGTTCTTGGCCTATATTGGGCACTGGTGAGGCCTCACCTTGAGTCCTGGGGGCAGTTTGGGGCCCCTCTCTTCAGGAGGGAGATTGGGGTGCTGGAGCAGGTCCAGAGGAGCAATGAGGCTGGGGAGGAGACTAGAGGGAAAGTTTTGTGATGAGAGGCTGAGGCAGCTGGGGTTGTTTGGACTGGAGGAGACTCAGGGGGGACCTTCTTCCTCTCTACAACTCCCTGAAGCTTGATGATCTCAGAGGTCTTTTGCAGCCTCAATGATTCTGTAATACAGTCTCTTAAATAAGTAACTGTAGAAGGGACAGTGGGGTTGGACTGCAGGTCCCTTCCAACCCTGTGATTCTATGGTTCAAAATCACCTATTTCTTCAGGTCAAGACTATGGGGAAGACGACTGAACTCAAAAACCTACTGCATTACCCTTTGAAAACCTTTCCTTTTCATACCCACCCTCCTTGTTCAAAGAACCTGTCAGCAGCTAGAACGATGTGCAGAGGAACGATGAGAACACACACGAGAGGCATTTCAAATACAACACACTAGTAGCCATTACCCCTAGAGGAGTGTACCTGTTGCTGATAAAAGCAAACGAGAGAGGATCCACTGCATTATTAGTTGGAGTCGCCCAGCAGTCAGTGAGGACCACCTTGAGCTTGTTGTCCGCTCGCTGGATCCCCACTTCAATCAGTACATCATCACTAGCAGAGATGCTAAAGTTTTTTGGTATTGGGGAGTTTCCAATGAACAACTGCATTTGGGTTCTGAAGCGTCCAGATCCGTGCAAGTCCTCAAAGATGGTGTAAAGTCTGAAAGAACAAGGAACTTCCTTTAAGGACAACAACTCTGACTGTGGGTTTGGTTTTCTGTGATTTAACTCCATCTTACTTGAAGATGGGGCCTTCCATTAACAACTATTTGCATTACATAGCCTCTGTTTCCCCCAAGTTATTGAAATAAGGATTTATGGGGTTAAAAATTGCCATCCTTGGCATTCCCACTGCAGCCTTCATCCCTCCATCTGCTAAAAAGCTCCATCATTTTTATCTTACAGAAGCAGGGAAATAATGTTAGTGCTACAGATAACCCAGGGAAGCCAGGAAGTCTGGCTCCTAAACCTGCACCAGTAACTCCCACAGCTTTATTTCCACTAAGGCAACAGCCAAGCTTGTTGACTGTTGGATCTACAGACCCAGTGGAACACGCTGCTCAGGTTGGTGGTGGAGCTGCCACCCTTGGAAGTGTTCAAACACCGTGTAAATGTGGCACTGGAAAAGGTGGGTTAGTGGGCACAGAGAGGTCGAGTTGATGGTTGGAATAAATGGTCTTGCAGGTCTCTTCCAACCTTAATCATTCTACTATCAGATCCCCACAGCAGGGATAACCTGAGCACAGAAATCAAGGGATGGCAGACTTCTTCGCCAGCACATACTTGCATCTGGCTACAGCTAAGCTCCCCAGGAACTTATCCCAGGCAGCAGCACTCAGCCTCGGAGAGCATTTCAAAGCAAAGTTGTTATTCACCCTTCAGCAATGTATCCAGAGGAAGTCAAGAGGTCGTTTTGAAACACACAGTGAATGGGACTGGCAACTTTTGAGTGGTGGATGACTCCCTGAGCAGAAACATCGTTTCGAAGGATGCTTTTGGCAATGGTGTTAGTCATGTTCTGCAACAGAGAGAAAGTAAAGAGCAACTTGTGGATATGGTGTTTCTAGGTGTGTAGTAGAACAAGGTACCAGCTTCAAGTGCCTCTGCTTTATGGTGGCTGCAGAAATCAGACTACATTTCTAGGATCTTAGTCTGTGCACAGTGGCATAACGAGAATCTACCAGCTTAGTCTACAGTCATCCTTGCTCCAGAGTAGAATTGCTGCATTTTGGCTCTAGCCTGTACAGAGCCTTTGGTCTAGGATCCAAAGAGAGAGCTAACATTCTTGCTCCCCACAGCTGGGAGCAGCTAGAGTATTCATCTAAATACAATAATTAAAGAGCTTGTAAAACAAGAGAAGCTTCAGGCAACTGCAAAGGGAACTCGGGGAGAAGTGACTCTTAATTTAGAGAGTCCCTTGAGTTATGCTGCCTGACTTTAAGTATTCCTCCTTCTGTCTTGCTTGCTTCCTGTCCCAAACAGAGAGGTAAATTCCCATCACAAGAAGGCTGGGTGTTTTTTACTCCAAAGAAATCTGTCAGTCCAACTTTTCAGCAAATAATACTCTGTACCACCAGCTAAGGAGCTGCCATTGTCCCTCCCCTCATCCCCCTGCAAGAACAAAAATGCTTCAGGACTTTGCTGCATCCACCAGATCAGGCGACTTACGGTCTCAACTTCAGTGCCACAGTCACTCCAGCCTGCCTGCAGCACCACATGAGTGCCATTGCTGATGCTCACGTTACAGCGAGGCTCCCCCAGGTACAGGGAGGTTTCAGGGATAGACTCCTGCTGTAAAAATCTCTTCTGGACAGAAAGGATGATCTTCTCAATTTCACAAAGCACTGTGACTGCATCTTTAATGGACACTTTCTGGGAAGGTTTCATGAGGGGGGGGTCAGGAGATGGTTGAGTAGAAACATCATGAGTTGACATGGGATCCATAGAGAGAGACAGCAGCACCACAGTGGAGAGTGTGGTGTCCTCCAGGGCTTTGAGCTCTGTCGTGGAGAAGTCCAGTGAAGCAGAAGAAACTGGAGTTGAAGTCTGCAGAGATGTTGCACGTAAATCTGTGTCGTGTGCAGGTCTCTTATCTGTCCCTGTTGCCTTCTGGCTGACTGAAACTGCTGAGGAGTGCCAGAAACACAAAGGTACTGTTGTCATGTACAGGCTCAGGTTGATTTAATAAGGTAAAGGCAAATTTCCTCCTAGGAGGAAATTCACAGTTACTGGAAGGAAACTTGCTTTTGTTTGTTCAATCTGCTCTACTTACTGACAAAGAAGTGGCTTCTGGTTGGGTTTGGTTTTAAAGCCCATTGGAAACACAAAGAACCTGCTAGCAAAGCTGACGGGCTGTGTTTCCTGAGAGCTGCAATAGTGTGCTCACGGCACACATCTGTGTGGCACATGGGTGCCAGCAGCCCCAGCACCTGTTCATCTGGTTTTGCCTAGTCCTGTAAGGACACTGCATATGGGGTATAAACAGGAGCAGAGCCTGGAGCCCTTTGGGATCAGTGGGTACCCAGCAAACGTGACCCTGCGTGCTCCAGAGAAGCCGTTTGGGGGCACATACAGGATAAACCTCATCTAAGAGGCCCACCTTGTGCTTATGTGTCCTGAGAGACAGGGTGGGGAGTTGAATATCATGTAACCAGCAATCCCCAGTGACTTCAGCAAGAAAGCAAGCAGGGGGAAAGGGGAAGGACAAGTTGAGATCAATGCCTATGTCAAACATACAACACCCAGCACGGGCTCTGGGGGTGCCCTGTGGCTCCTTGCCGTGTAGAAACATCACCACTGACCTAACACCAAGATCATAAATTCCAGTTGCAGTGAAACACAAGGACGTGTCTCATGGCACAAAAATTCTCTTAAATCACGTTAATGGGTTGTACACACAAATAGCCTCCCTTTCCCAAGCAGCACATCAAATCTGTACACACCTAGGTGTCTATCCAGAGCTTTTTTTGGAACGCCCTCTCTTTCACAAATGCCCCACGTTAAAACCTTGCTCGCTGTTTTACATGTAAGAGGAAGAAGGAGGAAAGTCTGAGCTCTTTCAGAGCTGAATTCCTTCAAAGCTCATCATCACCATGCTATTCGACTTGGTTAAACAACACTGAGCAAAGCCTGGTATCCATTAACAAATCCTGGTGACTTCAGCTTATCACCGTGGCAGCAAAACCAAACGCAAATCACTGAAGAAGCCTAAAGGAATTTAGGAGCTTAAACACCCATCCTTCCTTAGCTCTCCAATTATTGAAGGAAATAAGCTAGGTGAATCGACTGGTGCCACAGCAACTTTTCATCCCCACTGCCACCCGAAGGTCAAACCAGCCGGCTGATTCCTTCTGTTACCTTCTCAATTATCTCTGCTCTCCCCTCTGCTACTGCTAATGAAAATCACTAACGAGTCCGACAATCCTACCTAATTTGACTGACAAACAGGAGAAACTGGAAGTGTTAAAAGAACTTTAGAGAGACCCCATTACATATTAATAGAGTAGCTCTCACAGGGAGTGTTACAGGCAGAAACACTTAGGTTCCACTGCAAGAGTGTGGCGGTCACGATCCACCCTAAGGGTCAGATCACTAAGCCTGCAGTCAGCCATTAGATAATAGAACATCTTTTTGCCTTCACAGCTTCTTCCAGGCCTTTCTGGATGCACATCAGCGAATCCTTCCTTGCAGCTGCACTGGTAAAACCCAAGTGTGTTATGGCACGATGCGTTGAGGGAGCAGTCATCTTCTTGGCTTTTGCACTCATCGTAATCTGTGGGGGATATTTAAGGCAGAGGTGGAGAGTGTTTAAATGAAAAGGTGATGGTTCTGATACCGGAGTGTGTTTAGTGATGTACCATGAGACCGTGGTGGGATTAGACCTCTTAGATGTGATTACTGTGCAGGCACAGGCTTGGTCTAGATGAGGGGACCACACCTGGAGTGTTGTGTTCAGTTCTGGGCCCCTCAGTCCAAGAAGGATGTTGGGGGGCTGGAACAAGTCCAGAGAAGGGCAACTAGAATGGGAAAGGGGCTGGAAGGTCAGCCCTACGAGGAGAGGCTGATGGAGCTGGGGCTGTTCAGCCTGAAGAAGAGGAGGCTCAGGGGTGACCTTGTCGCTGTCTCTAACTCCCTGAAAGGGGGTTGGAGTCAGGCAGGGTCGGTCTGTTCTCCCTGGACACTGCAGACAGGACAAGGGGTCACAGTCTTCAGCTCCAGGGAGAGGTTTAGANATACTCCAGGTGCAGTCTAACAAGAGCTGAAAACGGGAGGAGGAGAACCTCCCTCTCCCTGCTGGCCACACCATTCCTGATGCAGGCCAGGATGCCATTAGCCCTCTTGGCCACCTGGGCACATTGCTGACTCAGGCTAAGTTTGCTGCCCACCAGTGCCCCCAGGTCTCTTTCACTACTCTTTGGACACGTTTATCACGATAAGGATATCGAATGTGTTATCTTTTCAGAGGTGACACATCAGCTTGTGAAAACAAACTGAACAGCAGCTCGACCTGAACCCCATGTTTCCTGTTACGGACTGAAATGACACGGAAAGGAAAAGAAGTTGGACAGTCAGCCATGGCACTGCACTCGGTAAACTGTGGGCTCTCCTCTGAACCCCTGACTCACAAGCATGGGAGGAAAACACTCCTACTGCAGAGGAACCAAGGTGGCCATTGCTTTGTTCAGTTGAGTCTCTGCATTATGTGAAGTGATTGACAGGGAGCACAGCGTGTTTCACGGTGATTTTAAATGGAGCTGGTTCTTTGTGTGTGCAGGGACCTGTTTGCACCAGTAGCCTATAACCCCCTCGGTTTGTTACTCCTGTTCTAGCATCCCCATATCTGGTTCCCTATAAAATTAGTGTTAGCTGTAAAGAGACTCACAGAATAAGCCTGGTTGGAAAGGACCCCCTAGATCCAGCCATCCCCGCACCAACAAAATCCCTAAATACCTGATCAGTGGAATCAAACACAACCTGACGGCCTCCCTGCTGCCACTCTAGCCTGGGGTGAAGCACCATGGCTAACGGTTCTTCAACACCTCCAGGGATGGGGACTCCAGCACCTCCCTGGGAAGGCTGTTCCAGTGCCTCACCACTCTCTCTGGAAAGAATTTCTTCCCAAGGTCCAATCTAAACCCTCCCTGCCTCACCTGAAGACCAGTGCCCCTGGTTGTGTCAGCAGTCAGCAAGGAGAAGAGGCCAATAAAGCACCTCACTCCAACCTCCCTTCAGGAAGGTGTAGAGGTCCCCCCTCAAACTCCTCTTCTCCAAATTAAAGCTTAATGGAGCAATATAAAGAGAGAAAGGGTGATCATGTGTCTGTAAAACAGATCCATATCCCTTCAAATACTGCAGATTAATAGTAGGCTTTACCATCCTTCCAGTTCTGAAGAGCTATTGGGGTAAAAGATGCTCCTTACCGTTTATGGAGAGACTGCTCTTGTCCACTGTGAAATAGGAGCTGTGTTCCAAGGCATCACGGAAGGTGGTGATGATGTCGTTGAGATCCACGTCTTCAGCAATCAGTAAATTGAAACTTACCACTGTGCTCCCATTAGTAATGCCCGTTATCAGCACTTTGATCAGACCAGCATCCATCTGCTGAAGCACCTCAAGGGGCAGAGATTTCTGTACCTGCAATAAAACCAAAACGCATTGGGAGAAGGGCAGATAGAGGGGTTAGGCTTTGTATTTTGCTCAGAAGAGAGCATTATGCAGCAGAACCCTGCATCGTAGTCCAGAGAGAAGCAGCAGAACGGTGACCTTTTGCTTTCTGCATTCCACTTTGCAGCAGCTGAAGGAGTTGGTGTACGTTTGACCAGGAATATCCAACCAGCTGAGCAATTGAGATACCTTTATGTAATTTGCCACAGGTCCCTGCCCTCTGGTAACAGCGAGGAGTGCAGGAGACTGCAGGGAAACTCCCATGCATTGGCCTCTCAAGATGCCTTCAGGGAAAGGGGAGGGCTACCCAACATGAGAAGTGGATGCCGATGCAGGTGGCGATGCCTCCAGACACTCCACACCACATATATGCCTCAGAGGGCTCCCTCAGCTCAGGGCAGACCATCTTCAAGCCTTTCTTTGTAGGTGATTTCTCACCAGAGCCAAGCAAATAACAGTCTCACAGTAATGATGAGGCTGGAAAAGACCTTAAAGATCATCCAGAACTCTGAAAGGCGTTTCACTTCATTAGCAGTGCCACACAGTTCAACCTCCTGACAAGCTAGTCCTCAACTTGCTTTCAGAAATAGCTAATCAAAGCCTTCCCTGAGGACTATCATGTTATTGCTGCACATGCTGGCACCAGGGCACGCAGCTCTGATTCACGCTTCTCCACGAGAGTCCAAGAGCCAGGCAGGGAAATGGCTCTGTGCTATTTTGAGCAGGAGCAGTCACCCTCAAAGCACTGCAGCAACAAATTACAGAGCAACTTTGGTTTAGGTGAATCAATAAAACAAACATCCAGTCTGTACACAGTAACTTCTGACTTCTCTGAGGCCTGAGAAACAAAACACCTTTTTCAAAGGACACTGGAGCCTTAGTTATGAGAGCTCCAGAAGCTGCCTCCTTTACCCCCCTGGAGACCAAGATGTTCAGCATCTGTACAAGTGGGAAACAGCCCTGTGTGAAGCCTTGAATCATCTGGGCTGCTCAGCCTCTCCAGTGACCAGCTCAGACTCCTCTCAAAAAGACTGATAGGCTGGAGCTGTTCAACTTCTTCCCTTCCCACCCTCCAAGGCTAGGTACCTCTGGAGGGCACCCACTCATGAAAGCATCTCCTCCTCCTCCTGCAGGACAGCAGTCCATGGGGTAGGCCACATGGGCATATGCAGGAGCCAGGGGGAATGTGCAAGAGCATTTCCAGCAGCATTCCACTCATCTCAAGTCCAGCACCAGCCACGGGAGCAGATACAGGTCAGAGAGTCACAGAACATTAGGTGCTGGAATCAGCTCTGTGTGATTCAGTAGATGACCAGCTCTGGGGATCATCTAGTCCAACCCGTCTGCTAGAGCAGGTCTACCTAGAGCAGGTTGCACAGGACCGTGTCCAGGCAGGTTCTGAACTAGTCCAAACAAAGACTCCACCATCTCTCTGGGCAACCTGTTCCAGTGCTCTGCCACCCTGCAAGTAAAAAAGCTTCTCCTCACAGTCAGATAGCACAATCTCATGAGATCAGCCCCAGGCAAGACACAAGGACAATACTAATGCTGCTTTAAAAGACATGTCGAGAAAATACAGGCTGAGATAGAGCCTACTGCTGAGAAACTCAACACTAAGAAGCTGCTTGATATTCACAAGTTGCCCCCTCAGTCCTCTGCCTCTAGTTTCACAGACAAAGGTGCTTGCTAAGACTTCACTGGACTCCCTGCCTACCTGCATGTCCCAAGGGAAAGCAGGGCACACACGTACACAGAGGTCTGCATGACAGGTGGTGCCCCAACACCTAATCACAACACAAAGTGATTGCAGATCACAATACAAAGTGATTTGACCCTTGAAGACCAGCTGCCAGGGTGAGCCCATGCTGTGTGATACCATCCATCGATGCCCCCACCTTTTCCCATTGGAATTGTTTCCCTTTCTCCAGGAGGGGCTCACAGAATTACAGGAGCACCTTGAAGATCTTCTTTTAGCGGTGCTTCTTCCAACTAAGACTTGGCAATTCTTCTTTTTCTTTTTCCCTGTCTTTCTTTTGTTGGTCGATTGGTTGGTTCCTGTTCTGATTCACAGTTTTCCTCACAAAGCAGGACTCGAGCTTGAAAGCTGCCCTGGGACATTCCCGGGATTCGAATGTAGCCACTAGGTGCCACTACAAACCCCATTATCCGGGAGCTGAGAGGCTTCCACAGCGGGTACCCCACCCTCTCATTGTGGACATCACAGTCACAGCATCACAGCAATGATGAGGCTGGAAAAGACCTTACAGCTCAGCCAGTCCAACCGAAAACCAACCAAGTAACCTGACATCTGACATCTAGCTCATGCCACTTCATCCAGACTAACCCTGAACACCTCAGGGGTGACCTTATCGCTGTCTCTAACTACCTAACAGGGGTTTGGAGTCAGGCAGGGGTCGGTCTGTTCTCCCTGGACACTGGAGACAGGACAAGGGGTCACAGTCTTCAGCTCCATGCATTGGGGGAGGTTTAGGCTTGACCTTAGGAGAAGGTTTCTCCCTGATCCGGGTTTGGAACGGGCTGCCCACAGAGGACGTCAGGTCACCATCCCTGGAGGTGTTCAAGGTCAGGCTGGATGAGGTGCTGAGTGGCATGAGCTAGATGTCAGGTGTTAGGTTTACTTGGTTTTAGGTTGGACTGGATGATCCTGAAGGTCTTTTCCAGCCTCATCAGCACTGTGACACTGTGATATCTGGACTGAATGAAGACAAGACATGAATTGCAGTCCACTGTAGTAGGATGCTGCTCCAAACGAGCAGAGCGCAATGCTGAATGAGAGTGAGGTCAGTGGAGAACTGGTCCCTTTGCACTTTGCTAATCATGTCACTCACAGTCCATTACTTTTTTTTCTGGTGTGGCAGCTTGGGGCCAAAACCACTGTGAGAAAGCTGTGTTCCACTTACACACAGAAAGGGGCAAACTGGTAACAGCCACTGGGAAACTGATTTGATATCCACAGCCAAACACATCACGCTTTTCACTCCTTTTCTCTAACCCCGTGCTGGCCTGGCCTCTGCCCAGACACAGGCTGCTGTCAGAGCACCTGCTGTAGACAGCTGGGTTTCAGGGACAGGCTGTAGCTCTGTGCACAGAGCTGTTTGCTTTCAAAATGCACCCAAACTCAGTGACAGATACACCATCCCATCAAAGCCTCCAGAAACACAGACACAGGGGGATAAGGAAGGCACTAAAGCATCTCAGTATAACCTGTCATTTTCCAAGCTCAGACACGTTTGGGGAAACACCAGCAGTAAAACCATCTGCCTAATTCCCTAAGAAAGCAGGAGAGTGATAGTGTCAAGGGCAATGCCTGAGACTCCTGAGACCATTACCAGCGCTGCCGATACAGCCTTGTGCTTTGATATCCTGCCCTCTAAGTGGGAGCAGAGCTTGTTTGTCAAGAAACCACTCCCTTTCCAGATACAGAGCTAGAAAGCCAAGGAAGATTATAAGAAATGTCAGCCTGGAGGAGTTATGACCAAGAGTAATAACGATCATACAGTCCATTAATGAACTGCTGTGCAGGAAAAGGGTGGCAGAGCTCTTTGCAAACAACCAGTAACCCTTCCCCACCCCCCTGGAAGAAAGCAGTAAGTCAGTATAATCAGGTTGGAGAGTGTAGGTACCAGAGGATCCCCCTACCCTGATGTCTCTCAGAAACACGCAGTCTCACTCAGGGGAACTCAGACATTACCGGTGTGTCCCGGGACACACGCGTGGCATGCAGCCTGCAGAGGGGAACCATCGCACACGCGTTGTCGTTGAGCTCAGGTGAGATCCTTCTTAGTGACTTACTTCATCAACAAACTGCTGTGCGAAGGTCTGGTACTCCTGGCTGCTCTTATTGCTAAAGCCCAGGGAGTATTTCACGTTCGTTATCCGCACCGTGCCGCGAAGCTGCTGCACAGCTGCAAAGTGAGAAAAGGACAGTTTAAATACAGCCACTGGCAGTCCTGGCCACGAAGGGCAAGTGTCAGCCCATGGCAGCAGAAGGCCAGCCCTCTGAAATGCAGCCAAAACCTCAAATGCCCAAAGAGTGTCAGCCAGCCCCTCGTTATGCCTCTTACGACACCCAGCTAACTCCAAGAAGGGTACTGACCTCCTGTAGACCTTGGATGCTCTGAGACATCTGACTTGGTGCTCTGTGATGAGGAGTCTCTTTCCTAGACTCAGCTAGCTGTCCCAGCTCCCACTAAAAGCAGTGGGATGACACTAGTCCCTCCAAGAGGCAAATAACTGCAGCACCAGTGTCCTTCCTCCGACTTGAGAGGAAGGCTTGGCAGCTGCCTGAGATAAGACATCTACACTTGAGACAGCCATGCTGAGACAAGACGACCCCCAGCAGGGTGTATGCCTCCCCCCGAAGCTGTCTCTGCTTACTCACAGCAAGGCAGTCCCACCAACCCCAACCCAACAAAAACCTAGAGACCTGATCAGTGGAAAATCACAACCTGAGCCTCTCCCTGCTGCCACTCCAGCCTGGGGTGAAGCACCATGGCTACACGGTTCTTCAACACCTCCTGGGATGGGGACTCCACCACTGCCCTGAGAAGGTCATCCCTGTGCCCAACCACTCTTTCTGGAAAGAATTTCTTCCTCAGAGCCAGTCTGACCCTCCCCTGCCTCAACTGCAGAGCAGTGCCCCTGCTGCTGTCAGCAGGCACCAAGGAGAAGAGGCGAACAGCCCCCCCTCCACAACCTCCCTTCAGGGAGTTGGAGAGGGCAGGGAGGTCCCCCCTCAGCCTCCTCTTCTCCAAACTAACCCTGCCCAGCTCCTTCAGCCTCTCCTCAGACAACTGGTCCTCTAAACCCCCCAGAAGCTGGGTAGCTCTGCTCTGGACCCGTTCCAGCATCTTCCTGTCCTTCCTATAGTGAGGGCCCAGAACTGAGCACAGTACTCAAGATGAGGTCTCACAAGGGACGAGTCCAAGGGCACAAGAACTTCCCTTCTGGTGACCNAATGCAGGACCTGGGACTTGGCCACCTTGTCACCCAACAAAAACCTAGCAGCCCCTCGATCCAACCTATCCCAGCCCCTCTGCAGAGCCTTCCTGCCCCTGAGCAGATCAACACTGCCACACAACTTGGTGTCATCTGCAACCGACTGAGGGTGCTCTCAATCCCCACATTTGAACAAAAGAGAAAGACACCAGGTCCCAGATCTAAGACCTTCAGAGCCCTGTGCTGAGGTTTCATCTCCCACACCAGCTGCTTCTCCTGAGACAGCTGGAATTGAAAGGCAGGGCTCTGCACAAACTCTGTGGCTCAGGTATCAAAGCTGGTTCTAGCCATGGGGGGCAATAGTCCTCTGAATTAGAGCAGGTACTATAGGAGAAGAACTAGCCATCAAGCCAGACCTTAGAGAAGACAGAAGACATCTGTCTTTGCTTAAAGCAAGCCATCAAAGCAGCTTCCCTTATCCCTGCATCCTTGTGATGCCGAGAACCCTCGCCACCGCCAGCCAGATGCAAGGATTTGGGCTGGCCTGTGGCTCTGATCTATCCTGTTGTACGAGCACAGGTGCTTAAGAGATGAAACACATTGTCCTGGACAATTCTGGAGTGAAAAATAAGTCTGTATCTAACAGACGTGAGGGACTGGGCTGATGCTGATGCACTAGGTGAGAGACGTCTCCACAGGGAGGAGCTATATATTAACCTTCACCAAGGATGGGTGCTCGCACTCTGACTTCCCTGCCCTGGGCTAGGGAGGTACCGATGCTATGGCAGCTTTTCCTCTTTTTCCCCAGGTCCAAACGTTTTGTTCCCAGCGAGAGCACTTGGCTGAGTCAGCAAAAGAATCCCAGGTTCATGTAGAACAGTGTCATAGTGACGATGAGGCTGGAAAAGACCTTCAAGATCATCCAGTCCAACCTAAACCCAACCCAGTCACCCTAACAGCTGCCATCCAGCTCATGCCACTCAGCACTTCATCCAGCCTGACCCTGAACACCGCCAGGGACAGTGACCCGACCACCTCCGTGGGCAGCCCGTTCCAAACCCGGATCACTCTGTCAGGGAAAAACCTTCTCCTAAGGTCAAGTCTAAACCTCTCCTGATGGAGCTGAAGACTGTGACCCCTTGTCCTGTCTGCAGTGTCCAGGGAGAACAGACCAACCGCTGCCTGACTCCAACTTGATTCCAACTGTGCATCCTTTCTGACTCTTCTGTGTGGTCTACCTTGACTCCAGGAAGGCATCTGACACAGTCCCACAGGGCATCCTCACAGCCAGACTGAGGCAGTGTGNTCTCCTTCTCTGGAGATGTTCCAGACCCACTTGAATGTGTTCCTGTGCCACTTGGTCTGGGTGATCCTGCTGTGGCAGAGGGACTGGACTGGATGATCTTTCAAGGTCCCTTCCAATCCCTAATGACTCTGATTCTATGGTTCTTCTCTTCTCAGGTAGCTGAACTACCACCCATGCAGATCTCTGCCAGATGCATACTCACTGCGGTCCATGGCTGAGCCTGGTGTTGGGCTGGGAGCTGGAATAATCCCTGGCAAAGCTGGCGACCATCTTCCCATCTCTACATGTGCTCTGAGTGTGGAGTTTAGGGTAGGAACACCAGCATCCCCTGTGATTGGCAAAGCTGTGCTGTGGCCACCTTGAGTGCTGGCTTGAACGCCACCAGAAGCAACGTGACTCGTGATGGTAGCAGAGGCTGTTTGATTTGGGAACACCAGCAACGGTGAACTGAGTTTCTCTTGCCCACGTGTGCCCATGGCCATGTTAGTGAGAGCAGCTACTTGCTGTGATGCACCGGGAGAAGCCTCTGCCACAGAGCTTTGCTGTGCTGGACTTACAGCTGACCACTGCTCTGAGCCCAGTTCCTTACTGGCTGCAGTCCCTGCGGCCATGGAGCTGTTGTCGCTGCTGAAGCCCATCTGTGGTGTCAGGCCTTTATCCCAAGAGGATGAAGAAGGGGTGGATGGAGAATGACCGTAGGGCACTCTGCTGTCACCCAGAGGCAGTGCAGCAGGGGGGTGTGCAGTGGTGCCTATCTCGGAGCCTACAGCATCCTCAGCGCTGGCAGGGGAAGCAGGGTCTGCAGTGCTTACTTCTTCAGGAGCAAACTCCTCACTGCTTGCTAGTTCAGGAGCCATTGTCTCAGTGAGAGGGTCCACAATCTCACCTGCAACACAGCAAAGGCACCCTGGAATAAATAACACCTCCGAGTGGCCGAGGAGGCACCAGGGTCTGACCTGAAACTGAACCGAGAGCTCTCAGCCGTGCCTGCCAGAGTTACAGAAACAAGTCTGGGGTGTTTGTTAACACACTGTGCCCTGAGTGACTGTTCTGATCCTGAGTCTGGTCTCTGCCTCACACAAAGATGTAGATTGGATTCCTGGGGCTCCTCTTCTGGTCGTCAGCCCCATGGACCGTTACAGTGGGAGGGCAAAGCGTGTTGCTCCACAGGGGGTTGTTCAGCTGACCCAGAGGAGAGTCTCAGTGAGGTTTCATCTGAAGGTATGAATCTAAACCAGGACAATTTGGTTCACCTTCACGTCCAGAGACAGATCGTCTGTACTCCCTCAGCAGGGACTGCACGCTGTGTGCTAACAGTTGCAGGGGTAAAGAAACACAACCGATTCCAGCCTGTCATGGGAAAGGGAAACTACCTGTCAGTCTCTTGCTCACCTTCACAGTTCCTTCCAGGTCGGGCTGGGTTGGTATCCATGACCGTCTTGCATCTGCACAGGTATGAGCCCATTAAATTGACACACTCTGCAAACACAGAGCAGTCGTTCTCGGTGTGAGAAGCACATTCATCCCAGTCTGTAAGACCGAACGCAGGGTATCAGTCAGACAGCCTCCCTTCTGGTTGCTTTATGCTAGAAGCAATCATGAAGTAGTCCTTTCCTCAGAGTTTTGATTTATGAACGTGTTCTCTATCAAAAGTCACCTAACAGGCACACTCTGAGCGATGCAGAACACTCTATGTATTTTATTCTCTCACACAAACACACAACCTGTGTTACTCTCTCCTATTAAAACCAGTCCTCGTACCCTGAAAACAGGATTTCCTCCAGGGAAAGCCTTTGAAATGCATTTTTTGGAAGTCAACGATCAATTGAGGGGAAAAAGTATTGTACTTTGGTACAATAGCTGCATCCAAAGTGAACACTACACCAGGCTCTGCGTACAGGACCTCCAGCTGCACTCCCTGGCACCCTCAGGGCTCTTCTGTGCTTGCTGATCCTCACAAAAACCTGATGGCTTCCATTTCTGCTCCATCAAGCAGCTCAGTGATGCTCTGCCTCTCTGGCTTACTGCTCGTGAGACGGAGGGTGATTTTGGGCACCACAGTATAGGATGGACATCAAGGTGCTGGAGAGGGTGTGGAGAAGGGCAACTGGCCTGATTAGGGGTCTGGAAAACAGGTCTTATGAAGAGAGGCTGAAGGCACTGGGGCTGGTCAACCAGGGTATGAGGAGGCAGAGACCTCACAGCTCTCTACAACTACCTGAAGAGAGGTTGTAGTGACACGGGGGTCACAGAGGGACTACTAATAGAACAAGAGGAAATGGGGTCAAGTTGTACATGGGGAGGTTCAGACTGGATGGAGGCCTTGAAACAGGCTGCCCAGGGAGGGAGCGGAGGCACTGTCCCTGGAGGTGTTAAAAAACCAGGTGGACAGGGTGTTTCAGGAGATAATTCAGTGGTTAGTGGGCAGGTGGTTGGATTTGATGATCTTGAAAGTCTTTCCCAATCTCAATAATTCTACCACCAGATAATGAATAGATTTTTTACCACAATATTAGAGACTTTGTTCAAATAACATTCTGCTTCATATAAAAAGTAAACGTGAGTAGCTCCCATGAGAAGCACTTTTCAGTTCTTACCGAAGGAAGTGCTAAGGGCAGAAGTTATTTTTATAAAGGATTTCTCTCAAAGGTAATACTGCAAAGCCATGACCTTCTTTCTGGTACTTTCAGAGAAGAAATCCTCGTTCATCAATGCACGAGCATGCCCTAAGGATGCTCCACATGTCTAATTTTACCTGCTCTGTATCATTTAGAGACCTGATATAGACCTATTTTATAGCTGAGCCTCTTCACTCCTGAGATTTTCAGATCTGGAGCCTTAGATTACCATTCACACCCTATTCTAACAAACACGAAATGCCAAGTTAATGCTTTGGACATGAACAATCGCAGTGAATCCCACGAGAGTCCTCCTGGCGTGCACACACCTTCACTGCCTCAGGGCCATACGTGAAGAAGAGCAGAAAACTAGTCTGAAATCTGTGTCTTGGGACAAATAATTCTGATCAGAGGCGAGAAGATTGTTTTGAACAATGCATTATTTCAGTGTTTGTCCTGCAAGCATGCAGAGAGTAATCCCTGCCGTTATTTCTCCAAAACAAAGTCCTGTTCTAGCCGTAGAATCATAGCATCATAGAATCATTTCATTTGGAAAAGGCCTTTAGGATCACTGAGTCCAACAGTTCAATCACTAACCTAAACCTCGCTGCTAAACCATGGCCCTAAGCTCCATATCTGCATGACTTCTGAGCACATCTAGGGATGGCAGTTCTACCACCCCCCTGGGCAGCCTGTTCCGAGGCGTGATGGCAAATCCCTTCACCTATGATAGACACATTCAACTAAGCATCAGTCCAAACCACTTGTGTTCTCTGCTCAGCATTCACTGGCATCACTCACGCACTTATCTCTTCTATAACCATTACATCTCTGCCAAGGTGCACTCTGTGCTGTCTTCCTGCACCTCGGCATCAACCCGGCCTTTCACGTTTGGCAAGCACCTTCCCCACACAACAGTCCTACTGCAAAAATGATATTCACCCCCCTTTCTGATCACTCTGATTCCCCACGATACCCGTGAGAGCTCTACATGCAAATACCAGTGAGGTTTCTTGTTTAATGATGTTGGGGATGCTAAAGGTTTGCGTGACTTCAGGAGGAACCCATGGAGGAGATACCCAAAGAAATCACTGTGGATTCAAGGAGTCTGGGAGATGAAAATAGTCACTGCCTCAGAGTATTAGTTAGAGGCATCATCTACACTTGCTCTACTCCTACACTGCTCCAGAAATTGGCTCCTGGAGGGTATTAGTTAGAGGCATCACCTACACTTGCTCTATTCCTACACTGCTCCAGAAATCGCCTCCTGGCTGCCTTTGAGGACACACGGTTGTGCTGGATGGATCTCGGGTCTCACTCAGGACACGTCCCTTTCTCTTTTCTTACCTTGCCTCACACAACAGATATTTTAGTGTCTCTATTCATCATGGCAGCAAACTTCATTGATGAGCCTTCAGGAGAGAGGCAACTGCTCCACTGCCTTCAGCAGCACTGTAGCATCTGGCCTCTCACCCTTGTTGCTTCCAAGCTGAATTCCCTGCTTTGCCAGTGTCACTAAAGCAAGCTCAGAGCATTCAGATGGCCAGGCTCCAACAGAGACCCCAGTGTCATCGCTCCACTGGTGCAGAGAGGTCTGAGAGGGCTTACTGACAAAGGGTGCATCTGTCCAGAGGCTACAGCTCTGTCTTTCATGTGCTGTGTTCTCTGCCTTATTTTCCACACTTCACTTTAGGAGACCCATGTCAAACAAAGGCTAGCTTGGGGGAAGCTAAGAAACACTTGCCTCCTCTGAGGAGTAGTGAAGGAGGTGTCTGTGCTTCTGGCTTAGAGTAGTACTACTGGAAGCCACCTGGCTTTCTGCCGTGGAAGTAACAGTGCAGAGCGACCGCGTTCTTCCTCTCCCTTCTTTCATCCCAGGGTCACTAACGCTTGTGAAGTGTTTTGGCACACGCCAGCATCTTGCCATCCAGTAGCTGTGATCACTGTGATATCCGTAGGTCTGATATTTGCCTCTTCTGGGCCTCGTCCTGTCCTGTTCTACTTAACCTCTTCACGCTCTACAACTCCAAAGGGGGTCTTCCCAAGGAAGCAGTTAAGGGCTCAGGGCACTGGCAGAGAAGAATGGCCCATTCTGTTGGCTTTGGCAAACCTTCGGAACCTTAGCTGGCTCTGCCAGCTGGAAAACCTGAAGCCAGAACTTAGCCCTTTGAAGATAAAACTGGTGATTACTGCAGAGCAGACACAGCCTAATTTAACATAAATTCCACTCGTGTTTCTCCAGCCCTGTTCACTGAGAGGACGGTGGGGAATCTGTCTGTCTGGGTTTCAGGAGTGAAGATGTTAGATTTCTTCAGCTCAAATACAGCTCCACAGCCTTAAAGGCAAGGAATATTCCACAGTAATCCTGTCTGCAATCCACTGCATGAGAGATGTGGCAAACTTCCAGCTGCTCACAAAGAGGAGGGGGAGGAAAATTAATAGGGAAACTGAGGGCTCCATTCCTCCTTAAACCCAGTGCCTGCAGATTGTTGGGATAGCCAGTGCTCCTTCCTCACATCCCTTGTGGGTTCATGGATAAAAACCCACAGAGCAGTTCCCACATCACGGTTTTCACTCCACAAACCACTTACTTTTGCCTCTCTCTGAAGCACTTTCCACGCAGAATGATCTGGTGATACTGAGAGGGGTCAAAACTACAAACCTTGGTTTCTTGTTTGGAAGATAGAAGGAAAATTACCTTCTACTGCAGTGTTGTGCTGGTCCACCAAGAGCACGGACCCACTGCGCAGGTAAGAAAGCACCGGGGTGAATGTGGAGGCATCAACTGGAAACTCGGGATCCTGCAGAGTGATTCTGAGCCTCGCAATGATGCTTCCAGCTTGCAGGGATTCTGTCTGTACCTTCAGCTTCCCAGATTTGTATAACGCAGAAATGTTGGGTGGGAATGAGTTTTCAAGCTGAGAAAAAGGAGAAAGGAGTTGGAGGTTAGGAACGCCGTGGGAATAGCTCCTTTGGAAACTGAACAATGGCCGTAGCCTTTGAACAATTCAACAGTGCACAATGGAGAAGTTGGTGTAAAAAGAAAGGTATCAGCACTTCCAGAAATCTTTTCAGAGGTTACTGAGTCTAATAGGTCCAGTTTACTTTTACAAACCACATTTGCTTTTGTCTGGAGGGGTCAGGATTCCTCCTGCCAGTGTTGGCCTGTGTCAGAGCTCAATTGGGCCAGCAAGTCTGCACGCATCAGACCCTTGATGTTAGCTCTGTTTGCTATGTAATCTCCTGTGCATTCACCCCTGCACCCCCAGACACTGGAACTCGGTCGTCTCCACTGTCACTGGTGCAGAGCCTGGCTTGATTAGCGAGACACTGGGACAGGTTGCCTAAGGAAGCTCTGGATGCTTCATCACTGGAAGTGCTCAAGGCTACACTGGATGAGGCACTGGGCAACCTGCTCTCATGAGAGGTGTCCCTGCCCATTGCAGGGGGTTTGGAGACAGATGATCTTCAAGATCTCCTCCAGCTCAACTTTTCTACCTTTCCATACCAGCAGATAAGGTGTCCCCAAGCAGGACCTGGGCAGAGCTTGACAGACCTTTAGCATCAGTCCCTATAGCCAGTCTGAATGTGACCATGGAGCTTCGGAAGATCCAGCTGCACAGATGCCCTTTGTGCCCGGTGGTGTCGGTACCAGAGATGCATGAAATGGTTTATTTACCAGTACAGACACAGCTTTAGCCATCGGGGAGTATTTGAAACTCACTAGTCCAAGTCCAGACAAGTGAAGAGTAAAGAAATCTCAGGATGAGAGACAAAAAAAAAGGGGGTGGATAAGGAAATTTATTACATTGGGTAAATTCTACATTGGAAAAACAAAGATGTTGTATTTTAGCATCACCTCTGCGAGCAGCAGTCTTGAAAACTCTTCATACGCTGAGCTGCTGGCATTGCGCAAATCATCCGTGAGGTTGTAGTTGAGAATCCGCACAGTAATAGCAAATGTCTTGGCCTCTGGAGCACACAGCGTTAAAACACAGCGACAAAGCGGAAGAGGAAAGGATTCAGTCAACACTGGCACAGCCCAATCAAAACCCCGTGTGATGGAAGAAGTGGAGGAGGAAGAGGTTGGGAAAGTTTGGAATTAAACCAATAAAATGAAATATAAGGTAAAATAAAATAAAAAAAAATAA
>VZRI01013970.1:0-12250 GCA_013397515.1 Upupa epops | reverse complement strand
TCAACATAGGAAAGATATTGAACTGTTGGAATGTGTCCAGAGGAGGGCCACGAAGACAACTGGAGGGCGGGAGGGTGGGAATACCAATCCAGTTTGGGAACAGGCTGAGAGAGTTGGGGCTGTTGAGCCTGGAGAAGACGAGACTCCAGGGAGATGTTATAATGGCCTTCCAGTTCCTATAGGAAAGCTGGGGAGGAGCTGTTTACAGGGGTTTGTAGTGGTAGCACCAGGGGTAATGGTTTCAAGCTGGAAGAGGGGAGGTTTAGACTGGGAATCAGTGAGGGTGGTGAGACACTGGAGCAGGTTGCCCAAGGAAGTTGTGCATGCCCTCTCCCTGGAAGTGTTTAAGGCCAGATTGGATGGTGCCTTGAGCAACCTGGTTTAGTGGAGGGTGTCCCTGCTCATGGCAGGGGTGTTGGAATGAGATGATCTTCAAGGTCACTTCCAACCTGAATCACTCTATGAATCTATGAATCTATGAACACATGCTAATGTCATTCATGAAGGCCAGGCAAGCTTCTATCACCCTTTAGTGTGTTTCCTTCTAAAATTTCAAATAATCAAGGAACCTGATACTACATTTTCCTACACATTGACTTGTGTATATTGTTTTCACTGTTTATACATATTGTTTATACATATTGTTTTCACTGGCCTAACATGCCATTCTGATACTGTTACTCTGCTAACTCTTGGATTTGTGAACTACTTTTAATTAATCATATTGAATTCAACAACAATCGTATTGTTTGTTAAAATACAATTACAGGATGATCTCAATATACTTTGCTATGTTATTCAGAACTTAGCTTATTTCCATGCAGCCTTTTAGTCATGATGCTCTGTGTGACCAAGGCACTTTGCTCTTGGAATTTCTACACAGATCACAACAGACTCTGAATCTTAATTTAAAACAAAATCATGCTCATATAGCTTTGGGAAATATCCTTTCTAACTGAGAAAACTGTTGTTAATAAAATATTGATTACATTATAGCCCAAAGACATATACTGCTTAAACTTTCCAATTGTTACCTATGTAGGAACTGGAATAGCAAACCTCAGTGTATACAGCAGATGTCAAGCTCATCTTAGTACATTTAGTTATCCAACTGTGTAGATATCTACATCTCAACTGTATTATCCACTATGCATATGAACTTCTTCTTTAGTCATAGAGAGAACAGTCTTAAATTACATGTTTCAGCTGACCTATTACGGATATCTACCTTAGGGTGAGATGAATCAAATTCTCTAAGTGCCCATTTCTTGCACTGATCTCTATGAGTAAAAAAAAAACCCTATCTAGCTGAGATATAGACAGTTACTTCGTAGACATTTAAAATCAGGTGAGTTGAAACCTGCTTGAAGGTCCTAAAAAGCACGAATGAATTTTGCTTTACAGCCTCTCTTCTTCATGAGAAAACTGTTATCTCTGGTGCAGAATAATGTTGGATTTCATATGTGGAGAATACAGATATAAAGAATTAAAGTTTTAGTTCCAGAGGTACTGAACTTCTGAATCTCTAGTTTCTGTGAAGAAAAATCACACAAGAAAGTGATTCACAGAGATATATGGGCCATCTAACATCTTAATGCTGAGACAAAGACTAAGAGCTAAACTAAATTCTTGCCTTGACCTCTAGCTCTACAACTCAGATTAACAGGGGAATAAAATTCTAAGAGTAAATGTTAACAGATGCACATGAAAAAAAAAGTCTAAACTTTTCCATAAACACTAAAATTAGTAGTTGACATTGAGAAATGTGGTCTTTAAACTGCAATTAATATTTCTATTAAAAAATTTGATATAAAGGTCAGCAATGGTCAAAATGTAAGCTGTAAAAGAAATTGAGAATTATTAGGAAAATAATTTAAAAGCAATAAAAAAAAGCCAAATCCCACCATTAAATATAGTGACATCACCCTTCATACAACATGCAGTTAATGGGTTTGCTGTGTACACTTCATTCATAAAGCTTGAAGTGGGTGACAAATTTTAATAGGATACCTCCGGTACATGATATTAGTCTTTTTGTTGATGGAAAAGATGTAAAGGATTAAGTTTGCCACATACAAATACATGATGATACATAGAAAAATAATTTGAATATTAATTTAAGTTAGGAATTCTTGCCAGTACATCTCTTGATCTTTTCTAGAACATTAAGAGAATAGCTGTGAAAATAGTAATTAATATTAGTGCACACTCTTCAGCATTACACTTAACATTCTGAAAATTCTCTTGTAATCTGTACAGGTATTAATACTGACTATAATTTTTAATCTATTCCAACACTGATTGCTATTCTATTTTTCTTGATTTTAAGTTGTGGAGTTTTTTTTTTTAATTTATTTTAGATTATCCTAAGAAAATAGTATAAGATTCTCAGATATTTTAAATTTATATCACGTTGCTGAATTAATTTGTCATTTGTCAGCTGATCTGAGGATCTGGGGATCTGAGGTTTTTTATTGATTTCTTTTATTTCATCTAACTTTTCTTATCCTTGCTATTATACAGGGAATTCTTATAAAGTCAGTGATGTTAACCTTGCTCCTTGTCAAACCCCAAAAACCCAGTTTTATCTTCTGATGTTATTTTGGCATATTGCACTGGATCACAATGATCTTCTATGTGGCTTTTACGATCAGTGACAAACATAGTTTACTTTGCTGATATTTTAAGATCTTAAATAAGGAGTCACAACAGCCATGTGAGAACATGAGGAATACAGTCTCCTAGATCAATAAGAAGTACCAAGTCGCTTTTGGCTGTTGATGCTTTAAACCCAATGATTTATCTGGTGGACTTCCAAGATTAGAAGCAATTCAGCCTTTGACTTTAAGAAAAAATTCTTTGCAGCTGTGAATAACAGCTCTAGCTACTGCACTGGGGGATCTTCTGTGCTCAGTAGTGTTTCTGTTCTTATACCAACTGAAGAAAATTCAAATTATTGCCATCTATATTTTTCCACCCTCTTTGATGTTCTCTTGAATCCAAGGTCATGTCAGACACATGGAGAGGTTTCCTCCAGTGTCATCCATGGTCTCTTATTCTCTCACCATCACTCCTGCCTCTCTCCATCTAAGAGGTTGGTTTTGTCTTGATGACCTCCTCATAGGTATGGGTAGGGTAGTGTTACATCCTCCCAAAGCTCTCTTTTCAACATATCAAAGAGTCCCTGTTCCTCAGAATGTTGTGAAAAGGAGTTACTCTACTTTTTTCCCACTGAATCCATTTCACTGTGGTCGATCAATGAATTCTTGACAGTTTACCAATGCTGTTAATTTCTGAGTGTCCCAAAACTAAATGTTACATCATAAATCTGGACTGACCTCTGAAGGGGAATAAACTATCCTCCAACTCATGGTTTGGCCCAGCATCAACGATACACAATGATATTACTTTGCTGGTGCATCATGCTGCTGGCTTGCATCCAGCTATTTTTCTACCAGGAGCTCCATGTCCTTTTCAGCAGAACTGCTCCTCAACTGTGCAGTGATGATTCATATAAGATGCAGAATTCAGCTTTTTTTTTCTCCTGTAGAAATTAGTGACTTTCCTGCTGGCCTTGTCATCCAACGTGAGTTGATTCCACTGGGTGGCAGTCTTGTCCTTGAGAGCAATGACTTGTCACAGAATCACAGAATGTTATGGGTTGGAATGGACCTCTGGAGATCATCTAGTGCAACATCCCTACCATAGCAGGTTCATCCAGAGCAGACGGCACAGGATTGCATCCAGGCAAGTTTTGAATGTCTCTAGAGAAGGAGACTCGAATCACCAGTGCAATGAAAAGTCTCATAAAAATGGTACCTTAGAAAGTTTGTGAAGTTCTTCCAGTATATTTTTCATCAAATACAAAAATAGATAAATATACTTTCTAGTTTCTGTAATAAAATTTATTAAGGAAAATGTTATTGTTTCTCTTGTTTGAGAAAGCTTACTGTTTGTCTCAAGCTGTGTCTCATCTCCCTAGCTGAGATTGACTTAAAAGCAATAACCAGTGATTATTGCTCAGTGTAACTCAAGAAATGTATCTGCTACAGCTAAAAAGAAAAAAGTTCCAAGAAAAAAAAATACTTGGTGCCTTTTCTGCAGCCACTGCTGAAGCCAACACTGAATAAAAGAGAGAAGAAAACAAAGCATCAGAAAAGAAAGATCAGCTCCTCTTATGTCTTCATCATAGCTGACTAAAGTTGGATTTCAAAGTACTTTTCAAGCTGTTTGGATACACATTAACTTGTAAGGGTAAAGGGAAGAAGAAAGGGAAGGAAGGAAGCTCACTAGCTTTTCAGCCCTGAGCGCAAATGAATTATATTTTTCCTCATGTATACTTGCAAGTCTGTTCTCTCTTTTTTTGCACAGTTTTATTTATGTGCCAAAGTATTAACTCAGCAGTAAGCTAACAGCCACATGGAGTAATGAGAGGACACATTTGACTTTTCTGCTGAAACATTACATTCTTTATGAAACAATAGATTATACAGAGGAAATAATGATTCCTGGGAGACTGAATGTCTCAAGGGGCTGGCATGTGCGATGGAGCTTTCAGTTTCTACCTCAGCACTCTGCATGTCAACCAGATTAGTAATGACCTGAAACCCATCTCACATCTCAGTAGCTCCTCATGCTTTGCCATTTGTAAGGGAGCATTGGGAATGGATTATTGCTTCTCATTTAGGGAACAGAAGGGAAACCAAATTATTTCCTGTCTTGTTCTGTGACAGCAAAAGTAAAGGCTTTGCTTTCTCCTTAGTTTAAACCCTCTAGTCCTTGAGGAAAATCTCCAAAAGCTATCATGAGGCCTTTTAGTATGTTCTTCCTGCAGAACCATGTCCTGACCATGGCATCATTAGATGCTTCACCCACTAGTTTCCTAATTCCCCCTCAGATGTTAGACCAGGCTGCAAAATGATAGTACGTAAAAGCAAGCCTAAGGTAATTCAAGAAACTATTAGCATAGCAAAATAGGCTTGTTACTCAGAAAACACAAGGTTTGTTCTCAGCAGAACTGGCTGAAATGTAATTATTGAATTCTGTGAAGAGCTTTTAGCAAGGTCCATGTATAGGCTCAGTGGAGACTGAACCATTCAAAACCATACAGATGGACTGTTCATGTGCACAATGACTTAAGATAGCTTGAGTTGTATCATAGAGGACACAGAGAGCAGTGATTTTAAAAAATGTTAAGAGGAAATGTCTGAAATACACATGTAACCTTGTTGTCAGATGGCCTGTGTACCTACTGTAGAGCAGAAAAGACTTTTAGTTTAGTCTCACAGTGTTCTAGTTACATTTAGCTGCAATGACCTTAAATTTAGTTATCCAGTGGGGAAATGTTTCATCTAAGCTCCTTTTGAAATTCATGAAGAGGCAGATAGGTATTCCAGGGTATGTGCCTTAGTCTAAAATAAGTTTTCATGGTGAGCAGGATCATTTGCCTTCTGGAAGTACTTCTCACATTGTATTTCCCAAAGAAAAAGTGCAGAAAATTGGCACAGATGAAATAAAAAAAAAACCCTTTTATATCATTTATATGATATGAGATGAAACTCTCAGATAGGTAGTCAGAAGTCGCAACATGGTCATGTGTTCCCTTCTCTTTACATGTTAATCTTAATGAAATTGAAGGCATATTGTTTCACAGACAATATTAACTAGTCTCAATGGTGGCATTTAGTATCTATATAGCAGAGAGGAAATCTATTAGAAAAGTCAAATTCATAATAGCAAAAAATATTCAAAGAGTTTAAAATGGGAAGGAAAAAACATAAAGAAGGATTGTGGAACCTAAAGTATTTTTCAACACATTTGAATTATCTAGAACTCAGTGCCACAGCATTGATGTTCTCAGTGTAAAATACAACTCCCAACTATGCAACTTTCTGCTTAACAGACAACAAACTATTAGTGCTATTACTCCAAGATATGTATGTATAACCATTCAACAGACAGCTGTGTTTTGGTTACAGAGTGTGAACACTTGTCTCTGTCCCTGAGTTTTCTAGCCTTTTGGGAACAAATAATACCCGTGATGGGAAGTGGAGTTATCCAACATGGAGGTATTTAAAAGACACATAGATGTGGTGCTGAGGTACGTGATTTAGTGGTGGCCTGGCAGTGCTGGATTAATGGTATCAATGTTCTCTTCCAACAAGAATGATTCTGTGATTCAGTGTGATTCTGTGAGAATGTGGAATAATTCCCACAGTAATTAACAGACTGGAGCAGTTACTAAGTAGGTGTTCATTCCACCATGCTACAAGAAAATCAGTCTTTCTAAAGGCAAGGTGGCCTCACGTAACCATGCTACATTTAAATCTTGCTAAGCAAAACTACTTCCCTCTATTAGCTTATTCAAGGTTCTTCTAAATGTTCCAGCAATCTTTATGCTTATAGATTTTCTTTTCATCCTATCCACTTCTTTCTCTATCCTTGGTATAAATTTTTTTAATAGAAAAATTGCCTGGTGGCAACAGAGGCACTTCAGAAAAGCATTTTGAAATAGGGGAGGAGAGTAGTTGAAAAAAATGCATACCCTTCCCATCTCTCAGCACCTTTTACTGTGGCACCTTTGAGAAAGAGCCACACTTAAGCCTGATGGAAAATGTCTCCTTTACCATCCAGATGATGTTTGATAAACAGCTGGGGAGTTGGATAAGAGAACAACTTAAAGCGAGCATGACAGAAATGGCAGCAGTCAGATTCAATTTCTCCAAGAGTGCTTGAATACTTGGTTAAATAGAGCTAAATATTGTGTGGTGTAGTCCTAAGGTGTATATTGACTTGTTTTCCTTTGTGCCAAGAACTTTCATTGTATCTTTATGATCAGCTTGCAGAACAGGGCAACACTTGTTTGAACTCAATTTGTGGCTTTGAATTTGTCAAGTACAAGAGGACAATTGTGCAATGCTATTCTTCATTTTTTAAGTGACAGTAGGTTGATTCAAACTGCCTGTGTGATCTGGATCAGAACCAAGGGCTTTGTGATTTTCTGCCCAAAGTTGTGACTACATTCAGAGAAATACTAATGTATCACAAAGCCATTTAAGGTGGTTAACAATACCCACAAGTAAGTGGCAGAAGTGATTAATTCCAGGGCTGCTATCTGCTCCTGAGGTAAAAGCTGCAAGAACAGACCACTGACTGGGTTGAAAAGCCAGTAGATTCTCTGTTTGGTCTGGCAGGGAGGCAGAAGAAGCATAATTCCTCACTGTCTCCTTGATCCTAGATTTTCTACCAGTATAAAGAGCCATTTTCAGCAGTTCCTCCTTCACAGTGTCTCATATGCTATTGTGGTCTTTTTGATGTGGGAAATAAGAGCTTTTCACCCTCTAGGCTGACAGCCTATATCACTCACTTTTTGGTTATTTACCTTTGCTGGGGATAGAGGTCTCATTGTTGCCACTGTTTAATTCCTTGCTGAGCTTCAGATCTGCTGCTTTTGGTACTATTCCTTAACAGAAGGGTGTGCAGCCTGTGTCCTGGTTGGATAGGAAAAGCCTATACAATCTCTACACTAGTAAAGAGAAACTGAAACCTAACCTAGATATTTAGAATTGTGCTTTAGCAGTACTTGTGTTCCTGAGGCTGTCAATAACTACAGATACTTGACAGAGGAAGAGTCATAATCCTATGGTGATTTGTTTCTTGTCATAGAAATAATGTTCTTGTATTGAAAAGAGTGATCTGATACAGTTAGTACCAAACACCTATCAGTCTAAGATAGGTACAGGACAAACATTATATCTTGCTCTATGTCATGTTCTGCAAGTCCAGAAAGAACCTTAATAATCCATAATTCTGCAGATTGAGTGGTGATAAGTTGTCTCTTTCATAAAACTCTAATTTTATTCTTTCCTGGTAAAAAAAAAAGACACTGTAGGTTTTCACATTTAAGATTTCCCTGCCTCCCCAATTTGTCTTGTCATTGTTAAATCTTATCTCTACCTCTTTGTTTCCACCATTCTTTTTAAAGAATCATAATTGGTATGATTATCCTTGCTATGAGAATAATTAGCTACAGGTTTTTGACACCTTAAATGGGGAGCACTACATTTTAAGCAGCAGGCACTGAAACACTAAACAATGCTGCTTTGAATAAAACCATGGAGAAGGGGCTCAGGTGAAACAGTTGCTGTTTTTAGCAACTTGAACTTTTTACCTTCATACAAGAAAATTAATCTCACAGTAGTTTTTGGCTGTGAAATAGATAAAGCAATTTGGCTTTTTTTTAAAAATAGATTTTTGATATTTTCAGTGATGGAAAATGGTTGCACAGTGATTCATCCATTGATGTGTCCAAAAGCGCCTTGGTCTTAGAATAAAAATAAAGTGTTTGATTCCTCTCCTCTGTGGCTGGATATGTCAAATACCATCCTCTGATGCAAATAGCATCACCAAAACACACATGCATTTTAGATATGAAATGTCTAAACAGAGAACTAGACAATGCCACATCTCAAAAAAATAAAGATTACTGAACTTTAAGTGATTTAACGTTAAATATTCTGCTACATGTTTAGCAAAATTAATTGTAGAAAACAGGTACACTCAGGTACCTGGATGATGTTTGAGAGGTGTCAGATTTGTCTTGGTAAACACCAAAACATCCTTCTTCTACTGAACACAGTAGGAATTTGACAAGACTATTTTGAGACGGGCAATTGTTCACCTTACTAAGGTATATTACCTTTACCAGAAAGCTCACCAGAAAAACTATAGGCCTAGTAACAATCCTGTTAACAGCATGGCTATGATAAGCACTTTTTCTTAGCCAAAGAGGAGAATGAAGATGTTTCAATTCTCTTAAGTTTTGCTATAACTGACTTTGGTCATCATTGACTGCAGCGTTATTAAAATAACTTTCAGTGCTCAACAGTAGTAAGTGAATGATGATTTGAGTTTTATGGAACTAACTTTAGTGACACCCTAACATTTTGGAAAATAGTATTATGTAATTCTTAAAAAATCAGTTAAGTAAATTAAAAATGGTTTAATTAATGGAGTTACTATCTTTGCAGCTTTTTCCAGGTTATTACTCCTGCCATGCAATGTTAAGCTAAAAAGGTAAAAAACTTGCCTGGATTTGTGCAGTGAAAACCATTGACAATTTCTATTTAAATAAGTACCTGACTTCTGTACTGACTTCAGGAGGATTCATCTGAAGCAAGACTTTTAAAGTTAAAAGGTAATATTCAGACCTTCATCTAAACTGATCGCTAATATGGGTCTAAATGCTATGTGAGACTGTGTCAAATGCCTTACACGTCACGATAGACCACATCCACTGCTCTGCCATCATCTATCCACATGGTTATGCCCTCATAGGGTTGGTCAAGCATGACGTCCCCTTGGTGAAGCCATAGTGACAGTACCTAATGACCCTCCTGCCCCTGATGTGCCTAGAGACAGCATCCAGGACAAATTGTTCCATCACCTTTCCTGGGATGGAGGTGAGGCTGACCAGTCTATAGTTACCTGGGTCCTCCTTCTTACCCTTCTTGAAGATTAGAGTGACATTTGCTACCCTCCAGTCTCCAGGCACCTCTCCTAATCCCCATGACTTAGAAAAGATGATGGAGAGTGGCTTAGCAATGACTTCCACCATCTCTCCTAGCACATGCGGGTGCACCCCATCAGGGCCCATGGATTTATGTACATTCAGTTTGCACAACACATTCCTAACACAGTCCTCATCAACCAAAGCAGGCTCCTCTTTTGCCTCATCTTCCTCTGGAGACTCAGTGGTCTGGGCTTTGATGTCAAGACAGCTTCCAGAAGTAGGAAATGACAGTGAGTGTTGTATTGTGCGCATGCGTGCTTGCGGGATGTGATGCGATAGGTTCTCTATTCTGCTACGTCGGCAAGAAAGGGGGTGTACACAAAGGGTGGGTCACTGGTATATAAGTGTACGCCACGTGATAATAAACGCCATTTGCTGTCATCACATTGATGTGCACCTCGGTGAATGGTCAAGCTTAAGGTCTCCCAAAGGAAAACGAACAGATCATGTAATGTTCACTGCAACAAGTGAGTATGAAGGACGTTATTGTAAGAGAAATGTATGATCTGTTCCTGGAATTGTTTTGCGGAATCCAGTAGATTATTGAATTGTCTGTCCTAATGACAATAAATGTAACTGGGTGTCAAACTTGTTTTCATCACAAGATGACATATCGTCAAAGCAGGTCTTCCATTCTTCACACACTGTAAATTGTATTGCAAACTCTGTAGTGCAAAGTATAATTACTATTATGCTCTTTTTGTCTGGCACATTGGGCCATAACAGTACAAAGTACTGAAAAATTGCAGGTACTCTGGATCCCTGTAAGAAGACTAAATATTAGCAAATACTCTTCATGCTTCAGTCTGCCAGCTTCTTAATTCCATTTTGCTCTGCCAGAATATTTGCTAGTTCTATAACCCTCTTCCATTTTGCTTGAATTATGTAATTGTTAATTATCACAGCCATTTTGCATCCAGTGATTATTTGTCCACAAATAAGTGTGCAGTTTGAACATGGCTGCATACCCAGATGATTGCCCTTCTAAACTAGATGTTACCAGAACCAGTGACTTATCATTAAGAAGACATTCTCTCTTTCACAATATATAAGAAACTATGTTACATTTTTCTTTCTTTGGAAGGTGTGTTCAGGGTCCACCCCTGTTAGAGATGCTTTTCAGCTTCTGTCACTACTTTGACATTTTGATGCATCACTTGGGAATGCTGAAATGTTGGTTTGACACTGGTGTCACAACCTTCCATCTTTGCATGAAAGCATCTATTAATGTATTTCCGCATCTAATCACAATCTAGACACTCATGACAAACCACAACAGTCATATTAGCCCAAGTGAAAGAGAGAAAATCTTCACAGCTGACTTGCAAACTGTCTTGAGTCTGCTAGAAGTTGTTGTGAGTGCTGATACTTCCTTGGAACAAAAGCTGTTCTCCATGCTAAAGGATGGATTGTGAAAAAATAAGTGAGGTTTTTAGATACATGGGGAAAAAATGTAAGAATAGGTATAAACACAGGAGGTTGTATGGGATCTCCATCTGTGGAAATTTTCATAACTGAATTGGAAAATACTCAGAACAACCTTATGTAGTATCAAAACTAATTCTCCATTGTTAGACTACATGAATTACAGAGGTTTCCTCTGCCTAAAATACTGTGACTCTATGATTTTTTCTGCCTTTTCCTCTCATTAAGTGCAGAAGTGACTTCCATGACTGACAATGGCCACACATCCAACCTGTAAGTGATTAAGTAACATAAAGCCTAGTCTAAGGCTGAGGGAACTTTGAAGAATGTAAGGAAAGTGGGCAAATTTGCACCAGAAAACAGATACAGTTAAAGTATTATATATGGAACTTTTGCTCATGTATAACAGGAAAGCCGAACTTCAGAGAAATTCTTTCAGAGTCATGTGTAGAGAACATGTGCTGTGATCTTGGGCACCAGTGCCCTGCAATTAAACAGAAGACAGTCTGATGAAGAAGTATTGTCCTTAGTACTACAAGGCTTCAATTCCAACTTTGAAATATCTGTAGGCAGATGAGATGCCTCCTGTCCTCTTGGCAGAATTCTGTTTCTGCTAAAAAAAGAAGTAATTTGTTCCCCGTGTTAAAGAAATGTATTTTTCTCTGAAGTCAGTTCAGATTAGTTTCTTCCTATAAAAGTAGCAAAGAGATAAAATTATCTGAACAGCACAGTACATTCCATTTAACATCTGTCTCTCCTTCTGGACAGGCTCCGTTCTACCTGTTTGCCACCTAGGGAAATTGAGACAACCAACCAAGATTCCAATTTAATTCCATTTTATGTGCATGAAAGGTTACTGTCTGCATTAAGCATTGGTGCAGAGTAGCTGGTTTGGTATATCTTCTTACCTTTTCTTAGTGAGCATTGATTTCTTCAGGTAGTTCCCCTGAGGTTTATGCATTTCACCACTGTGTGGTTGTTGTGTGGTATCTTGAACAGAAAGTCATTACATTAACAATAAAGTATGCAAAGGAAAGTAGCCAAGAAGATGGTATTCTGGTATTTCATTGAAAAAAACTTAATTAGTCCTTAATTTGTATGTCTTCTAGAAGCCTTTCTTAGTTGTTATTCATGGGTAATAAGTGTTAGATACAGCAATATGGACAATAAATGTTACATGCAGCAATATTTTTATGGTTTTCTTCCTGTTAGGTTGTTGAGATATATATATATTTATGTCTCGGTTTAGGAAGA
>VZRI01013969.1:83001-96507 GCA_013397515.1 Upupa epops | reverse complement strand
GCTTCCAGAGAAAGAACTTCATTTCCAATGCTACGTTGCCATCCAGTGAACGAGTGGCTGTATTGCAACTCCTTGAAGACATCCACTTGTGGCGAGTGGCTAAAACAGCAACTCCCAGAGAGAAGATTCGTTTGTTATCCTGTAGCACCATCGAGCAAGTAAATGGCAACATTGCAANTTTGTTATCCTGTAGCACCATCGAGCAAGTAAATGGCAACATTGCAACTCCTCAGAGAGGTGGTTTCTTTATCTTAAAGTCTTATCTTTGTTTTGATTACTTATCTTTGTTTATTTTACCTTTGTTTTTATCAGTTTATCTTGTTTGTTTAGCTTAGTTTTAATAAATATTTACCTTTTGTTCCAGCTTCTTGACTTATTTAATTGAATGAATACTTAAATAATTGGGTATTATTTACATTTTTATCCTTACTTCTAATTGGAAATGTTCTGTTAATGGTTCTTCCTATACGTGGCTAAACCATTATAGGAATGTACTTCCTGCTTTCTTCCCTTCTCCTGTACATCTTGTAAGACAGAGAGCTCCTCTGCAAGAGCTCCCCAGGAAGGAGTGGGTAGTAAGCAAAGGCTCTCAGCCTACCTACCACTTAAGAGTGGATCACAGAAGGCCTGCCTGGCTGCTGCTCTGCTGCAGAAGCAACTATGGCCGTCTTTTGCCTGAGAGCTCCAATGTAGAAAGCAGGGGCCACCTCGTCTAGTTTCATGGCAGAAGTCCAAAGAAAGGGGCAACTCCTACACATTTTTCTCCCAAGTGAATTACTTTTGAAGCTTGAAGAGCAGGACCAGTAGCAGGCCTCTGAAGAAGACCTGCTTACCACAACAGGCATGGACCCACATGACCATTGCCATGTTGCCTCGGTCCCCACCAAGATGCTGTATACTCTGTTAGTGAGAGACTCAGAGAAGCCTCTAATAGAGAGAGAGAGATCATAGTGTAAATTAAATAATACAAATTAAATTACTGGTAGAAGATTATACAAATGATCTTTTTTCTACTCACTCTGTTTTTGGAACTTCTTTTCTAAGCCAGTAGAAATCAGATTGGGCTGCGTATTTGCGAGTTTGCAACACATTGCCAAAAAAGTCACTTTCTGTAAACTTCAGCTGTAGAGAGAAAGCACAGATTTTTCAAACGTGTTCAAAGAAACAAAAGCTGACATTAAAAAAAATCAGAACTTTTATTTTGAGCAACATGTTCACCTCATTTTTTTGCTGTTATCAAAGCAAGAGAAATGTTTACACTTGGCATGAAGAATAAGTATTTTGTGAGCTTAGTTAAAAACTAGCGTCTGAATGGATCTACTCAGGGAACTGGAACATCAGAAATGCTCTCCCCTGTGCACAGGGGAGCTAAGGAAATGAAAACTACCCACAGATTAACTACAAACTGCACATTTCTGTGGCTGTTATTTAGCTTGGGGTTTTTTTTCAAAAAGAAATGCATCTACTTTTATTTTACTTTGCATTTTGAAACCACTTTCAAAACTGGTTTTGCGTTACCATTTTTCACATTACATTTTTAGACAGGGCTCCAGATCTAATGGCAACCCCCTTGACCCCCCATACAAGAAAAAGGGATGCTGACTGTGGATAAACCAGCACCAGTTTCAAGTCATCCTAGGGCTTGCGAGGAAGTTACATTTTAGGTGTGAACAACGAGTTTGCAATTAACAAGTCTGTAATTAGCAAGGAGTTTTCACTAGACATTACACTTCTCTGGGCACGTAATTCCATAAGCTGAGTCACAAGGTTGGCTACATCCTCCACCTCATTACATGGCCTTCGCAGCACCATCTTGCCCTGCTGTTTCCAGGAACAAGGACTAGGCCGGTAGAGTTTGCCCTTCAAAGTTTTCTCAATAAATTATGCCTTCATTTAGTGGTTTTTCACGTTTTCTGGAAAACATGACTGCCATTCTTGTATTTTAGTGGTTCAGGATTGAATTTATGATTCTACTTTGACTGTGATTCAGTAATGTGATTCATCACATGCATGCCGGTTACCACTTCGAAAAATGGTAGAATATATTATCCTTCCTTCCCTGCCTTCCTGCCTTAATTACACTGAACAAATGCTGGGTCAGGAAGGAGTTCCCCCACAATACCCTCATCCAGCAGTCATCAGAGTAGGCTGATACACTGGTTAGGACCTTGGGGCACAATTATTAGCAACAATCATAAATAAAATTCATAGCTAGGCGAGATGAGAGCTTACACAGGGTATCATAAATTGTGGTGCTCTGAGGAAAACCACATCAGTATTTTTGAAGTCCATTACTTTGAAGATAAAAACTTTTGTTTCGTTTTTACAGCTAAATGTGAAATTTGTGACACTTTACATTTAATCTTCCCAGTGCTTCATAAGGGGAAGGTTCTTTGCACCCAGGCACATTTTACTCTCAGCAGGCGTCATGGCCATCTCACCCAGCCACATTGGCACTGACAATTTATGCAGGAGAGCCAGCGTACTTAGTTCAATGTCTAAAAATAACCAGGCAAGCAGAACTCCAAGACGTGTGCCAAACAGAAGAGGAGCTTTGATTTTAGACAGGAGCAAAACAGAACAAAGAATGACTGCGGTACGTAAAAGAAGAAAGGCACAAGTCTGACACTTACTGTTTTGATGTCTTCGTTAATATATGTGTCATTCATTATAAACTGAGGGTAACCCACTTTTGCCATAACTGCTTTTGCCTTTGAAAAAGAGAGGAAAAGAAATGTTGGCAGATACAAACATTGCTCAGCATATGGTGGGGGGATTTTCCCCCCATTCTATTTCCACTTTGTATTATTATCCCTCCCTGAAGGCATCGTAATTTAACTTCAAACCAACTTGCCTACAAGGCAAACTTGGTGTCAGATGAGCTTCCCATCACAAAGCAGAGAGTCCAGGTTCTCTTGTCAGATTATCACAGCGGGTCTGCTGTTGCGTGCAGAGCTTTTGCAGACTTACAGCAATGTGTCTGAGTTCAAAACTTTTAACAGCTGATTTTCCCTACTGGCTTTCATGTTAATCAGATGGTCAAATGTCTGTTTTCACAGTCTTTTCCAGAAAAGGATAAGAAATGGCCTGTTTTGTTGTGGTGGAGTAGCTTGTACACATCTGACTGTTAAAACAGATTTGATACACAGGTATGGATGAATCTGGATCCCAGCTAGTGTAGACCATTCCACTGAAGGTGACTTCGATTTACACATGAGGATGAGTGACTTCTCTGAAGAACACTGTAGTTCCCTAAAACAGAGCTAATCTTCATTTCATTGTCCATCCCTCCACTTTGCAGGCTTTGCCCTTGCCCTAATGTCACTAAAGGTGTTCAGTAAGATGCTTTCCTGTTCATTAGCTTTGGGGGCTTTCCTCTCTCAGTCGTGACTTGGTCCCAGTGTTCATGCACAGTCTGCAGAAACACTGTGGTGTGAAGTGATAGTGGCCATTTCCCACGTGGTGAATCATTGCCTAAGCACATCAGCAACCTTAGTAAGTTCTCACAGACACACCAGCAGACCACTCAGCCACCCAGAATCTCTGTGAAAACAGCACATTTCCAGAATGAAAGCAGAGAGGTACAAAAAAAGATAAGGCAATATACCAAGACTTGAAATATGACAGGTCCATAGAGCAAATTAAAGCCTCAAGGGACTAAGGTTGCAGAAAGCTTCCAGTGCATTTGCTTCCAGGATGCTGAACATAGCTTCTCCTTAGTCTCTGGAATTTCCCCCTTTGCTCAAAAAGTGGTGTTCTGGAAATTTCTTCCTCAAATTGAGATATCTAAACTCAAACGAATACTGCGAAATATGATGTGAAGTACATGGATTGACCTTTGAACAACTGCAGCCATACAAACTCTGCATTCCCTCTCTGAGGAGACCTTGGACCTCTTTGGAGTCCACTGGCTTCTATTTCCCTCTTGCTGCAGGAAGGGGCTGCTAAAGGGAAGAATTCTCTTACTCTGCAATGAAATGCTTGCCCCCTTGTTCCCCTTTGCAGTGTCTGAATAGGATCTCCTGTGACAGCAAGAATTCAAACCATCTGTTTGATGACCATAAGAGAGAAGCTTCTATCTAACAACATTTATTTTGACTCCTCTTTTATTTTTCAAGACCTTTCGCTTCTTCAAACATCTTCAATTTCCCAGGTACATTTTCAACCCAAAGTCATAATCCTCCACTTGCAGCATCACAATTAATTGTGGTTGAGATAATTAAGATGTCACAAACAGAAGATTACAACTTCAGGTAGGAAATTAGCAGCAGAAGCAAACGATCTCTTAAGCAAGAAAGATCCCATTGTCATGCAAATGTCCCTCGTGATAAAAAAAGCGATGGAAGACAACTGCTGAAGAGGAAATATGAAATGAGCCAATTTAACTCCCAACAGAATGTTGTCTCACTCTTTCAGAAGGTAGAACAGCCTTTCCCGGTATTTGAAATGCTTGAGGCGGAGTGGAGGAGTGCATGGATAAAATTGTGCAGAGCCCAATTCAGCCTGTATATAATCAAGAGCGTCTTTGCTATTCCTAGTGGTGGTGCTTTGTAAGGAACTGTAAAATTTCCATTTCCAGTGTTCTAGTCCTAGTTTGAACTAGTCTCAAGAAAGTAAAGAGCAAAACTACTCCATTTTATTTTCTACTAAGTCACCTGCTTAAACAAGTTGGTGAATCTCTGATGTTCTGCATGTTCAGGCCCATCTGGATCACCGACAACCTGTCTGTGTTGGGGAAAGTAAAGAGCACCCCTTAGCGTTCCGATTAAATGCTCTTCATTTAAAGACTAACTTACGTGATGAAGACTAAACTCTTTTAAAGTCACCTACAGCACAACTTGCAACAGTGGCTTTTAAAGAAAAAGGAAGGACCGAGTGTGTCAGTTCCACGCAGTGCCATTTCACTAATGGTTTAGTCAGGACAACGTTGATTCAGAGTGTTGATCGTGTTGGCACGTAAAAGAACTTTTTTGGGTTTGAGCCAAAACCAATCTTACGTATCCTATATATAGATACCCAAACTACATCCTTCAAAACACTCTTAATTTCTAGACTGTCTTCCAAATAAGAGCTAATTAATTCTTGCTTCACTGCAACCTGTAAAAGCAGAGGACTATGAAGTCAGCCTAGACCTGGCAGCGCTTCTTTGCTGAAAGAAGTGGAGATGGCCCTTGCTCGCAAAGCCCTGGTGCTAGTTGATGGGTTGTGATGGCAACATGTCCATCTCCACTGCACCTCACGGACAGTTTTGGAGTCTTTATGTAATATGTGCCACATCCATTCCAATCTCTTCTTCCACAGCAGCCCACTGAGGGCAGCAGATGGAACTGCCAAGCTTTGGCCCTTTTAGACCCCACTCCTTAACCAAGTATCTCTAAGGGTGAGGATGATTCTTCCAGGCTCCTTAAGAGCAGGCCTGACACAGGTTGGGCTAAATAGCGTGTATAAGCTATATTGTTGTGGTATTTTATAGAGACATTTAAACCTTTAGTCTTGTAATGGCCCTGCTGCATTAAGAAAGGAAGATGGGAAGAGTTCTCCCAACAAGACTACTAAACCATAGCTGAGCTTGCTTGGCAGGTCACACATACTACACTAAAAGGTGGTTATGGTCAGGCAGGGGTCGGTCTTTTCTCCCTGGACACTGGAGACAGGACAAGGGGTCACAGTCTTAAGCTCCATCGGGGGAGGTTTAGACTTGACATTAGGAAAAGGTTTTTCACTGACAGAGTGATCCGGGTTTGGAACGGGCTGCCCACGGAGGTGGTCAAGTCGCCATCTCTGGAGTTGTTCAAGGTCAGGCTGGATGAAGTGCTGAGTGGCATAATCTAGGTATCAGATGTCAGATGTTTAGGGTTACTTGGTTGAGTTTAGGTTGGACTGGATGATCTTTAAGGTCTTTTCCAGCCTCATCAGTACTGTGACACTCTTGCTTTATAACTTTCATAATTGAAGTAGTGAGATTACAATTTCCAAGCATAAGGGGATAACGGTTGGACACTACTGAGAAGACCTTTTCTACTAAAGGTTATATAAAACCTTAGTAAATCACATAGTTTGTCTCAAATTGATTTTTCAAAGCAAACTCAAAATGTAATATTGCTTCAAGTACTTTGATGCTTTATCAGTGGCTAAAACAGTATTTTTTGAGATAAATAAATAGAAATATATTGGGGTAGAAACATTACTTTACAGTATTTGCTACTTTCAAGTTCTTAACATGGTATGAGTGAGCAAATAAGGCTGACAGTGATATACTCTGTAACAACTATACCCTACCGTAGGCCTTACAAGCACTGCAGATCTGCTGTGCTCTTAAACGTTCCACCAGTCATGTAGAATAACATGTTACCCACATTGACAGTACCTCACCAAGTTAATTTGGGATCATGTAAATACACATGTGCACACTGCTAAAAAGCTTCTAGACCATCTAAAGTCACAAATTAACGACATCTTTAGGAGATTTTTGAGTAGTCTAGAGCAAACTCATACAAGTTGTCATATACGATCCATGTCTTGCCATACAGACTCTCCCAGAAAATGAACGTGTCTCAAACTGATAGCAATACTAGCTGTGATGCAGCCAAGAACTTAGAGATCTCCTGAGATCCTACTGAGCTAGCGGTCTAGGGACACATTATCTCCATCATGTAGTATATACTGGTGTAATAAGTATAGAGGAATACATTTGCTTGATCTGAAGGACCAAGAGCATCTCTTTTTTTGATGGTCAGTCCCAAACATCCTGATTCTACTCTAGGATTAGGTCCAAGCCCATACAGCTCATGCAGGCTAAGCCTGTGCAGCTGAGTCCAAGTTATTTACAACACAGACAATTTAGAAAGGAGGTTTTTAAATCTGTGTGTTGGAGTTCTATTTTTCCCCTTGGGCATCTCCTGAGTAATATTTAACAGCAGTTGAAAGACTGTTTTTCATACAGAATTATAGAATATCTTTGGTTGGAAGAGACCTTTAAGTTCATCAAGTACAGCCTGCAACGACTAAACCATGTCTGTAAGCACCAGGTCCACACATCCTTTAAATGCCTCTAGGGATGGTGGCTCTACCATGGCACAAGACAGTGAAAATCTCCTCTAAGACTAGTTTGCTCTGTGATAATGAAGTCAGTATTTTCCCCTTGATAAGATTAGAAGTATGTTTAAGAGACCGGCCATCCAGGAGGCACATACACACACATGGGGAAAGTAAATGAAATGTGACAAAGCTACGGGAAGCAGCCATGAGGTAATTGCACATCAATCTGCTGTAAACACACCATGCACAACTTGCTGTGGTTTAAAACCTTGCTGAATTACTTCCCTTCATTTGCATGCTCAATAACAACACATACTGGAAGAAAAAGGGGTGATGGGGTATTTCCTCCAGCTATAACTAAGCACTCAGCCTACCTTAAGCTGTCGAGTAAATTAAGAAGACTAATCACTGTAGGCTTCCTCTCCTACCATTGAAAGAGTGAGGGTCTTGAGAGGGATGCTGTGAGAGTCAGCATGCTTTAGAGTAAGTAATGATAACTGTGTTCTAACTCGGCAGACAGGGAGAGCAGCCTCCAAGACAGAAGTCTACTCCCTTCACTGCTGATTACACATGGAATTCTCCCCTCTGACTGCAACACACCAGGGATTATATCATCAGTGTGTCTTTCTGTCACAATTCAACCATCACAAGCCCCTTTACAACAGAGACAAAATCATAAACGAGTTCTCACTCTTGACTTAACAACTTGCCAACATGTGTATGCACATACATGCTTCAATACTACGAGGCATCTCAGTCCCCAGGCTAGTGAACTACCCACTCCACGACAAAACCTTGCCTGTGAGCTTTCTGGGAGACTTCTTTGCCCATCTGATCTGGGTATTTTACCAGCCTGCTAACACCAAGTACTGACATAAGGTACCTAATCTGAAAAACCCCTGTATCTCATGCAAACACAGACCTGCTGCATCTCGATTCACAATAACTTGTGAAGATCATTTTCAAACTTCTTAAAATAGAAAAAAAATCATACAATTACAGCCCACTGAAAAATTAGCACGAAATACAACCCGAAAGCCAAAATCATTCAGGGCAAAGCAACATAGCATTTCATTACAAAGATTAATTCAGCCTTTGAGTATGCATCTGGTCTTTGCTTTCTTCACTGAAAACAGATGAGTTGGGAGCCATCTGGTAGAACTGCTGCAAAGGTGTCACTGCATCAATCCCAGGGTTTACATGTAGAAAACCCATGAAAATACAGTAATGCATCTTGGGGAAGCACAGGACAGTTCCACCACAGGGCTGAAGCCCAATACTACAGATATCAGTAGGAAGTGACTTGAGAGGAGAGGGATAGAGCCCATCTTAATGATGAATGCTATTCCATGTGCAGGGCTACATGGAATCAATTGGTTGGGTGGTGCACTCAGAGGGATGTGGTCAATGGCTCCAAGTCCAAAAGGAGAGCAGGGACGAGTGCTGTCCCTCGAGCATCAGTACTGGGACCAGTGCTGTTCAACATCTTTGTTGGTGATAGGGACAGTGGTATTGAGTGTCCCCTCAGCAAGTTTGCCGATGACACCGAGCTGTGTGGTGTGGTGGGCACGCTGGAGGGAAGAGAGGCCATCCAGAGGGACCTGGACAGGCTGGAGAAGTGGGGCAATGCCAACCTCATGAGAGTCAACAAGGCCAAGGGCAAGGTCCTGCACCTGGGTCGAGGCAATCCCAGGCACAAAGACAGGCTGGGTGGGGAACAGATTGAGAGCAGCCTTGAGGAGAAGGACTTGGGGGTGTCGGTCGATGAAAAACTCTACATGAGCCAGCAACGTTTGCTTGCAGCCCAGAAAGCCAACCTTTCTGTGAATCTATGAAATGCTAGGGGATCAGTGCATCAAGTGAAGGGGTAACTCACACACCCAGTGCTTTCAGGAGTACTCATCTGCAGTGCACCAGCTGCAATACATACTCCAGAATACAGAATCATCATGGCTGGAGCTAATCATCAAACTACTTATTTATAAACTTTGGCTTTCACTGTCCTCTTCTATTTGTATATCATAAGAATCCAAACAGTTAAGACCTCTCAAGATTTTCAAAGCTACCGTTTCTTTTAGTAATTTCCATACCACTACCTCACGCTGCACCATAAACTCTCCTCATGTTTCAAGAACTGTGTTTAATGCCCTAAATTAATCTGTAATGAAGATGGAAAATGTTGTTCCGTACTTGTAATGGCTTGAGGCCAGGGGTAAAAAAATGTAAATGAAACTAAATAAGTCAGGTGATTTATGTGAATAATCACACTCTACTTTCAGTAAAATACACCCCATGGTTGCAAAAATAGTTGAGGCCATTTAGCAGCTCTGTGTTGCTGAATGAAAACAAAGTTCTAGTCCTCACTCTTCTCCTCTGCACCTCTCATCTCTGTCCATACTTCTGCTCATGCAGCCTCCAAAGGCTGTCTCACCTCCTTGACACATCTTCCTGGGAGACTGCTTAGCTCACTGACATGGCAAAAAACCTATCTGTGTTTTCCCACAGCTAATTTTCCACCAGATCAGTAAGCTGAATCACTCACTACATGGAGAGACTCAGCAAGTGCTGGAGCACAAGACAAGTGCTAAAAACTCATAGTGTAGAAAAGTGAAGACAGAACAGTCAATGGGTTACGTGTTATGTGAGTTACCTTCTCCACCAGACCATCTTTGGAAACTGAAACCTTGCACTTAGAAAACTTCCAGACAAGAAAATTGTCCCTCTCTACAACTCCCTGAAGGGAGGCTGCAGTCAGGTGGAGGTCAGGCTCTTCTCCCAGACAACCAGCAAGAGGACGACAGGACAGGGCCTGAAGCTGCACAAGGGGAGGGTTAGTTGGATGTTAGGAAGCCCTTCTAAGCAAAGTCTTGGTTGGGATTATCTACTCAGTCTTAACCCCCAATATCTAGCAAAACATTATTATTGTTGCTAACCAGGAAGTTGCAAGACAAGGTGTGGCCTCACCAACACTGAGTAGAGGACAATGATCACCTCCCTGCTCCTGCTGGCAACACTATTCCTGATAGAGGCTAGGATGCCTTTGGCCTTCTTGGCTATCTGGGCACACTGTTGGCTAAGCTGCCTTTGACTGGACTCTAATAACTCATGCACCTGAGTTAAGGTTGCACCTCTTTATGCTTTTATTTTCAAGCGACGCTCTATTCTTTCCCATATGATTGTCTTTTAAATCAAAAAATACAACAACAACAACCCCTTCCTCCCCAAAATCAAATACAACCCTCAAAGTTGTGCTTATCTGTCTTTAAATATTAGACTAGATATCATTAACAAACACATTTTACACCAAAATCCTAAGGGTTTGTGGAGTCTCCTTCTCTGGAGAAGTTTCAAACCTGCCTGGCCATGTTCCTGTGTGACTGGGTTTAGGGGATCCTGCTGTGGCAGGGGGATTGGACTGGCTGATCTTTCCAGGTCCCTTCCAATCTCTAACTGCCTGCGATTCTGTGATTTGCAATGGCACAAAGTAAAAACCCACCCTTGACCACGCTTTGGAACACCACTGAGCTGCAGAGATTATCGTATAGCAGCTTTTATAGGAGCTCCTTCCCTGTCTCATTTCACTGCCAGAGCCTCATTAGCCGACCCACTCTCCAACTGTCATGCCACATCCTGCTGCAATCGCATCCACCTTGCTGCAAAATCTCTGCTGTGTTTGCTCGCACCCTGGGGAAACAGCAGGTTGAACCAAAGCCTCTGCACGAACTAAATAAAACCCTCAAAGATCCAAAAAGCTGGAAGAGATCTCTGGCACCAGGCTTTGAGAGAATGACAGCCCCAGGGACTTGGAAAGGGTAAGGAAACTCACTCCCCAGCACAGCTGCATAGGATATGAATTACCACTGAGTTTGTTTTGGCAGTTTTATGTAAAAATCTGAGTAACCTCATCCAGGCAGGGTCAGCTTCTGACCTTAGCCTCTGCTTGCCTCAGTTTATATTCATTTAACATTTTCAAGGTTATCTTTGCTTAAGCAAAAGGTTGCAGAATGACTTCTTTTAATGAATAGAATGTGAAAAATTCTCGTTCCTAGCCGCCAGTGAGCATCAGATCCAGTTTGTATACAGATGAGAGCAGGCACGGCAGAGACTCATTCTTACAATACTCTGAGACTGAAATAGGGACTGAGAACCACCACACAAGTGTTTAGTCATCTCAGGACTTGCAGGTTTTCTCTCTAGCGAGAAATGCCTTCTGCTTGAACATGAACCCCGACCAGCAGCGTACTACAGCATGCCCTCAGAGACTCCTTCGTATAGAGAATGAGTTTCCCATACTCCAGCAACAGTTCCTGTTCAGCTGGTGGACTACAATGTCTTTGTCACTCTTTTTCTAAAGAAGGCTGTTTTACTTGGTAAAACAATAAAGATAACAAAAATTAAAGCCTTCCAGAGGTGATGGAGGCCTCCCTGCCCTTTGGAAGAATTAATGTCTCAGCATCCCAATGCTTTCATGCTGTATTTCTGCCACAAAAGCTTCAGATTCACCCTAATGCCTTCGCATCTGTAGGTATCTCCATCCATCTCCCTCCCTCTACTTCAAACACGAGACTTGTCACATGTGTTTCGATGTCACGCACCCACTCTGGCCTTATGGAGTCATGGCACAGTCTGAAAAATGACAGCTGCAAGACCAGGGTTAAATACAATTTCCTCTCCCGTCACCTGTTTTCCTCTCTCTCTTTGCACAGTGCTCAGGTTATTAATGGAACTGACATCCCTGCACAACTGAGTGAGCAGTAGCAGCAGCCAGATAACAAGGGAGAAGCTGACAGCACCAATCTAACCCCAGAGATAAGCAAACATGCCATGGCTATTAGTTTCAACTCTGGCCAATGGAGAACATCCCCTGTGGTTACTGAACAGAAAATCCTCCTGAAAAGGTTAAATTAAATTCAGGATGTGAGAGAGATGATTCTTTGAGTTCAAAAGTTAAAGTTTGTCATGAGAAACAAACATTTGACTTTCTAAAAGGGAAAAAACCCTAAGAAGACAAAGTGGTTTCGCCCCGATGGGATGTGAAGAATTATTTGTATTTAGAGGAACGTGTGCAACACTTAGAATCACAGAAGAGTTTTGACTGGAAGAGACCTTCAAAGTCATCAAGTCCAACCTTTTCCTAGCCCTAGCAGCACCACTAAACCCAGTACCCTGACACAACATCCACCCTTCTCTGCCAGAAGGGAAGTACCTTAAACTCTTGTGTCTTCCAGGTGAAAAGCATTACTCTGAGCATTAGCGTTTTCCAAACAGCTGTCTCACGGATGGGGTGAGAGTGGGAGCCTCAGGGTCCTGACCAAATCCCAAAGTGAGTAGAGCAAACTCTTCAAATTCCCTACACTATTTCTGAGCTCTGTTGCATCTACTTCACATCCTGCTTCCCATCAAATTGCCCTCTACTCTTCACACGTCCACGCACACGGCAGGAGAAAGATGAGTTACCCTGTGAAGGTTAGCTCCTGGTGATGTATTTAATGCCCGAGGGAGCTGTAAACATGTGGGAAAAGAGTTAAAGTATTATTTCACCTTTTCCAAACTCCATCCCGTTTGCTCATTGTCCCCTGCAATGCAACTACTACAATACCCTCACGTTTTGCATCCAGAGACCACCCTAACCTCAGAACATTGACTTACACGAAAGAAATGGCCAAAGTTCCACGGACACCAAGTGTAAGCGTGCTTTCCAGCTTAGACAGTACAAGCTTCCAGAAGATCTGAATCACACTTGTTGTAAGACTAGTAAATTAGGAAGTCAGCAGTCACACCAGTTGGCTTTTGAAGAGGATCTCAGTGCTTCGATGCAATTAGAACCCTCAGAAATGTCTCCCTCTTTTCCTGCAGCTGTAGTGAGAGCAGCTGTTTCTGCTATTGCTCTGTCGCAGTCTCACACTTTGTGAAGCTCTTGAAACAAAAGCTCTTGAAATAAAGACTCTCAAAACAAAGATCTTGACACAAAGATATAAAGTCATCCTAAAAGAACCTGCAAAACGTCTAGAGATCTTTAGTTCTGAGACACTACCTCTTTCACCAAGTGTTCACCTTGTGCTGGCCTTCATTCCACAGAAAACCCTCTTGAGACACGGGAGGCACTGGGACTCCGTGTCCTATTTGTGCATTCTTTTCCATGGGATCCATCCCCAGACCTCACAAGGCACAGAGGCATTTTTTCCTTTTGCAGAGCACCCAGTGACAACTCTCGAGATTGGATAATTTGTCATCTTTGTGCAAAATTAGTAGGGTATTAAGCAAGATTAATTTCAGCTCCTGAAGCGGCAGTGCTGGCCTTGTTCTCTGGCTCTGCTGCAGACCTGAACGGTTATTTTTCAGAAGTGGGTAGCGCACGCACTGGACGGTCCTTGTGAACAAAGGTATCACAGTCTCACAGTACTGATGAGGCTGGAAAAGACCTTAAAGATCATCCAGTCCAACCTAAAACCAACCAAGTAACCCTAA
>VZRI01013969.1:59004-82872 GCA_013397515.1 Upupa epops | reverse complement strand
TCCAGGCTAAACAGACCCAGCTCCATCAGCCTCTCCTCGTAGGGCTGACCTTCCAGCACCTTGACCATTCTAGTTGCTCTTCTCTGGACTCGTTCCAGCCCCTCGCCATCCTTCCTAAACTGAGGGGCCCAGAACTGAACACAACACTCCAGGTGTGGTCTAACCAGTGCCGAATACAGGGGGAGGAGAACCTCCCTCTCCCTGCTGGCCACACCATTCCTGATCCAGGCCAGGATGCCATTAGCCCTCTTGGCCACCTGGGCACATTGCTGACTCATGCCAAGTTTACTGTCCACCAGTACCCCCAAGTCTCTTTCTACCTGAGTACTCTCCAAGACCTCCATTCCCAGCCTATAGCTCTGCATGGGGTTGTTAGAACCAAACTGCACAACCCAACACTTAGCCTTGTTCAAACTCATCCTAGTGGAGTCTGCCCATCTCTCCAGTCTGTCCAAGTCCCTCTGCAGGTGGAAGGCTCCATCCTCTCTGGATGTGTTCCTGTGCCGGGGTTCTACAGAATCAAGCACGGGCACATGAACAGAACAGGCAGTGCTGATTTCCTGGCTTCCCCGCTCCAAAAACATAGTGGGAGAAGGTGACATTTTCCAGACAAGCGAAAGGAAATGGTTTCTCACACCGAGCAGTGAGGCGGTGGAACTCATTGCCTTGGGAAGTTGTGGATGATAAAAATTCTCCTGGGTTCAAAATTCATTAGGCGATTTTAGCGCGGAAATACACCACGGCACCACTTCTGGCTCGGGGAGCATCGGAGCTGCAGATTGTCAGCAGCCAGGAGATGACGAGTGGGAATGAATCCCTTCCTGCTTGCCCTGCCCTTATGTTTGTCTGCTACAGTTTGGCAACTGTCTGAGCCAGACACGGACCTCTGGTCTGCACAGTGTGGTTGTTGTGTTTGTAGTGAAATCACCCAAACAGATCTTGAGTGAGACTACAGAGAACTACAGAGGCTCAACTAATTGACTGGAGGGCTGGATATGACCAGTAAGTTCCAGCTGAGAAGAAAATGGCTTCACTGGGACAACCCACGGACATCTATCTCATTTAAAGCACCTATACTTCATTAAATTGGGGCTGCTACAGATGGCTCTTGATTTCCTGAGGGCAACTGGCCTAAATTACACTGCATTATCTATGGAGGGTTGCTGCAGCTCTCTCAAGCATAAGAACAAAAAAACTCAGTAGGCTAAACAAAGGTACCTATCAGTGCCTGAGAGGGACAGCTCTGGCTAGGCACCGTCCTTATATTTTCCTGTGGTGATCTTGCCTCAGACTCTGAGAAAAGCAAAGAAAACAAATGTTCCTGGGAGAGAAATAAAGCCAAGCAGCAGGGAAGTTCAGCAGACAAAAAAATGACTGTACAGTGACCTTGGGATTTGTGCTCCGTGACCTAACGAGGTTAACGACGTTACAGAAAACCCTTCTGAGATGAAAACCAAGGTTGTAGGGGTTTTTTTGCCTTGTCACCCATGCTTTAGAAATGGTGCTGCAAAGCAAAACAAACCAAACCCTCTGCCATCCAGGCTGCTTTAAAGGGAGATTTGTAAACTTTGAGGAAGCAGCCTTTTTTAAGACTTTTTCTAGCCTCCAGGTAAACTCAAGCACGAAGGGTGTTTTAGGAAAGAAAAGTGATGATTAATAAAGTAACGGTTCCTACGCAGCGAAGGGGATCGTTCACATCGCAGTGATGCTCTTCCACTGAATTGTCCTTTGAAGAGCCCCAGCAGTAAATTACCACTGAAAAGATGAGCACCCTGATCACACGAGCCCATTGACTTTCAGTTGTGGGTTCTCCCTTTTCCCTGTGGCTCACCATTACAAAACCTCTTGGCTGACACAGCAGGCTGCAGTCTGCTCCATCCTTGTAAAAGAAAAAATAGCCTTTATTTGTCGTTGTTGTTATTGAGACTGGAAAAGTCTTCTGAGATCATCAAGCCCAGCCTATGACCTTGTACTCAGCCCTTGTGAAGCCTCATCTCAAGTAACTGTGTTCAATTCTGGGCCCCTCATTATACGAAGGATGTTGAGATGCTGGAATGTGCCCAGAGGAGAGCTANTCTTCTCCTTGGTGACCACTGACAACAGGGGCAATGGCCTGACACTGAGGAAGGGGAGAGTTAGACCAGATCTTAGGAAGAAATTTCTTACAGAAAGAGTGGGGAGGCACTGGAAAGGCCTTCCCAGGGAGGTGGTGGAGTCCCCCATCCCTGGAGGTGTTGAAGAACTGTGTAGCCATGGTGCTTCATGCCCTGCTGGAGTGGCAGCAGGGAGGGGGTCAGGCTGTGTTTGTCAATCTCTCAGGTATTGAGGTTTTTGTTGGAGTGGGGATGGTTGGACTCGGTGATCTAGGAGGTTTTTTCCAATCAGGACTATTCTGTGATTCTGTGGCCTGACACCATGACATCAGCTAGCCCAGGGCACTAAGTGCCACATCCTTAAACACCTCCAGTGGTGGCAACTCCACTGCCCTCCTCTCCCCACTCCCCCACATCTGCTGTCCTTCTCAGAAGCTTCTCAGAGCTCACCAGGCAGCCTGAACACCTGAGGAGGGATTTTCCTGCACGGCTTCTGTAACCTGCAGACCACACACCTCAAGACCTGCCAGAAGCACCCTTGGAGCTGCACTCATTTGAACAATTTCTCCATTCATCAAATGAGGGGAAAATGTAATGAGTCTTACAAAAGAGAAGAGGAAAAAAGGGCAAGAAGGGAAACCTTTCACTCCAATGAGTATTCAGGAGGTTAACAGGCACAGTTTAAGCAAATTTCCGATGATGGTCAAAAACAAAGCAAGAAAGCAAGCGAGCAGAGAGCGGAGGAGAAAGAACAGGGAAGAAATCAGCATCAGAGCCCAGAACCGAATGCTTCTCGCAGACTCAAAGCTCCTTTGGAAGCAGCATGAGCTCCATCCAGAGAGCCAGGTGGGAACTGCATGTGGAGCCAGAACGAGTCATCCCTCCCGGTAAGAAACTTTCTGTGTAAGAGTGGCTTCCAGATGATCAGTTTTAAATGCTCCTTTTGATCACAGAAAGAACGGAATGGAGGGGGGAGAGGAGGAAATAGCTGTTCTCATGTTGTTTTCTTACAAGGGGAAAGTCAAACCTTAACCCCAAAGTATTCAAGATCGAGAGGGGTGATACTCAGAAATGAAACCTGCAAGACAATTAATCCCTCTGTCACACGGACTACTGGATCTGATCTTTCTAGTATGGTTTGGGCTCATCAAATTAGGAGTGTTCCCTCTGAGTAACTTAAAACAAGAGAACAGACACAAAGAGAGGCACAGAGAAGCATCTCATTGATTAGAAGGAGCTGACAGGTTGCCTAAAGCAAAATTCAAGCATCGATTCTATCAGAGGGCCTTTTGTAAGCGCTCTGGAGGTTGATGGTGCCTTTGATCACAAAGCATCAGGCTGACAGCAAGGTACACAAGTTTGTCCTCTGCCAAGTGCACAGGGAATGTGGGCAGAAGGCAGAAAACCAGCAGCAGAAAGCATGCAAAACTGTGAGTGTCCAAAACACAGAGAGGATTTGCAGTTAATTCTCTTTAAAGCCTAACAAATCATCTGTTATCATCTAAAGATACAGTCACCATAAGGAACAGAAGAGTAGTCTGAGAGATGTTTCTAGAAAGGCTCTCTAGGCTTACAGATCAGACACCCAGATCTACCTCATTATTCTTTCTGGAAATGAGTAAAACCTTAGATAATGACCCAAATACACCTGAATTTAAATGAAAGGCTAATGATAAACTAAATGGATCACATGGAGCAGGCCCAGGAAACAAAACCCTCCAGGTTTCTACAGCATCCTTCTTTTCAGAGCATTCAAAGAATTCATGAATGCAATGAGATTAAAAACAAAGACAAAAGGCAAACCATAGAAGTGATTTCTATGCAGCACAACATTCTACCATTAAATTCAGGCAGAAGAAGCCCTACTCCTCTATTCCAGCTCTACTGTCTTGCTTTAAGGACAATGTGGCAGCTGATGATGAAAGTAAAAAAGCCAAGACATTTTTTACCTGACTAATAACTTCCTTTCTTTACTTAATGGTTAATTAGAAGAGAATAGAGATCATTTCAGTTGGAAGGGACCTACAGCAGTCACCCAGTCTAACTTCCTGATGATTTCAGGGCTTTGTCCAATTGCCTCTTAAATGCTGACAGGCTTGGGGCACTGACCACCTGGCTAAGAAGCCTGCTCCAGTGTTTGACCACCCTCTCTGCAAATAGATGTTTCTTAGTGTCAAGCTGAACAACCCCTGATCAGCCTGGAATCATTCCCAAGCATCTTGTCTCTGGATACAAGGGAGGACATCCCTCCTTCTCCACTTCCCCTCCTAGAGAGAATCAGAATCTTAAAGTGGAACCACAGAATCATTAAGGTTGGAAGAGACTTCCAAGATCATCAAGCCCAACTGTCAACCCAATGCTACCTTATCCTCTAAACTGTGCTTCCCAGTGCCACATCTACTCATGTTTTGAACACTTCCAGGGATGGCAACTTCACCACCTCTCTGGGCAGCCTGTTCCAGTATTTGGCCAAACCTGAGAGGTTGCCCGTCAGCTACTTTCCTCCAAACTAGATGGGTCCAAAGTCCCTAGCCCTTCTCACATGATAGGTCTTCCAACCCTTTCACCAGCCTTGCTGGTATTCAAGGGTCTTCACACGCTTCTTAAACAGTGGGACCCAGAGCTGCATATGGGACTTGAGGTTGCACCAGTGCTGAATACCACATGATAATCACCTCTGTGGACCAGCTGGTCATGCTGTGTTTGTGAACCCTAGGATGTGGTTTGCCCCGTTGGCTGCCAGAGCACACTGCTGGCTTATAGTGGGCTGCTGTCCACCAGCATCCCAGGTCTCTTTTTACAAGGTGGCTCACCAACCACTCCATCCATTTATACTCACACCAGTTGTTACTCCATCCTAGGTACCTAGCACTTGTTAAGTTTCACCCCACTGATCATTAGCTGGTGCTCCAACCTATCTAGGTCCCTCTGCAACACATCTGGTCCCTTAAGAGTCTACAGTTTAGCATGATTAGCAAATCTGTGAATGGTGCATTCAGCGCCTGCATCCACATCACTGCTACAGTGTCAAGCAGAATTTGCCCTAGGGCTGAGTCCTGAACAAGTGGAAGATGTTCACACAGGGCTGACGTCCATTTCCAAGCAGGTTATCCTACCCTAATAAAAAATTTCACTGAGGTTTTAGTAACCAGATAGACCTAAACCAGTTAGTTTATGTGTTATTTGACTCAGCCCAGTAATGACTGGCTAAAATACTAGTTTCCCTATAGAGAAGATCAAAGCAGAGTGTCCTTTTTGGTTTTCATCTGGAAGAAGGTATCATCAGCATCCTACTGTGCTCTGTCCTAACACTAATCTTTCTAATGGTCCAAAATGAAGAGCAAATCTGAGAACCCCAGGACAATACAACGTGGTCTTTAATTCAAGAACAAGTTGTGAAATCTGTGGCACTTTATAGATCTGTATGATAAAGAAATATTGGGGGGGTTAAACAACAAAACTGTTCCCACTCTAAAATTCCTGTTGTCTGTGCTGCTTATTAAAATAGCGACAGCATAATGAGCTGGGCTCACAACATTTAATTGGAACAGAATAACAGATTTTGACGTTTTGGTTGGGTTATAACTCTCTTCAGAGTTCCACAGTGAATTATCTGCCCATAAATGCAGTGAATCTTTCCTGAATTAGAAACACACTGCCCCAAAATTCCCAAGACAACCCCAGTATCTATCATTAGCAACAAACAGAATTTAACAAACACAAACAAACCCCATGCCTGGATGTCTGCCAAAATGTCTCTCCAGACTATTTCCTTCCAGCCAAGTAAGATTTATGTTTCTGTGAATCTGAATTTAACTTGCAATCACAAGTCCAACCATATAATTGCTACTGCAGTTTCTAAGTCATTGCGTAACACTGGTGTCCTACAACTTTGACCTTGTCCCTGTGTCAGTAAACTATAAAATTGTTGTTCAGGTCAGTGAGGATGGAATTTGAACCATGTGCTACCCGCAGCACTACAGCTTGTAGTATTCTTTTCATAGCACTGCTTCAATTCGGTTTGCTCCCAAGTCAGTCACCTCATTTAAGTTTCTGAAGTTGATGGAGTGAGACTGGGCTGAACAATGCATGACAAAGTCATGATCCAGGGGCTTCCAAGTGTGCCAACAGAGGGAAACAGGCATCTCCACCTGAAAAAGATCTAACCATCCTCTGCCCAGGATTCTCCCTTCTTTAGGGAAGGAGATTTTGAGAGCAGATCAGTTCATGGCAATGCTTAGTATTTTCACTACAGAGAGGCAGGTAGCAACTTTTAAACCAAATGCTTAAGCCAGTTGTTTGCTAGAGAATTCAGCATCCGCTTTGCATGTGCTTGTAAAGGTATACAGAAATAACTGCTGCTGATGGATGCCATGGGTGCCCTAGTGGCAGAAGACAGAGAAGCGTTATTGAATGCCTTCTTTGCTCCAATCTTCACTGCTAAAGTCTGTTGTTATGAAGCCTGAGCCCCGGTGATAAGAGACAAGATCTGGAGAGAAATCAACTCTCCTTGGTAGAGGACGAGCAGGAACTTTTACCCAAGATGGATATTCCCAAATCCAGGAGACCTGATGGAATACATTCACAAGTGCTGAGACTGCTGGCAGATGTTATTGCCAGGCCTCTCTCCACCATCTTTGAAAGGTTGTGAAGAACAAGAGAGGTGCCTGAGGACTGGAGGAAGAATAATATCACTACAGATGTCAAGAAGAGCAAGAAGGATGACCTGGGAAACTACAGGTTGGTTAATCTCTCCTTTGTCCCTGGAAAGATGATGGAACAAATTCTTTTGGGTGCTGCCCTCAACCATCTGGATGAGAGGAAACCTCTAGAGTCATCAGCTTGGATTCATAAAGAGGCAACCATGCTTGACTAATCTGATAGCTTTTTGTGATGTCATATCCTAAGAGGGAGATATGTGGGTGTTGACTTCAGCAAGGGCTTTGACACTGTCTCCCATAACATCCTCATTAGGAAAATCATGCAGTAGGGGTTCGGTGAGTGGACAATGAGGTTAGTAGAGAACTGCTTGTGTGACAGACCTGATGGACTCATTGTCAATGGTGCAGAATAGAAACCTGTGACCAGCAGTGTCCCCCATGGGTCAGTATTGTGCCTGATCTTGTTCAACACATTCATTAACAACCTGCCATCTTTGTTCACCCAACAGCAGGAAAAGAAAGTGTTGTCACAGCTTGCTGCTGAAAAAAAATAGGAATGCTTGAGTAAGTGGGAGAATGAAGCCCTGAGGGGGCATTTGCTTTTTCAGCTTGGCTGAACTGTCCACATAAGAAGCTGAAAGGACTTGTGACTCTTCCACCTTTAGCAGAACCTTGAGAAATTGGTGTTTCAAGTGTCCCCAGGGGCGGTCTCCCCAGTTGCTGCAGTGTGTGAGTCTCTTCCCCCAGGGGATCCTAACTGAAGCCAAAGGTCACTATAAAATGCTTTGCCCTTTTTTTCTCAGAATATGTGTAATGGCATTGTGAGTTTCTGATTTGTTTCTGTCATGTGTTTGGGCTTTTCTTCTTCTTGTTCTTAGATATAAATTTAATAAACTCCTTTTGTTTCCCCAAGCTGTTTTCTCTTGCCTGATAAATTCTATCTCAGACCCCTCAAGACCTGGCTGCCTTTCATTTTTTCTAACAGTCTCCTTCTCTGGAGATACTCAAATCCCACTTGGATGCAGCCCTGTGCAATGTGTTTTAGTCAGCCCTGCTTTGGTGGTGGGGTTGGACTTGATGATCTCTTGAGATCCTTGCCACCTCCAGTAATTCTTGATTCTGTGAAGTTCGTCAAACATCTAATTACAGCTCATTATATTTCTAAGGGTATTTCTAGTAAAAACCAAGGAGTAACTGTCAGCAAGAAGTAATACTGCAGTCCCTTACATCAGGCTAGTGGAAAGTAAATCCTATTTTACTTTTTTTCTCTTACTATAGCTCATTGCTGCTTTTATGCAGCTCTATTTCAACTCTACATCTGTGAAGAGCAAAGCTGTATAAAATCTATATGAATGTAAAACTTTTCCAGTGACAAAATATCTCAGCAGCCTATTCATCAGAATTACCAAAACACTCTGGCATCTGTGTTTGTTTTTAAATCACAGCATTGTTATTCTTATTCAAGCACAGCAAGCAGGAACAGTTTATCTGCACTTGCATGTCAGTGTATTCAAAGAAGATATTTACTAATTCACTGACATTTCACTGCCTCAACAATAAGGAGACAGTCACAGACATTGTCCTCCACTCTTTCTTCTTTATGCCTCTTCCAACTGCTGCTCTGTGGGCAAAGCTCTGCCTCTAGGTAGGCAACCTTTCCACATAATACATGCTTTGTAACATGCTGCACACATGCTGTGTACCTTACTTCTCACCTTCACCTTTAGCTCCTGCATGTTATTGTTACTCAATCTGAAAGTAATCAGGACCAGCAATGTCATCTTTAATCATAACAATCCATAACTGGCAATATTCTACCAGGAGACAGGTGTTCTCCTGGGATGGTCAATGCATTCCTGGAAGATGGCTTTCCAGGTTCACCTCCCCCCATGATACTGGAGAAGGTTTGAGACCTGAACTGTTCACATATCCCCTTCTAGACTGGATTCTTCATCTTCACACCGAACATCCTCAGCAGTTCAAAATGTTGTAAACACAATTTCCTGACTGTACATTTGTGGGGCACTGACACCCCAAATCATGATGAAGAACTGGTGAAGACCAGTCACCGTGCAGTCAAATCTGAAATAAGTTCACAATCTGCCCCTGCCAAAGCCAAACTGGGAAAGATGGAGGCAAAGGAGGAAGAAGAAGGTAAAACAAAACTTCAGCAGAGAGGCAGGAGCTCAGGCAGCTCAGCCTCCAGCCAAACAACTGTGGCACATGTTCCCCCACAAACAGTATAGATAACTGTACTTGCAAGTGTAGAACATGACATTCTGTGCTCACCCAAATCAAAAGCCCACTGTAACTGGATCTTAACCATTCAGCATGAATATTCGTTACCTTCTCATAAGCTTTTCTTTTTGTTTCAGAGTCCATCCAGTCGTTCTCCTTTTCCAACATGTCTATAAAAGCCCAGCGAATCCCTTCAGTTAATTCCTCCATCTGCAAAATATTAAGCAAAACCCCTTCCCAGTAAAATACATCATGGCAGAATCACAAGGTTTGGTGCGTGCAGGAGCGAGGGATTTGGTTAGACCATGAATTATTCCAAATCAGACAGTTTCTGCTGTTATTTTTTGATGGTTAAGTTGTTCCTTCTTCAGCCCTCAGACATTTCTTCTCATCCTTTCGCACTGCAATTGTAAGAATGCCTGTCTTTTTGGTTTTTTAAATGAGATTTGCAGTGATTTGGAGAGATTTCTAGCAGTTTGGTTCTTGAGCCCTAGCACATGCAGAAGGAGGCAATGCTAGGCATCTGCACACATAAAGCCTTTCTGCAGAGAGAGTATCTGTAGCCTTGTTTGGTTTATGTCAGACTGAGACACACGCTATTAATACTGCCAACAGCGTGAATACGGGATGACAGTATCATGATCCAAGTGTTTAGCCTGTATTTAGCTGTTTGTGTGAAGTACTCCTACCCTTACTGCAAAGATAGAGGCTCACAACACCGAGCAGCCTTAACTGCTTCTCTGGTCTTGAATGCCCAGTGACAGGTAGCATCTGTGCAAAGCTAGGAAAACCCACAATCGTTTTAGCTTAGCTGCTCCCTCAGAAACCTGTAAAAAGCCACAATCATATCACTAAAATAATAATAATAGGAGTGTTACACAGGAAGAAAACACAGAACGACAGAAAGCAAGAAATCTGGTGGCTAAGAGGTTAATTCTATCAGCCTGAAGGGCAGAAATGCCCTCATGCCTCTGCATTTGTCAGACAGCACACACTAGCGAGGTGCACACAGTCAGCCTCTTCTATTTATATCAATAGATGAGCTTCATGACAGGTAGCCATGGAGAATACTGTAAGAGTGAGGCAACTCACTCACTCTCTATCAGGAGAAACTTCTTCCAGGTGAGGATGACAGAGCACTGGAAGGGGCTGCCCAGGGAGGTTGTGGAGTCTCCTTCTCTGAGGAAGTTTCCAACCCACCTGGACTCTTCCTGTGTGAATGGATCTAGAGGATCCTGCTCCGGTAGGGGGATTGGACTGGATGATCTTTTGAGGCCCCTTCCAATCCCTAACACTCTGTGACTCTATGAACTCAGGGGATTCAGCCTACGAGTCCTTCAGCACAGACCAAACCAGAAGTGAGGTAGCACAAGACATGACAGCTAATCATTATGGGAAGATGTATTGGATCTTTGTGCTATCAGTTATCATTTTAAAACAATGAGGATGTCAAGTATCAGAGATTCCTGTCATTTTATTCTATATAGCTAGTAGCTCTGAAACATCATTAAAAGCGGAGACTAAACCCTGGGAAATAATGTTAGCTTTAGTTAAGTTGTCATTTATATCACAGTCTCACAGTACTGATGAGGCTGGAAAAGACCTTAAAGATCATCCAGTCCAACCTAAAACCAACCAAGTAACCCTAAACATCTGCCATCTAGCTCATAACTATATATGACATATAGATCATGTCTATATCAGACATATATTTTAATCTCCAGCTGTTGTTCAGCTATGGTGGAGCCAGGCGAAACACAGCAAAGCTTTTTTGATAGCAGGTTTTCTCTCTACCTTTTTCAAAAAACATTTTCTCATTTTTAGAGAAAACACGGGACAACTGGAACAGATCTAGCATTAAATATGGCTAAACAGTCAACAGTCACCGTGAATTGCATCCTAGGGAATACAGTAACTTAAAGATATTGATGACAGAGCACAGACTCAATTAACTTCCTGCACTAATGAGGTGAACTCCCTGTATTTGGAGGTTACGAGTTCAAACTCAAGCTCTGCAGCTGGACTCTAGTGTATACTTAGGCTTTCTGCATCAGCTGCAGGGGGCAGGGGGAGAAACCTATTTCTGCTATCAAAGTTATTACTGAAACTGCTCAGGCATAGCTGTAAGAAACACTGCAGGCACTCAGGGTTGGAAACAGTGCTATATTTAGACACAAATAAGGTGTTCCTTGGTAAAAGGAGAGAAGCGTTTAAGGTATGAAATATTAGTGACAAAACAGAGAGGAAAAAAAATGCATCCTATCGACCACGATTTGCTATTCATAGACAGAGAAATGCCAGGAGGCAGGGAAAAAAAAGGTCAAAAGAAGAGCAATTTTCTCAAATACTTCCCTACAGCTCAAGAAAGAGAAATCGAACTGAAAGCCAGTGAAATGGAAGTGATAACACCGCAAATTATTAACTTGAAAAGCAGACTTTTAAATGAATTGCAGCAAATTTCACCTGCTTCTAGGTTTATCTCCATCGGCAGTTCACTCTGAGTCTGGATCTTGTGATCTGCACTCTAAATTCTATGTGCATTTTTTACTAGTGATGACGAGCTGCTGTGAGTTCAGACTTAATACTTCTTTTAAGATGTGGTCTGAAAGAGTTTCTTTAGGTCACCTCTCAACAGAAACCCATTCACTATCAGAAGGACTTGGGGGTGTTGGTCAACAAAAAACTCGGTATGAGCTGCCAGTGTTTGCAGCCAACTGCATCCTGGGCTGCAGCAAGAGAAGCGTGACCAGGAGGTTGAGGGAGGTGATCCTCTCCCTCTGTTCTGCTCTCATGAGACCCCATCTGCAGTGCTGCTTCCAGTTCTGGAGCCCCCAACACAGGAAGGAGATGGAGCTGTTGGAAGGTGTCCAGAGGAGGGCCACGAGGATGAGTGGAGGGCTGGAGCACCTCTGCTATGGGGACAGGCTGAGAGAGTTGGGGCTGTGCAGCCTGGAGAAGAGGAGATTCAAGGAAATCTCAGAGTGGCCTTCCAGTCCCTGAAGGGGGCTACAGGAGAGCTTGGGTGGGGCTGTTTGCAAGGGCTTGGAGAGGTAGGAGCAGGGGGAATGGTTTCAAAGTGGAAGAGGGGAGGTTTAGACCGGAAGTCAGGAGGAAGTTCTTCATGCTGAGGGTGCTGAGACCCTGGACCAGGTTGCCCAGGGAGGCTGTAGCTGCCCCCTCCCTGGAAGTATCACAGCATCACAGTACTGATGAGACTGGAAAAGACCTTAAAGATCATCCAGTCCAACCTACAACCAACCAAGTAACCCTAATTTCTGACAAGTGTTCAAGGCCAGATTGGCTGGGGCCTTCAGGACCCTGGTCTAGTGGGGGGTGTCCCTGCTCCTGGCAGGGGGGTTGGAACAGGATGATCTTTAAGGTCCCATCCATCCTGAACCATTCTGTGAATCAGCTTCTCATGAAAAAGTATCTCCACTCTAAAAAGCTCTAAAAAGTGTATGTCTTAGAGTCCTTCTCTTCCCACTTACCCTGCACAGAGGGCTTACTGTGTGCCCCTGAAACATTTTCGCCACTGAAGTGCCAGATAGCCCATTACAAACTTGATCAAGAAGCAGAGGAGTGGAAAGCTGCAACGAGTAAGCTTCTAGACAGAGATAACAGAGGACTCACCATCTTTTTCTTGTCTTCTTGAAAATGAGCCTTCACAAACATCTTACCCACAACGTAAGGGAGTGCATTTTCAACGAGGTCCACACATTTATCCCACTGAGGCAGCAGCGTTGTGGTTCCATGGATCACCTGTAGGCAGGCACGTGTAACAGGTCAGCACATCATACTGTTTACGAAGAACAAGTCTGCATCCACATACAGTGCAGCCTAAAGAATACTTGCCCAACAGCTACCAAAAGGAAACAACACTGATGCTTTACTATCAGTTTCCATCAAGAATCTCCCCAACCCCACAAAATAGCTCCATTTCAGACAGTGATTTGGAGAGTGATTCAGTGATTGGAGGGTTAGCTGTGGAAAGGCACTCCCAAGTGCCAATCTTAGACTGTAGTCTTTCTGTTTTAAGTGGAGAGACACTGTCCTCCAGAAAATTCCTGCTCTGAGATATCTCTCCACATTTTTTTCTCTCTCCACTGACAAGGTGAGATTGTCCTCATGAAGATTATAGTCCTTTTAAGCACCTTCTACAGACCCCCTCCTACTTGATGATGGCTAACATCGGTAGGTGCCCATCCACACCCTTCTGTCATTTACCTGCCTGGTTACTTTTCCCACAGTGTGTTGCATCCAGTCCCCTTCCCGAACAGAGCATTTCCAGGAAAAAGCAGGTTTGAATCATCAGGAACACTGAATATGTGTTGTTCCACAAAAATCTCCCTCCATGTTAAGAAAGGTGCTGCTAGAACAGCTTGTGTATTTAACTGATGGAATAGAACCACAGAATGATTGAAGCTGGGAAAGCCCTCTGAGCTCATCCAGCCCAGCCCAGGACCTGACATCACCACAGCAGCCAAACCAGGGTGCTCAGGGCCACAGCCAGGCTGTCCTTAAACACCTCCAGGGATGGGGACGCCCCCACTGCCCTGGGCAGTCCAGTCCAGGCTCTGAGCACCCTTTCTGTGAGGAAGGGCTTCCTAACATCCAACCTAACTCTCCCCAGGCACCTTCAGGCCCTGCTCTCTCGTCCCATCACCAAGGAGAAGATAGACACTTCCAGGCTGTGATTGTATCCATGAGCTTCAAAAGAGTAATAGCCCGGAATATTCAATGGACCAATAAATACGGGAAAAGACAGTTGAAGCCCATTGCTGCCTCGGTCTCTTTCTCACAGGAAGAACATCGTTACTCCAACATCACATTTTCTCATCAAGGTAGAAGTTCAATTGTTAAAAAAATATATACAGCCAAATAGCAGCTGGGTCCGTGTAAGCAAGAGCTGACTTCAGCAAAGCGTCGATTGAAGAATCTTTTATTGTTTTCAGAGTTCAAAGAGTTCACTTTTCACTCGACAAACCTTGTGAAGCTTTTCCACAGAGGGCAAGCAAAACCTCAGTGCAGGAGTTAATGCCTGGCAGCTGCGTAAAAGCCGAGCACTGTCAGCACCAGACCAGGTCAGGCAGCATAAGGATTTTAACCTCTCAGAGATTTACAAGTCTCTTAATCACTGATCTATTGGTTCTTAAGCCTCTCCTTGCTCTAGATCTTCTCCTTTGAGCCTAAGATTAAATTTCCAACAGGAAAAAAACGCATCAGAAAATTCCAGAGTAGCTTATCCCTCAGCTACTGCACATCAGATAGTTTGGTAGTTCAAAGACTGATTTTCTCCATCATAGTTTGTGTAATTAAGGTTAATCAATGACTCACACTTAAATACACCAGCCAATTGCATTGTCAAGTGCTTTTTATTCATACTGTATGTGCGCTGATAGATTTTCAATGACAGCGAGAACGCTGCTCCTGTAAGGCTGTAGCCCAATGACTATGTGATAAGGTAACAGCTTCCTAAACAGAGCCAAATTTGAAATAAACCCATTGTCCAAATTCCTCAACTCTTTTACATAAACAACAGTCCAAAAAGATGTGGGGTTTTTTAAAGAAAAGAAGAGAGAAGAAGATTTCTCTCCTGGGTCGAAGAAAACCCACAATGGAGAGGTTTTGTTCTGATGCAGAGGAAGAAGGGGAGTCGTTGGGTTTAGTCATCAGAGCCTGAAATTCCTTTTGAAAGCTCTGATTATGCATCAGATGCAGAAAGAGTCAGGAGACAGCGCTGGCTTTTAGACTGTGACCTATTACTACTACAACGTAATAATTACCATTAATTTGAGAGAGGTTTGACTGTAGGGAGGACTAAAAAGCCCAGAAGACTGTGAGACCAATAAAAATAGAGCTGAGAGGAATGGATTGTATCTCACAGCTGGTTTATTCATATTTACCTTACAACAGGCAGCTAGAACTCCCTCAAAACAGTCCTCCTAATATTAATGTACCAGGCTAGACCGCAGTACTACAGGTAGTCACAGTGATTATAAATAGCAGGTGTCGAGCCCACCCTGTCAACTCAGAGCATCACAGCACAATTCACCAATCTCTTCCCAGGTGTCACTGCACATTTTCTAGGACTCAGAGTGCCAACACGGAGGAGATGCTGATAGTTGCTGATCTGGCAATCCGAGCACTTTCTCTAGAGTCAGCAGATTTGTCCCTTTTCTCAAGGTTTATTTAAGTCTCTGCATGTCTTTTCCCTTCTCTTTGGAAAAGAGTTTAAGCGTCTCGATGCCAAGAGTCCTACGTGTAAGGAGCCAATGTCACCAATAGAAAATGAGGATCTGGTGAAAGAAACACTGTGGTGAGGCTGACTGACAGACTGACTGACAGACATCCTTTGCTTTAAGGGCCACTGGCTGACCTCATGGTCACATCCTTTTTGTTGTTATTCAGTGTTTCCTTCAGTTACATGGCAAGAGGTTGGTGGGCGTATTTCACGATCTCCAAGTACCCGTGTGCTTTGGTTCTCTAGCATCTGACTGGATAAATCTACTCAAAGCCTTGGACACCATTTCTCCTGTCTTTTCTGCTGACCTGGGAAGTCTGTTACCCTGAGCTGTTTACTCCACTTTAGCTATTAACTATTAGCTGTTGCTGTTTACTGCAGTTAAGTAACTCTCCATCTCTGGGTACCAGGGCCAGATAATGGGAATGAGCTGCTGACTCATTGTCTATACTGTGCTGTTAACGTTTCACAACCACTTACATCAAACCCTTGATAGCACTGTTAATGAGCATTGAAACAGCCCCAAATAGATTCTTCTAGAGACAGTACCCAGAGAGGAGGCAGCAGCCAGGTACTGTGTAAAAAAGCCCGGGATCCAAAGCCTAAGGGTTCCTTACGGAAAGTTTTCTGGCCATAAGACAACTCAATATAACCCAATATTGTTCTGCAGACTGGCTGATGGCCAACAGCAATCTATTTTAGCTGGCTAGCAAGGCATGTCCCACGAGGGGATACGCTCTCAGACACGGCGCTCTGGCTCTGACAGGTAGTTTCTCACATTTTTGTGTGAAGAAAATCAGTCCTTTACCAGGACTGATTTGAATGTGGTTTCTGAAGTAGAAGATATACACTCCTGTGTAGTTTCCACCACGCTACTCGAGTTTATTTTTAGGTAATGTGATCAGCTTAGAACTATTCCAGTACTACTGAAGAAAACTCATTCCAGGGGATTCAATTAGCCACCTGCATGCCTCACCAGGGAGGACAGAGCACCCACACCTCTAGTACCAGCCTCCTGTTGTTATGATGCCACCAAGCAGCTAATTTCCTTAATGAAAAACAAGAAGTTCACCCTCTGCAGAGGCTTGGAAACAAGAAAAAGCACCTTTCCATTTCAGGTTCATCTTTGCTTTGCTTAAAAAGCCCTCATGTTGGCCACAGGATTATCAGGGTGGCTTTCTGTTCAGGGTTCAAGTAATCAAATATATGTATTTGACATAAATGCTCATATTAATTAATAGATAATTAGCTCTGCTCTCATAGCTTGGGACAGTGACCAGTCTTTAAGGTTTCTGCAACCACACGCTGGAAGGGACTGATGGGTTTCTTTGAGGATATGGTTGGTGTTAAAGCTGCTACCAAGCAGAGCATGAGAAAGGTCTGAGCAAGTGTAGAAAGGCTCAGATCTCAGACTCCTGTTTTACCACAGATACTCAACTGCTCATAAACAGGTTCTTTTTTCAAAAGCTAAGGTTTTGGCACAAACACGTTTGGCTTGCAGGAACAGCACAGGTCACAGCCCTGGCTCATAAAAACGTTTCAGGCTTTGAGTTTCTGCATAAGAGAAGTGGTGTTTTTTAAAGGGGAGGTTTCAACAACTCCCTAACATAACCTAGTGTGGCCAGCAGGACTACGGACATAATTCTCCCCCTGTACTGGGCACTCCAGAGTCCTCCTCTCAAGTCCTGGGGGCAGTTGTGCACCCCTCACATCAAGAAAGAGTTTGAAGTACTGGAATAGGTCCAGTACCAGTCTGATGAGGAGATGCTGAGGTTGCTGGGGGTGTTTAGCCTGGAGGAGACTCAGGGGGAATCTTNAGGTGTTTAAGGACAGCCTGGCTGTGGCCCTTAGTGCCCTGGTCTGGCTGCTGTGCTGATGTCAGGTCCTGGGCTGGGCTGGATGAGCTCAGAGAGCTTTCCCAGCCTCAATAACTCTGTGATTCTTTAAAAGATATTTTTCCTTAGTGCCACATGCAAGAATGCGTGTGTCTTAACTGATTTTATAAGGAAATGTCAACAAAAACCATTTAATCAAGAAATCCATCTGCAATGGAAAACCGTTCATGGTTTGCAAAGGCATAGACAACTACAAGGGAAATCAATCGTGTCAATAGTAGCACCGTTGTACATGCTGTAAACAGTCCACTTACCCGAGAAAATTCCAGCCACCGATACTGAAAACGTCTACTGAGGTTAAATAACCTTGAATAAACCATCCTCCACACCACATAGTTGGCAAGTGTCCTGTCAAATCAGACGGATTTTTATCGGACATCTAAACGCACGTAACATTCCACAGAGCACTTACAGAAACATCTCGACAAAGATTTCAACTGACCGGTGGAAATTTGACCTTGAAAATTCATGAGTCCTGAGCAAGTTGATAAATTCCTTTCCCCAAAAGATTCTGGGTGATTTCAGACAGTTAGGATATAATTGCACCATGATAACAATCTTCTAAGGGAACATATATATCTATCTAGATCTGAAATGACTCCATCTCCTAGTATGACATTGGTAGGTAATGCTTTTTTTTAAAGGCAGTTTTCATCTTCCATAGAAGCAGAAAGAACAGCGTCGTAACAGTACCTGCATAACCATTCTATCCAGAGATAAGAAAATAATTGCTTTTTCTTTTATAAATCAAAGCGAAGTTATCTCTCCTCATTAGAAGGGCACGTAAGTTGTACCTCTGAATCAGAACAGGTAACAGTCCACCCCATATATACCATCATTATCTCCTATTTATGTGCTTCATTGGAAGTTATCCATACCCTTTTAAGATTTTTTACTAAAGGAAGTATTAGCACTCTCAGTTTGCAGATGGATTATTGAAATACCAACAAAAAGAAGGCTCGGTAACAAGAACCTCATACAAACTGAGGCTGAGAGATGCTGGAAGACCTTGTTTAAACTTCCCAGGAGGACCTGACACCCTTTTCTAAAACTGAAAGCCCTCAGCTGGAGGATGTGTTTAGTCCAGACTGAGCCATCTCTACACACAGCAGCAGCTGTGTGAGGTGAAGATGCCTTGTGAAATATACAATTCAGCTGCATACAGTCTCAAAGCAGGTCCAATAATGGCTTACTTGTATTATTCTCATCTTGTCTTGTATATGATGGATTTTTCAATCCATCTAAATCCATCATATAGAAAGAGAGTCACTGTTCTGAAACTCTGGACATCCAAATTTGGTTGCTGGATGATCCTGTGGTCCCTTCCAACCCTGACTGATTCTATAACCTCTTCCCAGTCAGGGTGACGGGACACTAGAGGGGGCTGCCTGGGGGGTTTGTGGAGTCTCCTTCTCTGGAGACGTTTGAAACCCGCCTGGACCTGGTCTGGGTGATCCTGCTGTGGCAGGGGGATTGGACTGGATGATCTTTCGAGATCCCTTTCAATCCCTGATGATTCTATAATATGCATAACATCTGGGGCAAGACATAGACTTGTCCAGAGGGAGGAAAACTGCTCCTTGCAGCTAAACCTAGACCACCTGAACAAGGAACCATCTCCAAAACCCCCATTTCTGCACTCTCTCATTGCCAGAGGTGTGGAGCAGCATGGCTGTCACTACAGTGCCACTCCATTAGCTTCGCTCTCAGACACATCCCATCCTGTTTCCTCCCCTGAATCATAACAGTTCTCATTGATTTTACAAATAACTCCACAAGCCCCAAAACTATCAGCCTTGGGTACTTGAAGAGACTTGAATAGCATCTGTGATCCTGCAGTAACTACTGGATAGGTCTAAACCAGTATTTATCTAAGTCCTATAGACTAAAAGATTTAAAGCTTTAATTTCAATAAAAAGTCCAGTATAAATAGACTGCTATCAAAAGCCAATTACGTGTTACACTTCAGCACTTAACTGCTGCCATAAACCAGCCATCTCTCCCTTTAGTGTGCTTCTTGTTCTCATCCAGCCGTCCTTATATTTGCATTGGGGAACCTCTGCCAGATGGGCAGGGAATGAGTAGAGGTTGAGTCTCAAACAGGTAACTTATTCAAAGACACTAGTAACGACAGGAAAACAAACCCTTCTGTATCAGGCACGAGTAATGCCGACAGCTGTCAGTTCCAGGAAACATCCCACAGCTAATTTAGTTTTGCATTCATTTGGGAAGGAGAAGAAGGCTGACGTGTCCTAAACCCAAGCTGTCTGATGAGGCTGTAATAATTCCTGACTGTAATCACAACAGAATCCACTAATGCATAAAACAACAGCAGGGTTTCGCTCCAAAGAGCAGAGGTTTATTTGCTAGAGGGGCAACAAGGGGAAAGGTCGAGGAGTTTTGTTGCTGTTTGTTTGAGAGATGATGCTCTTTTTGTTGTCTAAAACCAAACCAAACCATATTCTATCTGAATTTGATTCCCACTTTTAGGGATGATCGCTTTACCTTTGTGGCTAACTATATAAATTCTAACCCAAGTGATCATCTTCATCTGATTTCATAAGTGACCCCTTTGGTTACGCAATGCATCCAGTGCCTATCTTGGAGTGCATTTCATCCCACTACCACAAATAAATCCACTGAGGCTCCCAGAAGCAAAATCCAACACACAACTAAAACATACAAATCCTCTCTCTTCTTTCAAAGAAAGCAGAGCACTTGTTGTTGTAACCCTGCATAGTTGCCCATTTTAACCTCAAAATTGCTGTTACAGTAAGGCTCATTCTTCACCATCGTGACACTCCCCTGACACACACTTCCAAAGGCACTGGTAAAGAGCTTGCTTGTTGGGACAGTTAAAGTTATACCAGAGCTTATGAATATCCACTAAAGGACTCTCTACCCTCTCTGGGGTTGCTCATGTAGAATTCTGCAAGGTTGTAATACTTTCATCAACAGACATGGTGGCAATTAAAGAGGATGGATTTAATACGAGAGAGATGGGCAAACTAATTGACATTTTAAGGAAAAAGATCCCTTTCAGAAATTTTAAGATCAGTTTGAAAGTTATATTCAGAATGGAGTCATCAATCAAATTATAAGCAGTGAAAAAATCTGCCTCTATTGCTAGAGGCACTAGTTTGAGTCAAATTATTTTAACTTCTCTCTCTAATTTTTCAGAGGCAGGCTAAGACCAGAAAGAAGATCTAGTGCCCCCATCCCTCTGGAATTACAGAGTACTCCTGGGTTAACTGTCCCCTACTGCAAAGATGGGGTAAGGTAAGAGCAAAGAAAACCAGTGAAGCTGCTTCCTTCAACAGCAAGGAAACAACTGATGTATCCTACCTATCACTCACATATAAAGCACTAGCACACAGGTAACATGGAAGGGGTATAAAGGCTCCTAACTGGTGCCATTGCAGTCCCATCTCCCCATCGGAGGGCACAGCTGCGTTTGAGATGTGCCGTGATCTAGCTCATTTGCACCACATCTTTGTGCTTACATCTCTATAACAGATATAAACTCCATTAAAAATTAGTCAGTACACTGGAAAACCTGCAGGACTCCCCAAAGAATTCTTACAAAGAAGGGGTGACTTACTTCAGCACGGAACACTTGGCGTGACTTAGGCTACCTAGCTCATGGATGATGGAAACTCCTGTACTCAGCTCCTTGGACAGTTTGCTGCAGAGAGCCAACCTCCTGGGCTGGACTCCCAGCAGTGAATTATCAGGCAGACCTCTGAACAGCACCACTGCCTCTATTTCAAGCTCCACATGGTAACTTGATTATATGCAGCAGTGATGTCAAGTAAATAAGAGCTTCCTTCTACTAAATCCACTCTACAACCTGCCGACGCGCAATTTTCTAGTAACGTTGCCGTGTGAAAGATTTCACAGCTGAGGATTATTCAGCGGGTTCTCCAAGTGGGCTGTTATTAACATGATGATTGTGAGTCCCTGGGACTTGTCACCTTCAGCACAAAGAGCTGCATCTGTAGCCAGACTTCATTTTCACTCCATTCTTCCCTTCACCCAAAATAAATATCACAGATTACTTTGCCGGAGCGCTGAGGCATGAACCATCTTTCCATGCCGTTTTGAATGTGACTCGTGCCAGTGGGGTGCTCCTCTGGGAAGGGGGGGACACACAAGTTGCTAGAATAATGTAGGAATAGGAGGTTTATAACTGAAAAGAATATAAAGCTGATGAAAGAACCTGCTTCTCTTAATGATGCTGCATCTCCTGAAATAATGACAAGTTAATTCTTGTTGTGATCAGTGAATCAAAGCCATCGTTGTGGAACGCTTTACTGGGAATGTGATTGCTCTGGGTGTTTGCTCTAACAAACCAAATTCATGTGTTTGTGTGAGTTTCACCTTCAAAATATCACGTGGAGAATGACAAGTGATGCTACCTAAAATACAATACCCTTGTTAAGCTTTCGGAGTTCACCCTACAGGGAAACGTGAAGACCTCATGGTTAAGAGTCCTCATTAGGATGACTTCCTAGTTTTCTCAGGCCGGATAACAAGGTTACCTCTGGAGCAGGCCGTGACATTTTAAGTAAGGAATGTTATCATCTAGTAGATAAACATTATCGTTGCTATTATGCGGTGATTGTTTGGATAGACTTTACACAAAACACTTTGAAGTCTGCTTTGGTTGAGTTTAGTGCTCTCTGCCATCTCTGACGTTGCACGAGGCAAATTTCATAGGTTAAGACTGAGCAGAAAACACCTAAACCTTTGTCACCTACAACTTACACAGCGTTATACTGTCTGATCACCACAATACACTGGTAATATGCTTTTCCCCTTCCCCACACCCCTAGCCTCAGGCAGGAGGGAGTCAGGAATGTGGTCTCAAACTGCTGAGGAAGGGAGCTGCCCTTCTTCCTGGTGGTTATTCCAGCCTCTCCCTGCACAGGCTGGCTTGATTCCTGTTGAATATTCAGAATTTCCTTGAATAATACCTTAATGGGAAAGGTCTCCAGGTATCTGCCATGTAGATACAGAACACACTTTGACATCAGTGTGTTTGTACACAGAAAAGAACTAATTCTCTGGTGTCTTGCTGCCTATACGTAACTGTGTTATCTCCACTGATTTAGAGGTAGAAAGCACGGACAGCCCAGACCACTCAGAAGATTTCTGTCAGTAGTTTAAGCTGGGTGGCTCACGGATAATATTTGCCCAATTTTTATGAGGAAAGGACATTTGATGATCTGTAGGCAGATCAATCAGGTTTTCTTCCTGTCGGACCTTCAAGCTGGAAGAGGGGAGGTTTAGACTGGGAGTCAGAAGGAAGGTCTTCACAATGAGGGTGCTAAGACACTGGACCAGGTTGCCCAGGGAGGTTGTGGCTACCCTCTCCCTGGAAGTGTTCAAGGCCAGATTGGATGGGGACTTGAGCACCCTGGTCTAGTGGTGGGTGTCCCTGCTCATGGCAGAGGGGTTGGAACTAGAAAATCTTGAAGGTCCCTTCCAACCTGAACCACTCTATGAACCTAGAATCTGTGTGCTATTTTTACATGCACCATGAATTCCTGTAAACGTTCTGTCATGGAGCAACAACGTAAGAAAAATGCTTCTGAATGAGCCTTTTTATGCCTGAAAAGTCAATTGAGTTGTAGCCCTGTTCTACAATGAGCAGAGAATGAGTTTTGGAGACAGCAGCCTAACAATACATTCAGAAACACGCCTCAGCTGAGAGCAAGTTGTCACAGGAATCACTTCAACGCCATCAGTAATGCTGTTTCAAAATGGGATGTCATCTTCACCTCAATTTTTTCATCACACTACCCAAAGCTCTCTGGCATCCCTGTGCAAAGCACATCTGATGTCTAAACTCTCTGCACTTTGCAGCCACGCTCTACAGGGGGAAGTGATTTCACAAGGCACTAAAGCTCACACAAGAGTTGCTGGATGACCTGGAAGGAGCAGCTGTCCTGCAACCTGTGCTTTCTGTTAAAAGAGAAAGATGTTCAAACTGCAAGTTCCCCTGCTATACACAGGCTGATATCTGTATCCTAGATAAGATACCAGGCAAATTCAAACAGAGCTTTAGTGGAGAGATGTGATACCAAGGATACCTGAAGCACCTGAAAAACCCAGGAAGAGCCCAGCATTTTATGTCACCTCGTAAGGGTGGGTAAAACCATCAGAGGATCCTTACTTTTTCCTTTCGTTTTCTAGTATCCTGAATAAATCTTTGAAGTACTGGGGAACACGGACAATCACGTTTTCTGAAGGGCCTATATCTTTGAGCTCAGGATAGAGTCTGGTGTCAATCACCTTCTTGATGTATCCCAGCCAGTCAAACTGCAGTGACAAAAAGAAGTCCAGTTAAACAAATAACAAAGAGATGATTTGTTGGTTAAGTTGCATCTTTGAGACTAATGGTTTCAACAATCTGTTAACAATTTAGAAACCACTGAACTTTGTCATAACATCATGAGATTTGACGAGGCCAAGGGCAAGGTCCTGCACCTGGGTCGAGGCAATCCCAGGCACAAAGACAGGCTGGGTGGGGAACAGATTGAGAGCAGCCTTGGGGAGAAGGACTTGGGGGGTTGGTCAATGAAAAACTCAACAGGAGCAGGCAATGTTTACTCGTGGACCAGAAAGCCAGCAGCATCCCAGGCTGCATCCAGAGAAGCATGACCAGTAGGGCAAGGGAGGTGATTCTATCCATCTACTCTGCTCTCATGAGACCCCATCTGAGGTACTGCATCCAG
>VZRI01013969.1:33537-58903 GCA_013397515.1 Upupa epops | reverse complement strand
GGAAGTGTTTCAAGGCCAGATTGGCTGGGGCCTTGAGCACCTGGTCTAGTGGGGGGTGTCTCTGCTCATGGCAGGGGGGTTGGAACTAAATGATCTTTAAGGTCCAACCTGAGCAATTCTACAAATCTATGGATCTTTTTCAACCTCAGTAAAGTCTTAACTGCATTTAAAACACCATCTTTCATAATTGAATACATGTATTCCCAAGGATATTCCTTCAACAGGCTGCTCTGCATTATACAGACTGGATGTTAAAATTATAACTGTACAATGAAACGTAAATGTTCAAAAGGCATCTCCAACCGACCTGTGGAATCATGGCACTGAGCTCCGATATGTTCATTTTGTTGTACATCACCTCGCTTGTTCGATTTTCATAGGGGATCATGATCTGGGGAAAACAAAACAATACAAATAACCAAATCATCAACAGCACAAGCATTATCTTGCAGGGACGTGCTCTTGCATCATTACTGTTCATCATAATTCCAGTGCAGAAACGTCTCTCCAGCTGTTTTCCAAGCTTTCAAGCATTTTAACTCATTATTGGGGCATTTAACGAGCTGCATGTCTTCTTCGAACATATTAGACCAATTTTAAGTGATTATACTAAGAAAGTGCATGTGGATTCACAAGAGGAAAGCACATCTGCACCGCTACCATGAGTTCAATCATGTCACATAGAAGCCAGTTCCAACTATACAGTCTAAAAGGTTCTAGCTTTGCTAGAAATGCATTTCATGGTTTGTATTTGAACGTGGTCTTGCTACCACCTCAAACCATCTGAGGGAAGATCCAGATACACGCAAGCCTCTCCTCATTTTCCTTCATCATCCTGATTTTCATAGCAGGAAATCTGCTGTGTATAGGTCAGATGTGAATTAAAGTGTTTTCCAACTAGACCTGTGCTCTGGGTGAGCAGAGGAGCCAGACCTCAGGACTCTCTATAGCGTCAAAGTCCAAAGACAAAATAAAACCTAGATGTGAAAGAAATCCTTTATAACTGACAAGGGAGATTCAGATTCCAAGACAGCAGCATGGTTCATAACAGAAAAACAAACCAAGTGCAGTATATAGGTCAACACTTCCTCAGTGTTCAAGAGAAATGAAAATTCCCAATGGCAATTCCAGCCCGAGCGCAAGATAAATCCTATACAACAGGCTGTAGGCTGTGCAGGCTGAAAAGGACAGAGATTGACGCCATTCTAACCAGACAGCTGGCAGTTCTTCAAAGAAAATTCTCCAGCAAGTGTCTGAGGTTTGACTATTGCTCAAGCCACACAGAAGAAAAGAATCCTTTCTTCTTCCATTCTGCGAATTGTATTTATCTAACCAATCTTTCAGCTCTTCTTGAATCTATTTTCTGTATTCCTCACAAAACTTTCCCTCCAGTAATTCAAATCTAATTGAAATCTTTCTTTTACACAACAGCTCTCAAAGCATCCCACTCCTTCCTGTATCTAAAATAACTTCCTTTACTTATTCATCATACGCATCACAGGATGGTTTTGGGTTGGAAGGGGCCTCGGAGATCATCTAGTTCTGACCCTCCTGCCCATCTCTCACTAGATCAGGTTGCTCAGAACCTCATCCAAACTGGTTTTGAATACTTCCAGGAAGGTGGTATCCACAGCTTCTCTGTGCAACCTGTTCCAGTGCCTCACCACCCTCATAATGAAGAATTTCATCCTAAAATCTAATCTAAAACTGCCTTGCTTTATCTTGAAACCATTCCCCCTTATCCCCAGTAAAAAGTCCCTCTCCAGCTTTCCTGTAGCTCGTTCAAGTACTGGATGGCTGCTATAAGATCCCCCTGAGAGCTTTCCCTTCTCCAGGCTGGAAAGGCCAAACAAAGTTATAGAACAGATCATATCAAGTGTCATCACCAGACACATTCAGGACAACCACTCAGCATGGCTTTAGGAAAGGCAGGTGCTGCTTGACTAACCTGATCTTCTGTGACAACATGACTCCCTCTGTGGATGAAGGGAAGGTTGTGAATGCTGTATGCCTGGACTTCAGCAAAGCCTTGACACTGTTTCCCACCATTTTCCCCAGTTTCTTCTGGAGAAATTGGTTGCTCATTGCTTAGACAAGCAAACACTTCGCTGTGAGAAGGACTAGCTGGATAGCTGGGCGGTGAAAGGAGCTAAGTCCACTTGGTAACCAGTCACAAGTGCTGTTCCCTGGGCCACTGAAGTCACACTCACAGGTCTGTAGTTTCCCAGATCTTCCTTCTAGTAGACAGGCATCACAATCTTCAATCTGCTGGGATCTTCCTGCTTAGCCAGGATTGCTGATAAATGATGGCCATTGCCTTGGAGAGTTCTTTGACAGCTCTCTCAAGGATGATATCCTTGGGTGGATAGATTTGTCCTGTAGACTTGACTCAAAGTGCTGCAGCACGTCACTAACCATTTCTTCTTTGATGGCGAAGGCTTCATTCTGCTCAGGATGGCTGGTTACCTTGAGAACAACTGGTTTTACTATTAAAGCCTGAGACAAAGGGGGTTTGTTAAGGACCTCAGACCTTTCCTCATTCTTTTCCACAATGTTTCTTCCCACATCCAAAACAGGACGGAGATTTTTATTACCCCTTCTTCTGCTGTCACTATATTTATAGAAACAGGGGTTTTTTTATCTCACTCTTTGGCCCTTCTAATTTTCTCCCAGTATAACCTCACAACATCCTTCTAGTCCTCATGAGTGCCCTGCTCTCTCTTGCAAAGGTCATAAATTCCTCTCTTTATTCCCCTGGGCCCTAGCCAAAGCTCTCTGTTTAGCCAGACCAGTTGTTCCTACTGACTCGCCTTTTGGCATACGGGATAGCCAGCTCTGGAGCCTTTGAAATTTCCTTTGGGATGAATATCCAGCCTGCCTGGACATCTATGCCTTTCAGGACTGATTCCCAAGTGACACTGTCAACCAGTCTCCCAAACAGGCCAATTTCTGCCTTCTCAGGTTCCATGGATCTTGCCAACTCAGCTCCAAGAGCCAAAAGCTCTCCCATTTCATGGTCACTGTGCCCAAGTTGGCCTCCAGACACCACATCACCCACAAGTCCTCCAGTGTTCATGAACAGGTCCAGGAAGGTGCCTTTACTAGTTGGCTCATCCACCAGCTGTGTCAGGCAGTTATCTTCCACACACTCCAGGAACCTCCTGCACTGGTTCTCTTCCTGGATTTTATTTCCAGCAGAAGCCTTGTTAAAATCCTCCATGAGAACAAGGGCTAGTGACTGTGAGACTTCTCCTAGCTGCTTGTAGAATATTTGTCTGGCTCTTCATCTTGGTCTGTAGAAGACTCTCAGTGTATCTGCCGAGTTGGCCTTTCACCTGAACACTCATGAACCCTGCATAAGCACTCAACCCTGTTGTCACCATCACCAGGTTCTAGTCAATCCACGCCTTCAGGATACAGGGCCACCCCTTGCCTATCCCTTCTGAAGAGTTTACAGCCACCCATGCAGTGCTCTGGTGTGTGTGTTAGCTCACCACGTTTCCAGGACTGCAGCTGTATTATGGTTTTCCAGTTGCACAACATCTTCCAGCACAGTGATCTGGATGCAACTCACTGGGGTTGTTGATCCCAGCACCTTAGGGAAGACTCCCTAATTCCCAGGGGACCATTCTCACACACTTCCATGATTCCTATTGCATCAATAACCTTTTCTGCCACGTGGATTTCCATCCCCTACCTCCACTGGGATGTCAGAATGGAAGACCCTCAAACATTGGGTGGTGCCCCCAGACTCATCTCTATTGAGCCTAGTTGACATTTGAACAATTTAGAGGACCAAAAGAATTTGGATAAGATTTTTTTCCCTGAGAAAAAAAATCAGTTTAACAGTTAATTGCAGGAGGAGAATTGTTCATCCTTCCTTTATCAAGCTCTGCTCTTTCCTTTCTACTTCCAAAAGATCTCCTTCCTAAGGCTGTTGATGTAATAGCTTTTCATTTTGAAAAAGGATTGCACTTCATTTTGAAAGCTGAGCTTCACTCCTGTGTTAGGTTACCAACCTCAGCAATTTTAATCTCCAGTTTAAGGACGGACTTCATATCAGACTCAGCTCGTGAAGCATTTGCTCCCAAAAGCACCGCTGTATCAACCATGAACTGCAGAAAGGCTTCTCGGTACTGTAAAGAAACAAGAAGAGGGAGATGACCACTGGGTTTGCTCTGGAGCACGGCTGCAGCAGTAGACCAGCTATAGCAGGGAGTGTAGCACTTTGAATTTCATACTCTAGCAACCAGGCTGTGCTTTCCTTACCCTGAAACCCTGCTGGCATCCCAAAGTAAAAGAGAAATGACACTGTAAGCATAGTGTGCATGGCAGACAGCAACACCTGCTGTGGTTCACAGAATCTCAGGACATGCAAACACTTCTAGATCAGAATGACAACCCTCACAATGGGATTAGACAACACACATGAGTGTAGAGCAATATTTTACACCAAATCATGCAGTAATCAGACTGAAGAAGTACTTGTGTGAGAATGCAAACTTAGTGGCTGAGAGGATGAAAAGAATGATAAAGGGATGCTTCACTGAGCTCTTCTCTATTCCGGCCCCTGCACTGCAACAGATGTGTCTGCTACAGTGCCCAGCTCTCTCTGGGTTAAGCTAATACAGCACATTTTAGTCTCTGTCCACACAAATATTAGCTAAATGCACTGCATGCAATGTAACTGCAGTGATTTCTGTGCTGCCTTCTTCCCAGCATAATCCTCCAGAGATTTCTGAGGGATCAGCTTGCTCCTCATCAACTCCTACCAGTCCACAGTGCAATAGAAAGAAGATAAGAAAGGTGTAGATAGGATAATTAATAATTAATAATGTCCATTCTGACAGGCAGGACATCAAGCTTGGCCAGTCACTAGTAGTATACTCCAGATGTCAACTGTGCTTGAGCCGAGGGCTTGGATAAGATGAACTGCAGGGACACCTTCCAAGGGGGAGAAAAAGGGGATGGACACACCAAACCTTACCAAACTTTTCATTTGAGAAAATCCACAAGAGTGTTGGTGGTAGTGATGCCTGTGGTGGTGGTGTTAGCTGACAGAAGACAGCCTGAAACATCCAGATCCAAACCACGACCCTCTCTCAGTTTGGAGCTCAACAGAACACAAACAACAATGAAAAACACTGAGAGAAAAAGTTGTTAGTCCATTTCCAGCTACTGGCTACTTACAGATTTGGCTTCTGTGGTGTTTTCTATGTAATCCTCTCGCGATGCAAGAGAGAGACTTGCTTGGTCAAGCTGTTAGAAATAACAAGAAGCAGCATTTAATGAGCAAATTCATCAGAATTCTAAGCCCTGCAAGTATCTTTGGATGAGTTCATGTTTCTCTGGCAGTTATGGTGTATGCGTGTAAAGATCTAATACATGACACACTGCACTTCAAAACAACACGAGAAGCACTGTACTGTGTAGACAGATGCTACCTAAATCACATTCATGTGATCTAGAGGGTCTCTGCTGTAATATCTGAGCCACCTACTCCAGCAAAGAATGATCAATATGAGATTTACCTGCTTATGGCTACATTAATGGGTAGGAAACACAATAGAACTGGGTCTACAGGATCAAACAGCTAGTGCTGCTGCCCATTCCATCTGTAGACGTGTCATAGTCAACCTGAGACAAACACTGGCGCAGTGTATAGACCCATGAGGTGCTGCACCATGCTAGCAGCTGTGTATCTAAAAAAAAAGCATCATTAGCCTTCTTTAACTGAAACTGAGGTTTTGACTTTCACTGTAGCCCAGCTGCAAGTGCTGTGTTTGGCATTTTGAACACGTGTGCTGAAACAGCTGGACACCAGGCAGAGCAATGATTGCACACATGCACAGGAAATCGCGGTGCCTCTGGTGTATTAGAGGTTTAGTAGGTCCGGGTGGGTCTTTGCCTTTCATGTTATCCATTTGAACCTAACAATGGATGATGTTTCATGGTCTACAGTCACCCTGATAATGAAATTAGGTCCTCAAGGTAATTTCTGGATCAATTCTAGAAAGTTCATTGAGATCTGCACTTATTCCTGTGAGTGAAATGACTACACAAGGCTATTTGAATACTGTTTCAAGTTCCTAACCAGGCAAAACTCACAGCACAGCATGGATTATTACTGAAAACTGAGATTTTCTAAAACACTTCAATATGACCAACATCAATTTAGGGTCCGGAAGTCAAAGCAGAGAACATAATTCAACCAGGTTCTTTCTAAATACTGAATAAGATACTGATTGGAGTAGAAACAACTGCTTTGATGTTCTAAAATTAGTATTTCATTCCTGTTTGGTTTTTTAGAAGATCTATCCATCCATCTATCCATCCATCTATCCATCCATCTATCCATCCATCTATCCATCCATCTATCCATCCATCTATCCATCCATCTATCCATCCATCTATCCATCCATCTATCCATCCATCTATCCATCCATCTATCCATCCATCTATCCATCCATCCATCCTCCATCCATCCATCCATCCATCCATCCATCCATTAGAATATATATAAGAGAGACTGTATTTATCCACATAAATTCACCTAAGTATTTCCCTCTAAAACCTAAACATTTATATTTCAGGTTTTCTGCATTTATGAAAGTAACCTAGATGAATACAGCTTCGAATCTCAACAGGAGTAACAAATGTCATCGTTTCCCTCTACTGGCTGATGTTCTCAGCCTTTAAAATATATCATAAACAGATACAAGAAATAAACAACTAGAAGAAGTGTTGCTGTGGTGCTCATGGCAATCTGATTCCTTGAACAAGAGTATCACCTTTTTTCAACATATGGAAGCAAAAAGAATGTCCTTTGCTGCTGTGCACGAGTGTGTCTGGGTAATAGTTAACTTCCGATGATTTGGGTTCTTTCAGCTCTGTGACTGTTGCATCAAACATTCATTTGAAATTTACTGGCCTGGTCTCACAACCCATTGAAACCAACAAAGCCCAAATATGAGAAATAAACAACCAAGTTAACCAACTTCTTCAGCCCTCAGGAGAAAAAAAAAAGGCCATGTTGAATGCCAAACAGAGTCTTATTTGGGGTTTCTACTTTTCTTCTCATCTATTCATGGGTTTGCAACGCTGAACACAAAGCATTTCGCAATGGAGCTGTTTGCACAAGCAGACTGAAATACTCCCTGGTACATCTGCCCTCCTGGGAATCTGCTAAAACAAACCAAGTAGAACACAGGCTGATGGCTTCTGCAGATCTAGTTCCTAATCACATTAACACCATAACATCCTATTGAATAATATCTTATTCATAGAAAATAGTACAATGATTATTTGACAGCTGATTCTACAGTGCCTCTTAAGTGCGGAGTAAAGATACCACCAGGTGTAATTCATTGCCATGAGCCCAGCAATGAGGATGGAACTGCCCAGCCCTATGTTGACAGCTGATGTGGACTGAAATGTTGTGACAAGAGACACCTGAAAATCTCTCCTGATTCCACTGATTCAGTTCTCTAGAATAAATCTCCAGCCAAAGCAATCCTGACAGGATCCGAACAGCATCTCAGCAGAGTAACATCTTCATGCAGTGAACTGCATGTGCATCACCTGACAGCAATATTTACAAGCCCAGGGAAAGCACTCTGCAAATACAGGCTGCAGGGGCCCCCAGCCATCCTTACTTGATGTGCACGTAGCTGGAAGCTAAAGACTCCCAGGGCTGTCGATACTCAGCCCTGTGAAAGTGTTTTGACTAAAAGCATTTAGAGAGAAGTAGAAGGTGCTGAGCTAGAGGTTCTTGAAAGTTTCATCATCTGATTTACTAGGCACTACCCCCATGACCACAGGGCATGTTTTTGGCATCCTTTGGCACAAGTAAATATGTTTTCACAACCCTGAGAAGCAGAGGTCTCTCTGAGAATGTCCATAGTGCCTTGTTGTACCTCGGTCTAGACAGCCATCTGCAGAAATGTGTAGATGATGCTCAGAATTCAATGAAATCTGCATCTGCACAGACCTCTAGCTAAAGCAATCCTGACAGGATCTGAACAGCATCTTAGCAGAGTAACATCCTTATACAATGAACTGTTGGAAGTTCAGGAATATGTCCTAGAGGAATGGAAAAATTGTCCTTCCATTATGAATCTATTAAGCACTTTGATCAAAAGAGATTTTAAATTACTGACTTGGAGGTAACATCCACTCTAATAGAGTGTCCAGCTCTGGACCCCTCAGTTCCATAAGGACACAATGCTGCTTGACAGAGTCCAGCACAGAGTCACAAAGATGATGGAGTGGAGCATCTCCCTGATGAGGAAAGGCTGAGGGAGCTGGGGCTCTTGAGCTTGGAAAAAGGAGCCATGAATGTTGATCACTGTGGAAAANTGGAAAAGGTGGGTGTCAGGACGAAGGAGCTGGCTCTTCTCAGTGGCACCCAATGACAGGACAAGGGGCACCGGGTGCCAGCTGGAACAGAGGAGGATCCACATCAAAATGAGAAGAAACTTATTCCATTGGGAGTGCCAGAGCACTGGAAGAGGCTGCCCAGGGGGGTTGTGGAGTCTCCTCTGGAGCCATTTAAAACCAGCGACTGAATCTAAGGGATCCTACTGTGCAGGGGGATTGGACTGGATGATCTTTCGAGGTCCCTTCCAATCCCTAACATCCTGTGATTCTGTAATACAACCACAGTTAATTGCTTTTTCATCCCCAAATACAATGCATTCTTGGCTACATTCCTAGAGCCAGCCAAGATCGAGCAACACAAGGATCATAGATCACATTTTGTTGTGATGAATGGCACTGCAATTTGCTTCTTTGTCCCTCTCTCTTGCCTTCATTAACTATTTTCTTGTAGCAGTGGAGAGCTGGTCTACTCTGGCTATTCATCTCTACTCCTTACACAGCAATGTGTTTTGCCCAGGCACTCAGTCTTGCCATGCTGACATCTCACAAGTAACACAGTCCTCTCTGGAGTTTTGTCAGACACCGGCGAGGCAGTGTTTCTTGGATCTCTTCCTCACTGATCTAACCTATCCTTTGATGCCACGCACTGTTAACAAACGGTTCATGCCAAAAGCAAAAGGTGAAGTCTGTTTCAGGTCTGGCAGTGTTTGGATGCTTCTGTGTTTGAAGGTGATGTACGAGCACAGGGTGCATTTCCATCTCAAGAAAAATAGATGAAGTTCTAAGAAACCATGATGCCTCAGTATTTATCTTCATAGAAAAAACCTTCCTCCACACAAGTCATCAGTCACACACAGGACATAGAACACTCCCAGGATGAACTCTCTTCCTCTCTCATTTTTACATGCACAGAGCCTGGACATCAGTCCACAAGGAACACACCTCATCTGGTTTCTGGAAGGAGAGATTACCCTGTGCAGAAATGCTCTCTAATAGCACATGGTGCCTACGTTCTGCTAAACAGGCCCCTATTTACATCTCTAAGTCAGTAGGTAACAGCAACAGTCATCGAGTGGCATCTATCAACCACGCCGTACTCTACCTTCAGAATGTACCGATGGGAGACTTTGTCATCGGCCGCCACATACAGACGGATGAAAACAGAGTTACTGTGTTGACCACGAAGAGTTGCCAAGGCTTGGACTAAGCTGAATCTCCTTTCTGACCACAGTCCTTCGGATCCGATGTTGGATTCCAGCACAGGCCAGCGGAAAGGCGAGTGCCGCAGTATACTTAACAGGGGTTTCACGTCAGCTTTTTCAATTTTATCTGAAATGTCAAAGTGTGACAACGATTACACTCCAGACAATCCAAATCCAGCAGCAGCCACATGAGAAATAGATTTATCAGCGTTGATTGATTTCCAGGCACGACAAAACACAATAGCTAAAACCCAGATCCTCTGCTCTGCCTGGAAGCACAGGAGTCCAACTCCGTTTATGTGCAAAAGGAAGAAGAGAAGCAAACAAAAGCATTTCCAAACAGGCAAGGGCTGGTGTTAAGTTCATTTCAAAAACACTCCTCAGCTAGGAACTAGCACAGAAAATTCACTGCTTCTGAGATGTGGTTTTTGTACATAAGCAAAGCTGGAGGGGTGAGCACCTCAACGGCAAGGCTGTGGGACAGGCTGTCTCAGCTGCTGACAGTCAGACTGATGCTGGAAGGAAACTGTGCAGAAAATACAATCTGAAAGAGTCAGAAAGTCAAGGAGCACTTTGAAGGACAACGACCACTCACTCCCAACTTATATTTTGTCCATAAAGGCAGGGATGTGCCCCAACCTAGTATACATCACCTGACAGCGATATTACAAGCCCAGGGAAAGCACTCTGCAAATACAGGCTACAGTGCTATAGGGTCCCCCAGCCAAACTTGCTTGATGTGCACATAGCTGGAAGCTAAAGACTCCAGGGTTTTCTATACTCAGCCCTGTGAAAGGGTTTGGATTAAAAGCATTTAGAGAAAAGTAGAAGGTGCTGAGCTAGGGGCTCCCAAAAGTTTCATCAGAGGGCTCCTCTGATTTACCAAGCACTACCCCCATGCCCCATGACCACAGGGCATGTTTTTGGCATCCTTTTGNGAGGGCACCTCTGATTTACCAAGCACTACCCCCATGCCCCATGACCACAGGGCATGTTTTTGGCATCCTTTGGCACAAGTAAATTTGTCTTCACAACCCTGAGAAGCAGAGGTCTCTCTAAGAATGTCCATAGTGCCTTGTTGTACCTCAGTCTAGGCAGCCATCTGCAGAAATGTGTAGATGATGCTCAGAATTCAGTTGAAAACAAAGTGAAATCTGTACATCTGCACAAATCTTCGCAGGACCACAGAACAGTTTTGGCTGGAAGAGACCTTTTAAGATCATCGAGTCCAACCTTTTCCCAGCCCTATGAGCACCACTAAAACCTGTCCCCCAACGCAGCATCTACCCTTCTCTTCACCACCTCTAGGGATGAGGACTCAACCCCCTCCCTGGGCAGCTGTTCCAGTGCCTGACAACCTTTCAGTGAAGAAATCCCTCCTGACAGCCAACCTGACCCTCCCCTGGAGCAGCTTCAGGCCATTTCCCCTCATCCTATCACTAACCACTAGGGAGAACATATCAACCCCTGCCTCTCTACAACCCCCTTACAAGTAGTTGCAGAGTGCAAGAAGGTCCTTCCTCCATGTCCCCTTCTCTAGGCTAAACAGCCCCAGCTCCCTCAGCCATTCCTCATACAACACCTGTTCCAAATCCTTTACTGGCTTGGTAGCCACTTCTGTCCCCTCTCCAGCCCTTCAATGTCTCTTTTGTATTGAGGAGCCCAAACTGTACATAGGACTCGAGATGTGGCCTCCCCAGAGCTAAGCAGACAGCATAAGGAGGTTGCCCCTATTACAAGTACACGTGTGCCCATCAAATCAAGCCACTTACTCTCGTTCATGCAGGATGCATAGAGGATCTTGGCCTTCTGTACAGCCTCACTGTCTCGTCTTTTGCTGATCGGTTTCTCAAGCAATGCTGCAAAAGAAATGACAGGGGTTTATTCCATGCGTTGGAAGAGGCAGGAACCATCTGTTTGCCTCCCTCAGCATTTCCTTTAATCGTAGTGTTTGCCTAATTAAGCATAAAGCACCACCTCTATTTTCTTAAGCAGTAACAGGGATGTTAGAGGTATTTGAACTTCTTTTATCCCCACAGAGAAGGATTCTTTAATCATTTGTTTTTAAGAAGACTGTTTTCAAGGCAGTTAACAAACTCTGTTCATGGCTGTATCCTCACACACAGACAACCTCAGCAAACTGAGGTGGGAGTGCTCTCCCTGAATGGGGTTTGTTTCCCCGGTGTGAGAGCCAGTCACACACAGAGGGTATTGCAGCCTCAGTAATCACAACAGTGCCAATAGTTCCCTTGCAGCAAGGGAGAGAAGATCTTACAGATGGCTCTTGTGTCCTGAAAGTGATTCTGATGGCAGTAGTTGTTTAAAGGGAAGGGTTAGGTTGGATGTTAGGAAGCCCTTCCTCACAGAAAGGGTGCTCAGAGCCTGGACTGGACTGCCCAGGGCAGTGGAGGAGTCCTCATCCCTGGAGGTGTTGAAGGACAGCCTGGCTGTGGGCTTTAGTGCCCTAGTCTGGCTGCGGTGGTGATGTTAGGTCACAGGATGGGCTGGATGGGTTCAGAGATCTTTTCCAGCCTCAAAAATTCAGTGATTCTGTGACTGATTCCAGTTCCATGCAGAAAGGGGTGCTGGGGGTTATCCCCACAAGCCAGCACACCAGTTGTTGAGACAGCAATTCATTTATACAATCTAAATCAGCATAATCACCACATTAATTATTTATTGTGGTTTTACTGGTGATTTAAATGGAGAGGCTTTTGGTTGGGGATTTTAAGGTGCAGTAGTGTGCGGGTTGGGTGAGGGTCTCCAAGTGAAGGCGTGTATCCTAACTTCCAGAGCTGTAGGTTTTCTATAATAAAATATAACTGAATCACTCCAGGGTCTGATCACCCTTTCCATGAGGACGGCCTTCCTAACATGCAACCTAACCCTCTTCGGTTCAGGTCCTGTCCTCTTCTCCTGACAGGGACACTAGCTGCCTGGGAGAAGAGTCCAACCACCATCTGTCAACAACTTCCCTTCAGGGAGTTACAGAGATGGAGAAGGTCTGCCCTGAGTCTCCTTTACTTCAGGCTAAACACCACCAGCTCCCTCGGCTTCTCCTCATCAGCTTTTCCCTCCAGTCCCTCCTCAAACTCATTCTCCTGTGGACCCACTCCAGTACCTCAATCTCTTTCTTGAAGTGAGTGGCTCAGAACTGACCCCAGCACTTGAGGTCAGTATATGTATGCCCTCAGTACAGGGCGTACATATTGTATCCTAATACATACTGTAATACATAATAATAACAAAAACTATGATTAAAATAATATATAATAAATAATAATAATAATATGTAATAAAAATAACTTATAATAAAAATCATCGTAGAATAGTAACAGTTATTATCATAAAATAATATCATAAAAATAATATTAATAAATTAATAAACAGATTATTCCATCACTATCTTCCATTCTGCTACATCTTCTGTCTGGACCTTATAGAACAAACAATGCTGAGTCTTACTGTTAACAACAGTTGGCTAGAAAATAGCTGCAATGTTCTGATCTTGGGGACGTTTTGCTTCGGTTGCTGTGGTCACCATACGAGCTCGACTTGATTAACTTTATAATTCCATGATTGCCTGATTTTGGTCAGACACAGGGGCAGAGTGGGAGCCACTGTGCAAGTCAGGAATTCTTTTAAGCAGCTGAGTCTCTGGTGCCTGAATGCTGTGAAATTAAGGGTCCTAATGGAGAAGGTTTACGGAAAGAAGCTTCTTCCCAGTGAGGGTGTCAGAGCACTGGAAGGGGCTGCCCAGGTTGATTGTGGAGTCTCCTTCTTTGGAGACATTTAAAACCCACCTAGACTGTTCCTGTTCTACTGGATCCCCCTCTGGCAGGGGGATAGGACTGGATGCTCTTTCAAGGTCCCTTCCAATCCCTATCACCCTGTGATTGTATGACCCCAGGAGCAAGGGCACAGGTAGATATCTTTGCCAGATTGATGCTGCTGAGAACAAGCAGCAAAGTTGTGTCCTGTTGTGTGCCAAACACACACAACCTCTGTCTTACAAACAACAGAGAAGGTCAAGCATCCATAGATGTAGTATTTGAAAAGCAGTGTATACATCCCTCACTCTATAGTATCACAGTCTCACAGTACTGATGAGGCTGGAAAAGACCTTAAAGATCATCCAGTCCAACCTAAAACCAACCAAGTAACCCTAAACATCTGACGTCTAGATCATGTCACTCAGCACTTCATCCAGCCTACCTTATCTACCAATCTCCCAGCCAAACAAGCTCTTCCAAGCTGTCACCTCTCTGCATTCCTTGCATTTACTTTGGGAAGTAAAATAGCTTAAAATGTGTACCTGTACCTCAGCAGTCTGCTCTCAGCTACCTCAAGCTGTTCTCTCCTAGTTGTAAATCAGCTGTGCTGCACACACTATGGCTAAATGCAGGGGCAGCTTAGCTTCAATGAGTCACTTCAGCTCAGGTGCCCTTCCACGGCCAAGAGAAGCAGGGCAGTGGTGTGAACAACAGGCAGACAGGGCTAGCAAACCCTGTCAGAGCTAATCGAGTTCTCTGAGCCCCAAACTGGCCCTGCTTGTTGCTACTGGAAGCACTGGAGAGAGTGGCTCTGCTGGTACCTCTTGTTGTATGAGAGCAGGTTTCAAACCCTCAATCTGTTAATACTTCTCGGCTTGTTAAATCAGTGTCACAGCCATCACTGACATTCAGCTCCAGTGCACGCAGTCCTGAGCAGAATAATCAGGCAATTGCACATTTTAAGAAGGGCAATTTATAAGAAACTGTAAATGAAACCTACATAAAACCAGGGGGGAAAAAACACACCCCTATTAAAGCCAGTGCTCACAGTTCCTTGCCAGGGAGCTGCACAGCAGTGAACTTTTAAAACTAACAGAATTCAATGGCTGAAACCCAGCTAAAGCTCGAGAGAGAAACAGAGGATGAGATCCAATAAAATCAAATGAACTCTAGGAATACTCCTGCATAAAATCCAGCTAAAACCAACCCCGGTGTTTTCTCATCAAACCCTCTCATTATGAGACAGAAGGAAGCTGTCTTGCTCCCCATGCTGCTGCGAAGACTGAAGGGTAGATGATGCCAGTTTGCTCAGAATTTATGGAGAAAATGCTTGTTTCTGATGGCATAAACCCCAGTGATCAAGCATGAAAGTCTTGGTAAGACAGCTGAACCCTGTGGACACACGGGCAATACATATGGATTATGCACGTCCTTGAATATTTAAATTATTTAAGAAGAGGAGCAAGAAAAGGCAAGAAGCACTGCTTCTTAATCAAAAATATGGGTAATCAATTAGGCTATCTACAGGCTGCTGAGTCCCTGGAAAGTCAGCTGCTAGTGTGATTGAAATCAATGTGGACACATCAAGCTATCCTTAAATGAGCAGTGTCAGGTACTGTGAGTAGCCTGGCTGTAATAACGGGCTCTAACAGACTCCTCCTGGGCCAAGAATATCTCATCGTGCACGTCCCTGCACGCTGAGCTCTGCAGTGCAGCAGTCTGAAGGACTGCAGCTCAGAGGGTTTACTCACACAGGACCTCCACATGCAGAAAAGACCTGCCTCAGAGCTGTCCTATGCTCTCACCAACACGGAGAGGAGCTCACTGAACACTGCTCAGTCTCTTGACATGCGATGTGGCATTGCAGGCTTTCATCTACATGAAGGGAAACACCAGCTGGTGACCCCCCCATTGAAAGCAAATCCAGCCCCTCTGAAAATAAATCAGCTCTGAGCTACAACTGGCTGGGAGAACCGTTCTTTCCATCCTGAAAAATGTTAATGGCTCTAGATATTTTCTAGTTGGATGCCAGAATGAAAGCAGAACCAAAAAGCTCTTCCAAGGCACAGGAAGACCAGCACAGAGCAGTAATGTTCAGCCTCTTGAGATACCCACACACCTGCTGATTACCTCCCTGTGCTCGTCTTTGGAGATGTCAACAAGGGGTGGGTGAGCTCTTAACCCTCTTCCTCAGGATTGTTACCACTTGTGAGGAAGAAAAAGAGAGAAAGAGGAAAGAGAGGGAGAAGCCCTGGAGCAGGGCCTGTTTATCACAAAAGGGGTGGCTCCACATGACCATGTTGCCTCTGTCCTCACCAGAGGGCCATGAGGCTGGCACAGGTGTTGTATCTCAGCTCTGCTACTGAGACAATGGAAGAAGTTAAGACAAGTCCTAAGGTGGGATTGTGAAGGTTCCTACTGCTTGGCCAGAAGTTCTGTGCTAAAAAGAGCAGATGGGACTGATCTCTTAAACCTTTGGCAAACAGAAAGAGACTGGGGTTCTGAAGTGTCTGTCCCTGGATCTGAGATGTTGTTGCAGCCTGGAAGATCTCATGGATAAGATCTGCTGGCCATTGTCAGGAACTCCCAAGATGAGAGGAGTTAGAAGCAAGTCTGAGACGTACAGGGGAAGCTGATGTCTGCAAGAGGACTGGAAAAGGGACTTTTTTTCCACAAGCATCATGATGTAGAAGGCCTCAGGAGCCCCACTGAGCTCTATGGATGGAGGGGATGGCTGGATTTCCCCCTCTGATTAGAGTGTCTTTTCCAGGGCTCTCATCTGGAGCCGAAAGCAGATGTGTTAGCTGTCTCCCATTTCTCTCAGCATGTGTAACAGCATTGTGACACAGTTTCTCTTTTACTTTTTATGATTCTTATTTAGGGGGCTTCCTTTGCTTCTTGGTTGTGGGTTCAATAAATTCCTCCTTTTTAGCAAAGCTGCTTCACTGCCTGTGGAATTCTCAGCGAGAGCTGGTGGATGTGCTTGGATTACAGGCACCAACCCAGCACCGATCTTGACCTTCACCCTAACCTAGAACAATGCACTAAGAACTTCAGCCTAGTTGGCTTTTTTTTAAGCTCAGTAGATGGAATTTAAAAACGTGACCGTGTCAAGGAGATCAGAATTAGCAGCATTTTGACCAAAGCAGCCCATTCAGCACTAACAGGGACACTGCGTTTGTTCTCCTCACAGCTTTTCTCCTTTTTTTAATTTCCTTTAACTCAGTTTCAAAATTAAAAGCTCTGATGCCCTAAAGCATTCTTCCATTTTTAACTGAGTTCAGCTTGAATCTGTAGACAGCTCCCATAAACCAAAACACATCCTTCAGCAGATTCACTGACTGTAAAAGCAGCTTTATCCTGCTTTGATCAGCTCCCTGTAACTTCAGATTTAAATTAGCAAACAATCAAGAACAAATGGCTGTGGCCTGACTAGCAAACACGTAGCACCCCAATGATACTGAAAAATATCAACCTTGAAATAATAGTTCATTTTCAAGGGTCGGTGCTGGGACCAGTGCTGTTCAACATCTTTGTTGGCAATATGGGCAGTGGCATTCCTCGTAGGGCTGTCCTTCCAGCCCCTTTCCCATTCTAGTTGCCCTTCTCTGGACTCGTTCCTGCCCCTCGCCATCCTTCCTAAACTGGGGGGCCCAGAACTGAACACAACACTCCAGGTGCAGTCTAACCAGACCTGAATACAGGGGGAGGATAACCTCCCTCTCCCTGCTGGCCACACCATTCCTGATACAGGCCAGGATGCCATTAGCCCTCTTGGCCTCCAGACCTCCATGCCCCTGTTCCTGTATGCACACACACAAGATTTATGCTTCCTTTCCCAGAAAACCTGCTTATTGCAGGAGTCCAAACCTACCAGTGATTCTGCTCCACAGCACTGAAACAACACAGCTCATTAAGCGACTGCACAGTCCAAAACTGGGTAAAGGTGTTGGCAATACTCTGAGGTTGTAAACCATCTCCTCTACCAAGGTGCTGAAGGCAGGAAGGTTCCTGTTGCGACTCAAAGGTTTGTATGTCTGGCAGCCCCAGACTTGCATCATCGATACCCCTGGCTCTTGCACAAAACACAAAGATTCAGCATCACCAGCTGAAAACATTCCTGCCCTGGGAAGGATCCGGAGTTGCCTGAATTGTAGATTATTGTTATTACTGAGGCTGGAATACAGATCTGAGCCCATCCAGCCCACCCCAGGACCTGACATCACCACAGCAGCCAGCCCAGGGCACTAAGGGCCACAGCCAGTCTGCCCTTCAACACCTCCAGAGATGGGGACTCCACAACTGCTCTGAGCAGTCCAGTCCAGGCTCTGAGCACCCTTTATGTGAGCAAGGGTTTCCTAACATCCAACCTAAGCCTCTCCAGGCAGCTTCAGGCCCTGCACTCTCATGACTGACCCCCATCTGATTACAACCTCCTTTCGGGTAGTTATAGGGAGGGAGAAGGTGCCCCCTGAGTCTCCTCCAGGCTAAACACCTCCAGTTCCCTCAGCCTCTCATCAGCCTTTCCCTTCATTCCCTTCCCCAGCCTTTTTGCTCCTCTGTGACCACTCCAGCCCCTCAAACTCTTTCTTGAATTGAGGAGCCCAGAACTGCCCCCAGTACTGGAGTGGGAGCTGAGGCTCCACCAGTGCCCAGTAGAGGCAGAGAATTAGATGCTCAGGCAGACAGTCAAGTTAAAAAAGCCCAGCTTAGGGTGGGTGGAGGCAGAGGGAGCTGAGGTTGGGAAGGAAGGAAGTTTTTATTGAGTTTCCTTCAGATAGTTTATTCCAGGGCAGGAAGGGCTAAAAAAGGGCAGCTTCCTGTGGTTCAGTGCCCGATGGTAAATAGCAATCATCTGCTGTTAAAAGTGAGAGCAAAGCACTTGACAAAAGCAGCTTTGCTAGCGTGTGTGTGTGTTTATCTAGCTGCATACTATTCTGAATCTGCTCAGGATGGTCTTGTGGCTACACATTACCTCTAATCTTGCTTTCCATTTCTAGCCCTTGTTGATTTTCCAGCCTACTGTCTCGCAGTTTTGCTTTGGTTTTCAACCAAGGTATTCTATTTATGGCACTAAACCATTCCCTACCTTTCCAACATCCCACTTGAAGGCCTCAAAAAGGGGATTGTACAGCCAGATTTGCAAGGCAAAGAAGCTTGCCTAGCACCTCGTTAGATTAGAACTATTGATTCCATCTTGCAGGCTCCTGAACTGCAGGTTGAATAGGTTCTGTGTGCTACCAGACACTTGTCTACATGTACACACTCCTGAGAGACACTATGTGATTCACTAAGCATAATTCATATTCTAGAGGGGAAAACGTAAGTTTCTCTTCACTTCCCAACCCCAGAGGTGAAGCAAACATTGTGCTAAGAAAGGCAGTACCTTTCTTCATTAAAAGGGTTCATGGGGCATTCACCTTGTCCAAAGGCTCAAGCTCTTTGAGTGTTCCCATCAAGTTCAGCAAGCTACAGCATACAGGAGCATGTTCTGATCAGCAGGACTCTGTTATAAATTAGATAAGGAGAGAGTAATCCTCCGTGGCTTTTTTTATCTTCAACAGTTGTTTATGGCTGTATCTCCTTGGTCCCACATGTCTAAGAGTGCTTTGAGATCCTTATCCTAAATGCAGAGAGTGTAATGCCAGGAGTAACCATTAGATTATCTCCTCTGACCTTTCTTGTAGCTCAGACAATTACATTACTCAAGTAATGCAGCTCGATAGCCTGCACTGAGATAAAGCATATTTCATATTGGGCTAAGGCTTATCTTCCAAAATAGCATCAAGTCCTGAAGATGTTAGGGGGCAGAGAAGCCATTATCTCCTCTGCTTGCTTGTCTCCAGTGGTTAATCACTGCCACTGATGAATTTGTCTTAAACCTTCCAACAGTTGGCTCCCTTTGTGCCTTTTTTGAAGCCCTCTTTGGCACCAGGCATTTGCTGATGGTGAAGTACTTGCACGGTGTAATCCACTCACCCTTACACCACTTCTTGTGAGACAAATCTTGCTCCCTCACTGCATGTTATCCCACCACCCCACTCATTCTAGTTCTCAAGAGAGTCCTCCTAAAGCAAAATCCAAGGGGTTGTGATGTTTTTCTGCATGCTGACCAACATGGTTGATAAACTGTGGGCAGCCAAAGGGCAGGTAACATGCCAGCCTGGTCACCAGCCTGCGTACAACAGTAAGATCACCTCCCCACATTGTTCTCTTTCTGTTCTTGGAGTCTAAGACTGCCGTTTGCTTTATCACTGTGCTGGGAGCTCACGCTGAATTACTCATCTGCTTCTAGCTTTTCAGTCCTCTAAGGTTACAAGTGCTCAGGAAATGGAATGTCCCCTTGGGGTGCCTATATGGCTTTTGTTTTGGGGGTTTAAAATCCAAGAATATTCTCACTGGGATAACTGCATGTGCAATTGTTTATCTCCAGGATGCAAAGCATTCTGTTTCAGATCATCATCAGATACCACTGTCCTTTCTTAAGATCCCATTTTGGCGCTATGGAAGGTCTCATGGAAGTGGCACTGCAACAGCTGTGCTTACAAAAGGCTTCCTCCTAAAGCTGCTGCTCTGGGCCCCAGTTCAGAGAGCATTTCCTAGAGGACACTGCTGTTTGTTTCCAGTCCCAGCACTGTGTAAATCCTCTGCCTTTGTATACGCAGCGATAAACACATCATGGGGGTTCCAGCAGAAGGGAATGAGCATCTCTGTAACCAAATCAAAATCCAGCTTATGTGAGAGCCTCTTATTCATAAACTTAATTGCAGTAATAAATCTTGGATGTTTTGAGTGATATTCCTCTCTCTCCCACCCCTCCAGCCTCCCAGGATCACGCTACAGAGGATAAAGAACACCATTACTGGGGTTGTTTGCCTGGAGAAGACTTGGGGGGACCTTACCACTCTCTACAACACCGTGAAGGGAGGTTTTAGTTAGGCTCTTCTCTCAGGCAACGAGTGACAGGAAGAGAGAGCAAGGCTTGAAGCTGCCAGGGGAGGGTTAGGTTGGATGTCAGGAAGCCCTTCCTCATGGAAAGGGTGAACAGAGCCTGGGCTGGACTGCCCAGGGCAGTGGGGGGTCCCCATCCCTGGAGGTGTTTAAGAACAGTCTGGCTGTTGCCGTTAGCTCCCTGCTGTAGCTGCTGTGGTGATGTCAGGTCCTGGGCTGGGCTGGATGAGCTCAGAGGGCTTTTCCAGCCTCAGCAATTCTGTGATTACAATACTAGGCACAAGAGATTAAACTGCATTTAAACTGGCAGGCTGCAAGGTCACAAATTGTTCCAGTACAGGGCTTGAGCTGCAAAGTAAGTGGCGGATTTAAGCTTTCCTTATTTCTATTAACACTTCCAACATGTACTCAAGGAATATTTTTGTTAGTCAGAAAGTGGAAAATCAGATATCGTGGACTGCTCTGTTTTCCAAGGTATGAATCCTCTTTCTGCAAATTTAAGCCAAACCTGCAAAATCCAGGCCAGAGTACAGTTTATGGTAGCTTTGAAATCCAGTATCTGCAGATCCAAGCAGCTTATCCTTCCACACACAGCTAAAACAGAGGTTCGGTGTAAATCCAGTTGGAATTCTATGCCACATGTGGAATGGCATCTTGCCCCAATCCCCACTCCTATTCCACCACAGGGCTTGCAGGAGGGTGCTACTGTGGCCTCCCAACCAGGATGGTGCTCTGGGAATCCTGTGGCTCAGTTACTATGCTGCCTTAAGACCTCATTTAGGAACCAAAATTACTCCCCTTCCACACTCATGGTTTTCCAAAAACACCCGTTCTAAACACAGCCTTCATTCTGAGCTGCCACAAAGCCTGGGGAAAGTCCTGGCTTCTCTAACTTTGACTCAGGTACTGAATAGTAGGGGCTTGGAAGGCATCTCTGAAGATCTTCTAGTCTAGCCATCCTGCTAGAGCAGGACCACCCAGGGAGCATTAGACAGGACCACATCCAAGCAAGTTTTGGATGTCTCTGAGATGGAGAATCCACAACATCTCTCGGCAGCCTGATTCAGTGCTCTTTTATATTCACTGCGAAAAGGATATTCCCTATGTTTAGGTGGAAACTCCTGCGATCCAGTTCGTGACCACTGCTCATTGTCCTGCCACTGGGCACCACCAAGAAGAGTCTGCTTCCATCCTCCTGATGTTCACCCTTTAGATACTGATAACAATTCATCAGAAATCTCCTCAGTCTCCTGCTCTCCAGACTGAGCAGACCCAGCTGTCTGTGTCTCTCCTCATAAGGCAGATCCTCACCCCACTGAATATCTAGGTGGCTCTGTGCTGGACTCTAACCCAGTAACTCCTTGTCCTTCCTGAACTGGGGAACTCAGAACTGGACACTATTCCAGATGCAGCCTAACCAGAGCCACATCCAAGTCATCCTACTGGTTCCAACCAAGAATGTATTGAAGGCTGGGAGAAGAGAAACCCACCCCAAAGAGCTGTGTGACAGAGGGTCCTGTGTGCAGGACAGTACACACTCAGTGCTAACAGCAGCTGCTCAACCCTTCCATCAGCTTCTGATGGAATTTGTCTGAAAGGTTTATCCTAAGGCCAAACATTAGAACTTTACACTCTAAGACAATTTACCTTACTGGTTTTACCAGGTTGTAGAGAGAGACATTGATCTGGTGGCCAGTGATAGGATGAGGGGAATGGCCTTCAGCTGCTCCAGGGGAGAGGTCTTTCCAGCCTCAACAATTCAGTGTGATTCCATAAGGCTGAAACACTAGCAGTTTGAGATCGCTTTTGTTAACACAATGGACGCCACAGTCTAAACATTCTTTCCATTTTGAAGGACTCCAAGAGCTTCCTCAGAGACCCATTGGCAATAAAACTACTTGTTCTTAACCAAGAAGAGGCACTTTTTAACACGTCTGCAGTGTATCTGCAAGTGAAAGGCTGGCTTCAAGTCAGGGTCATCCTGGTCCAGCCAGGAATGGTTAACTGTGTGTAGGAGCGCCTCAGTCCTCCCCAGGGCAGTTCTCTAAGGAACCAAGATGCTTTAACATACTAGATGTCCATTAGCTGCATCTGTGTCATAACACAACCACAAGTCTCTGCTTTTGACATATCTTTGGCTGTCTGCAGTTGCCTTCTGTACATTCCTCCCCAATGCATGAAATCCTGCTGTTGCTGACGTCCAAGGAAAGACCTACTACTGCTTTCAGCAGGCTAGGCTAAGAAAACAAAATGAATTACATATGTGGTTTGTGGATTCCTCTGAGAACATGGAAAAGAAATCCAAGTGACTCTCAAAGAATGGAAAAAGAATAAAGGGGAAATTATTATATCATTTGAGTTTGGATCCATCCTAAGACAGCTAGAGAAAGCCATGGGAGCCTTCTGTATCCATGTGTATACATGTAAAATCATAGAATCATTAGGGTTGGAAGAGATCTCCAAGATCATCAAGCCCAAATGTTGAGCCAACACCACCATGCTCACTAAACACACGACAGAACTCTGGGCTCGGCCATGCAGACAATCTTTTACCCAGCAAAAAGCCCACCTGTCTGAGCCAGGAGCTGCCAGCTTCTCTAAGAGATGCTGTGGGAGACTGTTTCAAATGCTTTGCTGAACTCCAGGTAAACACTAGGTGGGTCAGCCGGTCACAGAAGGAGGTCAGGTTGGCCAAGCAAGACCTGCCCTTCATAATTCACTGCTGGCTGTCCTGCACTTGCTGCGTAACCATGCTCAGGATGAACTGCTCCATCGTGTTTCATGGTACTGAGGTCAGGCTGACAGACCTGCAGTCACTCTCATCATCATTCTACCACTTCTTGTGGATGTCACACATTCAGCTTGTAGCCATCCATTACCCTGAAATTAACGGCTCTTGTGCTTTTCCTTCAACCACCTAGAGACATGCACACTAAACTCTTACTACCGAGTAGTTCTCAGCTGTTCTCTGTTGATCCACTGCCATTTCTCTCTCTAGAATTCCCCATTAAAGCAGTAAAAACCTCCCCCAGTAGACAAAATGCTCCTGAACCTGACACGTGCAGTGTCACATTCTGCTGAGGGTCTAGAGACTCAAACAGCAAGAAAAAGGGGGGGGGAAAAGCCAGTAACATTGACCGCAGGGTGCAGTCCATTGTACACCCACACCCCCACATTGTTGCTAAGGCAAACCTAATTCCTGCACTTGATACCCATTACCAACTGGAAGGTCTTCCATAGCAACTGGAACCTGTGTCCAGCTGAGGGATCTGGGGCTGTTCANACCTGGTTTAGTGGTGCTGATAGGGCTGGGAAAAGAATGGACTCAATGATCTTGAAAGTCTCTTCCAGCTGAAACTGTTCTGTGATTCTATGATCATAATCCTTGAAGATATCCTTGTGTAACACCAAGGCCATACACAGGTCTTTGCACAAATAATAAATCTCTCTTTCTGCCTCAAGTCTCAGGAACATCCAGAGACCCTAAACCAGATGAGATGTTCAAATAATTAATTTCAAGTAATGTAATTTTTGAATACAATGCCTGAATGAACACTTCCATCTATTTCACACCATCCCAAAAATGTGGCTTTCTAGCCAAGCTCTGTGATCACTTCAAGATTAACAGCTTTCCTTAATATGATAAACAATTTACAACACAGAACTCGCATACTAGTCAGCCCTTTAAAGACTGGGGCTCTTTATGACATCCCAGAGAGGGACACTGACAAACAACATAGGAAGTTCCACCAAGACTTTTCTAGGAAGAAGAGATTCCACTGGTTTCCACAGGCTGCTCACTCAGGAAACAGCATGGCAGTGTTTTTTCAGCTTGCTAAACCTTCTGACAGCCAGGTTGTGGTCACCCACACGTTAATCACTTGGTGTCAAGCTAAGGTATTGGGGTCATTCCAGTTCAAACACAAACACACCTAGAGGCTGAAGTCATAGCTTGCTATTTCAGCTACCAACACCGACTCCCAACACTTCTATTTTCATTTCTTAATCACCAAGAACGCATTTTAAATTGTATTGATTAGAAAGGATGAGATGATAAATGTTTTAGGAAATCAAGTTCTCTTGAACCACCCAACATCTCACATCTTTGTCTCTGCACCAAGGAGCAAGTAGTTACCAGGCACCTCCTTACACTCCTTTCTCAATAGGGAGTTTCATTAAGCAAATGCTTCTAACTTAGATGTTTCTTTCTTTATCTTGTGTTTTCCTAGCTGTGGATTAGCAACTTCTAAAGGGATTGCAGGAAGAAAACCATATACAAAGGTAGCTTAGCGTGATGTCCTTGATTAGGCTCTGTAAAAAGGGGAAATTAAAGCTGAGGGTCACAGCTTGCTACTCTATATTCAATTAGGTCTGGCTTCCTTCTGGCTGTTTCGTGCAGAAGTTGCAGTTATCTAATCCAGCCCCATTCTAGCAGCAGAAAAATGGCAATGAGAAGTATAACTTCCAACAGGCTCCAGCAATGTCTCTCTTGTTTGGTTGTGGCATCTTCAGCAGACTTAAAACAGCGGTCATCAAGTTGTGTCTCATGCTGAAACTCTAAACTCTTACTCTGAAACCAAATGCAGCTTTTAAAATACTCAGTGATGTGAAAACTGAATATGATGTGGCTGAATAAAACAAGCAGTGAAGGGCTTTCATGCTTAAACACAGAATCACAGAATTATTGAGGCTTGGAAAGCCCTCTGAGCTCATCCAGCCCAGCCCAGGACCTGACAGCACCCCAGCAGCCAGACCAGGGTGCTCAGGGCCACAGCCAGGCTGTCCAACACCTCCAGGATGGGGACTCCCCCACTGCTCTTGACAGTCTGGTCCAAGCTCTGATCATCTTTCCATGAGGAAGGGCTTCCTAACAGCCAACCTAACCCTCCCCTGGCAGCTTCAGGCCATGCCCTCTTATTCCATCATTAGGGACAGGGAGAAGAGCCTGATCTCCACCTAACCTACAACCTCCCTTGGAGTTGTAGAGAGGGAGAAGGTCCCCCTTGAGCCTCCTCTAAGAGACACTCCCAGCTCCCTCAGCCTCTCCTCATTAGCCTTTCC
>VZRI01013969.1:0-31091 GCA_013397515.1 Upupa epops | reverse complement strand
AAGATGAGAAGAAAGTCCTTCACAGTGAGGGTGCCAGAGCACTGGAAGGGGCTGCCCAGGGGGGTTGTGGAGTCTCCTTCTCTGGAGTCATTTAAAACCTGCGTGGACTGTTCCTGTGTGACTGGATCTAGGGGATCCTGCTGTGGCAGGGAGATGATCTTTGCATGTCCCTTCCCATCCCCAAGAGTCTGTGATTCTGTGGAAAGAGCCAGGTCATGTAGGCATCAAAGTCTGCCTTGGGACAAAATTCCAGCTTCTACTGAGCTTACTGAAAAGCCCTTGTTATCCAGTGCCCAAGTGAGAAGAAAATCGACCTTCTCAAGTGACACTTGCTACACTTCTTTTGTGTCGGGGTTCTGAAGGTGTAATTCATCATCCCACCTTTCTCAGCTATTCAAACTCATTCAAGACTCAGCTCTGGAAAGTGATGCCCAGGGCCACCAAATGCCCTGTCAGTGCAGCACGAAGTGGCAGCAGGGTGGCAAGAAACGTTAGGGCAATTTTTTGTCAGTATATGGAGCCCCACAGGGTTTGTCCAGATTTCAAAGCCAAGGCAATTGCATCACAGGATCTGCTTGTTTGATCTGTGCTGTCACTACACTTCAACTATAAAACTGATGGACTCAGCGTGAACTAAACTCTGCCAAAACTGGCCGGTGCTAAATGGGTTTCTCTCAGCTCCTACCAAGGCTGGTCCCTTCAGCCTGGATTTGACACCAGTAGGAGCCCCAGCTCCACAAGGATTACCCCGTGTATCTCTGCCTAGGGGAAACAGCTTGCCAGTGTGGCAGCAGCTGCAGACTTTGAGCTGTGGTTACCACAAGTAACTTGTAGTTGCAAGTCTGTGCAAGAGCTGGTCCTAAAGCATCTCTGTGCTTAACAATTCGCGAGCTGGCTTTCTGACTGCTGGGAAGGAAACAACAAACACACATGAAGGTTGAACCACCCCATGTTTTGTTTCCTAGTAAATAAATAAACAAACCCTATGGGGAAACTTGGAGTTAAGCTGGGTAGAACAGTCTCACAGTACTGATGAGGCTGGGAAAGACCTTAAAGATCATCCAGTCCAACCTAAATCCAACCAAGTAACCCTAACATCTGACACCTAGCTCATGCCACTCAGCACTTCATCCAGCCTGACTTTGAACACCTCCAGGGACGGTGACCCAACCACCTCCGTGGGCAGCCCGTTCCAAACCCGGATCACTCTGTCAGTGAAATACTTTTTCCTGGTGTCAAGTCTAAACCTCCCCCAATGGAGCTGAAGACTGTGACCCCTTGTCNTCCAGCCCCTCGCCATCCTTCCTAAACTGAGGGGCCCAGAACTGAACACTATACTCCAGGTGCAGTCTAACCAGACCTGAATACAGGGAGAGGATAACCTCCCTCTCTCCCTGCTGGCCACACCATTCCTGATCCAGGCCAGGATGCCATTAGCCCTCTTGGCCGCCTGGGCACATTGCTGACTCCTGCTAAGAACAGGCTTGAAATAATCAAACCCCCCCTCTCAATTTTCATTGTAGAAAATAAAGAAGTCCGCAGCAACTTAACAGTGACAGGTTTTAAAAGGTTGGGTTATTTTTTTCCAGGTTATTAATGAAGCTTTCTGAGGAAAGGGCATCTCAGAATGAATTTAAACAGCATAAAGGCCTCGTTACTGGAATATAAACACGATGCATTCGATAGGATTGAGTTGTTGCTTACCAGCTTCAATGCACTCTGAGGTCAAACAGTATTGTTGCTTTGGATGAAACTTGAGGAGACCTTGGCTAACTGCAAAATGGAAAAGCAAAGTGAGATCATTTGTAATGAATTCTGACCACTGCAGCCAGCTGCTGCACACTCCATCATTCAAACGACACTGCAGGCTCTGGCCTTAATGCATCTCTGTCTACACAGATTGGAGAGTTTGAATGTATGTTAAGTAAATACTGCGGCTTGTAGCAATCCTCCCCTTCTGTGTCTGCTTTCTCCTTCCTCTACCTTTACTCACAGGCAGCATGGAGCAATGGGACCCTCAGTACACATCTGCACAACACCTGGAGTAGCAACACTTCAGCGTTACTGATGGCTGGCAGCACCACTATAGAGGAGAACTGCTGTCACCCCCCAGACATGGACCTTTCACACCAGGTGCTCTCTAGCCACCTTCTCAAGGGTCCCCACATCTCCTCCCAAGATGGGGAGCGAGGGTCACACAGGCCTGATGCACCTCCTCCAACGCCACCAGCATGACCCGAGCTTTCAGGGTCTCCTTATTCCAGCTTGGAGTAAACCAGACAGCAAAAGCAGTGTCATCACATTCGCTTCCCAAACCCCTGCTGGCTAGAGCTGTGTAATCATCAGTTACCTTGCTCAGCTTTTACAGATGTACAACACCCCTCTGTAGTGGTGGAGGAGTGTGGTGGGTCCTTCCCTGGATCCCCACGCATCCCACCTGGGTCACCATTAACATCGTGAGTTAGAGACCCCAGCTCTATTTCAACCAAGAGCTTTTAGCTAAGGCTTCAGACAGAGGGAGGGTTGAACAAACCCATTGAGGACTCTGCCAGAGCAGGATCCCCTAGATCCAGTCTCTCCAGAGAGCTGCAGGCAGAACCCCATCTGATGCCAAGCGACTCCGCTGGCAGCTCCCTGCTGGAGCCATGGTAGGACAACAGGGTACAAGCAAGTAAAGGTGAATTAAAACACATGATTCTCGGAGCCGTGGGAACTTTGAGAAGAAACAAGACAAGAAAGAGGAGGCCACGTTTCACTCCTCAGACTGAAAACCCAAGGGCAATCATTTCAGGTTCACCAGAAACAGGAAGATTTGGAGATTATGTGACAACTTCAGGATAAAACTGTCCTCTTGAGGTGCCTGAGATGCTTCACGTGAGCAGAAACACCCATCACCTTGACCATTTAACTCAACTTAAAAAGAGTTAAACTTAAACCTGAGGACAAACCACGGTGTCACGATGCCGCACGGAGACATCGTGCTGACAGGACGTTAAACCCAAACCACTGCCCTCCTTTTTCCCCTGGTTCTTCAGCCCCAAACCCTCTAGACAATTTCAAAACAGACCCTAAAAACATTTGGGTTGAGCCAAGGCCAGCGATTTCTATTTTCTTAGCAATTCTGCCAATAAAAATCTGGCCACAGAATGGGGCTCAAAACTATCTCTAAAGAATTAATGTATTTGCTTGAATGCTCCTCTCTGATCGATGTGCGATCACTTCTAGCTCTGAGAAGCTACGGTGCTAAACAGCTATTGCTTTTAACAAGCAATAAATAAATCTAGTGCACACAAACAAACAGGGTCTCTCCAATAAACCCTGCTGTTTGAAGAGAACACCATCATTTTCATCTAGAAAAAAATCATTCTGCACTAACAAGTTGAAAATTCAGTCCTGCTCACGTTGATAGAGATTTATTGGTATTACTGAGGCTGGAAAAGACCTCTGAGATCAGAAAGCAGAGCCTGTGAGCTGACATCTCCATAGCAGCTACACCAGGGCACTCAGGGCTACAGCCAGGCTGTCCTTAAACACTTCCAGGGATGGGGACCCCACCACTGCCCTGCGCAGTCCAGTCCAGGCTCTGAGCACCCTTTCTGTGAGGAAGGGCTTCCGAACAGCCAACCTAACCCTCCTCTGGCAGCTTCAGGCCCTGCTCTCCCAGGCAACTGGAGCCAAGAGAAGAGCCTGACCCCCACCTGAGTACAACCTCCCTTCAGGGAGCTGTAGAGAGTAATAAGGTCCCCCCTTGAGTCTCCTTTTCTCCAGGCTAAACAACCCCAGCTCCCTCAGCCTTGTTGCTCCTCTGGACCTGCTCCAGACCCTCAATCTCTTTCTTTGTTGAATCGAGGTGGGGTTACTCACATAGACAAAAGTGATGTGCTCACCTGCAAGTGTTCAGAGCATTTCCCTAGAAGAGATGAACAGTAATGAAGTCTGACCCTGGCGCTTCCACCATTCTAGAGAAACCCTGGTGGAGTCATCTCTGGTGTGATTACAAAGGAATCAGACCTTTCAAGCAGGACTAGAAGTCTATAAATGATTAGAGAGCAAAAGATTTGCTTCAAGGTTAAAGGCTCCCTGTGCCCTCCAGTGCAAGGCTGGCCACGCTGGTCTCAAGAACTGAACGTTCTTTCAGAAGAGGATCTGCCTCTGCGAGTTCTTACAGGGCGCTGCTGTCCCCTCTCTGCGTGGTGGTTCTGGGTGTGTTTGCACTCACGGCGTCTGCTGCACGTAGCCACACGCTTCTATGGGACATTCCAACAACCCCAACCTACAGATGATTCCAAATCCCAGAGAGGGAGAAGGAATTCCGTCTCTATTGTCTCTTATAAATCATTTAGTTTCATCCCAAATGCACCCTTCCTGCAAAGACGACTTCGCAAATCATCACAGAACAGAAAAATCTGAGGAATGTGCAAGCATCCGTGCTATGGAAACCTGCAGGGATCTTAGTCGAGCCCTAAATGAAAACCAAATGAAGGGAAAACCAAAGGATTCCATAAAACCAGTGCACTGACGGGTTCTTCTGGGGGAGACAAGAGTGTTGGTCGGCATCGCTCTCAGTCTGCGGGTTCAGCAGCAGCGTTACTGACGGGCACAACCTCACCTGCTTCTCCCTGTTCTGAGAACGAGCCCACGTCTTGCTAGAACACATCCAACTGAGTATTCAACTCTAAATGCAGCATCCGAAAAGGTAGAGGAGCTCACACTGCGTTTCCCAGCTCAGATAAATCCCTTTTCCTCAGACATCTCCATTTCAGGATAAATAGAAAACGGGGGGGAAAGAAGAGGAGAGGGAGCTGCTCACCCAAGCACATTGTGCAGCTTAAAGACTGGCACCAAGCAGACAGGTTGGGGAGGGCTGTGCTCAGGGCAACCCCACAACTTCTCACTTACCCAGGAAAAGCGCAGCGCCAAGCACAACAGTGCCGCTCACAAAGACGCCGAGGGCAATCCGCGTGGCTTTGCTGGCTGCTCTCCCAGCCTCGGGTACCGCTTCTCCTTCCATCGGGATGGCTTTGGATGCGCTTGCTCTCGCAGAAGGCTGCGTTCCCTCTGCTGCTGTGGTATTTCAAGCGCTAGCACGCTGCACCCATGAGCTCTCCTCCTCTCGCCTCTCTACAACGCCACGTTGCTGTCGCGAGCCATTTCGGAGGCGCTTCCTGCTCTCTCCCACTCAGAGGGCTATCGTGTGTAAGACAGCAGCCTTCTCCTATGCTTCCCTCCAACTCGGAGGGGGAAAGGCGAGCGGTGACCACAGTCTGCAGAGCCCTCGCAGCCTGTAGAGCCTCCAGGAGCCAACGGCTCAGCGGTTCCTCTTATCAGCGGTGCCGAACTCGAGGATTTCACAACATCGCAGAACAGATGTTTCAGCTACTCAAACATAGAGCTGCACACGCTCGACAATCAAAGCAGGACTGCTGGAAACTCTCACAAACAAACACTGACGAGAGGGTTTCTTTTTTTTCCCTCCCTCGTGCTTATTTTAAAAGCCTAATTATCTGCTGACTAACGTTTCCTCCTCCTAAACCGCTCCGGCTGCATCGGTTTGGTTTCAGCAGAAGAGGTACCCACTCAGCGGACAAATCCCCCTCTTTAAAGCTTTCGAAGAGCTCCTAGAATATCGTGTAGCATTTTATTTTGGGAATTTGGTATGTGACATGGTGTGCCAAGAATCACAGCCCTGCAGCACACAGGAATAATCAGCGCGACCTCCAGAGTGCTGCTGCTTTAGAAGCTCCACTTCTTTCTTCCAGGCAAGATATTCCAGTCCTCGCTGATATGCAGCACAACTTAGGAGATGATCCTGTGCTGGAAAAGAGGGCACTCAGGGGGGAACCTTCTCCATCTCTACAACTCCCTGAAGGGAGGTTGTAACCAGGTGGGGGTCAGGTTCTTCTCCCGTGCATCTAGAGATAGGAGGAGAGGGCAGGGCCTGAAGCGGCACCAGGAGAGGGTTAGGTTGGGTGTTAGGAAGCCCTTTCTCACAGAAAGGGTGCTCAGAGCCTGGACTGGACTGCCCAGGGCAGTGGGGGAGTCCCCATCCCTGGAGGTGTTGAAGGACAGCCTGGCTGTGGCCCTGAGTTCCCTGGTCTGGCTGCTGGGGTGCTGCCAGGTGCTGGGCTGGGCTGGATGAGCTCAGAGGCTTTGCCAGCCTCAGGAATCCTGTAACGCTGTGATTCCACTCCAAGCACTACCATGAACCTAGTGAAGGAGCTGGGACTGTTTAGTTGGAGGAAGAGTGACACAGGGGTCACTGGAGCCTTTATATGAGAAATCACTGAGTCTTGAAGGTGCTGCCTTTGGGCAGGGTGTTGGCTCAGAAAACACACGGATACCATGCAATCTCAACGCTTAATCAACTTTGCTCACAATCTGAATGCTCAGAAGGACCCTTGGACAAGGATTTGCTGTTGGCTACCTAAGGGTAGTGTCAGTACAGAACCACTGACAGTACAAACACTGAACAGTTACTGCACCTCTGTCTACTGTCTATCAGCTTTATACTCCCCCAAACAACATAAAATGATCGCCTCCTACTCAAGCTCCCCCATAAACTTTAAGGTTTTGCTCTCTAGAGATGAGCCAGCACGTACTGCTCTACTGCTGTCCCACTAACAGCATCTAGCTCACAAGGTACGAGCTGTTTCCTAGGTCAACATCAGACCACAGACCAAGAGCAGCCTCCAACAGTGCAAAGCAGCAGCCAGTTATTTCCCTGGGGAGAAGAGGAGCAGACAGGGAAGCAGGTAGGAGGCTGAGCAGTACAGTCCCCTTTCCCCAGCCAACAAGGAGACAGCGAGGGCTGTAGGAACATGGAAATATCCCAACAAAAGCAAGCTCCAACTACAGGATCCTTCTGGATAGTCAGTCCTGAGCAGCACATGATCCTGCTGACAAGGAAATCACAGGTGAGCTGGCAGCAAAAGAAAGACTTAGAGATGTAGGCTAGGGTTTGTGGGCTTATCTCTGCTGTGGCAGAGTGTAAGTGTGGTGGTGAGGTCTGAGCCAGGTGTGGGAAGGCTGTAAATGGGGACAGGAGCTGAAATGGTGCCTATGAGAAGTGTCCAGAAATCAGAAGAGAACTCTGCCCAGCTCCAGGCACAAACCCCCCTGGCTTCAGCCAAACAGCACCGATGAGGATGGATGTGTACAGTCAGAGAAATGTGCTCCTACAGGCATCTGTGTTGGGATTTTCCTGGACTTTCAGGTTTTGGGGGTTTTCCCTTTGGGAGCTCCCCATTTTTGTTTGGGAATGGGGGGAGAAGACAGCACCACTGCAGCTCTGGAGAAGAAAGAGGTGCCTGGTGAAAGGCAGTGTGGAATGAAGGTGGTTCAAAGCTGCGAGGGAACAGCATGGAGGGAGAGCCGGCAGGGCAGAGGCACTGAGGAGTTCTTAAAGAGAAGCTGCCACTTGGGGAGACCAACACTGCAGCACTTCCCATTATAGATGGAAATGATACGGAGAGATGTAGACAGGGGCTGTCAGCACATTGCCACTCAAGCTGTTTCAGTACTTCACAGAATCACTAAGCCTGGGAAAGCCCTCTGAGCTCATCCAGCCCAGCCCAGGACCTGACATCACCCCATTAGCCAGACCAGGGCACTAAGGGCCACAGCCAGGCTGTCCTTCAACACCTGCAGGTATGGGGACTCCACCACTGCCCTGGGCAGCCCGTTCCAGGCATAGGACAAGGGGCACTGGGTGCCAGCTGGAACAGAGGAGGTTCCCTATCAATATCAGCAGGAACTTCTTCCCAGGGAGGGTACCAGAGCACTGGACCAGGCTGCCCAGGGGGGTTGTGGAGTCTCCTTCTCTGGAGATGTTCCAGACCCACCTGGCTGTGTTCCTGTGCTACTTGGTCTGGGTGATCCTGCTGTGGCAGGGGGATTGGACTGGATGATCTTTCCAGGTCCCTTCTGATCCCTAAGGATTCTATTAGCACCTTGTAATTAACCCAGTCAGTCCCAGACCTGACCAGTCTGTCAAACAGTGACTGGTGTCTACCCGTTCGGTACAGTCACAGTCCCTTTAGACAACAGCACCTTTCCCATGTTGTAGTGTCACTATTAGGTGGCAGTAACTCAGCCTGGTTCCTGCAGCATGAACAGAACTGACACCAGGCTAAAACAAACCCAGCTGCAGGGTCTGTTTCTGGCAGCGTCTGTAAAGGAGCAGGGAGAATACATGAACCTGATCTGGTACTGCAGGTCATGGCACTTCTGCTACCAGTGCTGAGGTTTGATTGCCTCTCTCATCACAACTCCAGCAGCTCTTTGGCAGGGGCCACACTTGCTGGTGGAGCTGCTGACACCACTCCTGGCTGTTGGAGCCCAAATAAGGAGAGGAACAGGGCTGAACAAAGACTCTGTTAAACATTCATGAAATACTCACTCAGAATTGCCTCTGACCATGAGTTCTCTCGAACAATGGGATGGCTCTGGCATTGATTACAGTGCCAGGACAGGGCACAAACATTTCTGCCCAAGCCCATATGCAGAAGCTGGCAAACCCTCCAGAACAGACACCACTGCAAGAGTGTCCCTGCCTTTAGAAGTCTGTCTCCATATCCAAGTGTGAGTGGTGCCTGTGAACAGGCACACTGATAAAGGCACTTGCACAGTATCTAGCTCTTTCACAAAAACACAGAGGATCACAGAATGATTGAGGCTGGAAAAGCCCTCTGAGCTCAGCCAGCCCAGCCCAGGACCTGACATCACCACAGCAGCCAGACCAGGGCACTAAGGGCCACAGCCAGGCTGTCCTGAAACACCTCCAGGGATGGGGACTCCACCCTGGGCAGTCCAGTCCAGGCTCTGATCACCCTTTCCATGAGGAAGGGCTTCCTAACAGCCAGCCTAACCCTCCCTTGGTGCAGCTTCAGGCTCTGCCCTCTCATCCTGTCCCTAACTGCCTAGGAGAAGAGCCTGACCCCCACCTGACTACAACCTCCCTTCAGGTAGCTGTAGAGAGGAAGGAGGACACTCCTGTCTCTTCCTCTCCAGGCAAAACACCCCCAGCTCCCCTCTCAGCCTCTCCTCATAAGCCTTTCCCTCCAGTCCCTTCCCCAGCCTTGCTGCTACTCTGGACCCTCTCCAGCCCCTCAGCATCTTTTTCTCTCTTCTCACTCCCATCATTATGCCAGAGTTGGGCAAGAGTGCCTGATCAGAGCTGAAATCAGCAGTGCTGTGCCAGCTTCTCCCCACGTACCTTGGTCTGGTTGTTCATGTTTTGTCTCGTTTTCACTGCCAACAGTCAAAACCAGGTGCTGCTCAATGTCCAGGACAACAAAACAGACTAAGCTCAGCACATGTTCAGCATAAAAACCTGCTTGCAACGAGTCTGAGCACTGTAAAACATTCCAGATTCCCTGCCTTCGGGTAACTTCAAAAGGTTCTCACAACGTTGCTGACACCTTCAACATGAGCAGAAAGCTTAGTTCTCAGTGTGAAAAGCATCACACGTGTGTAAACCATCCTGGGCTTCACCCACCCATTAGTTAGAGACCCTTGCTCAGAAGACTCTGTCCTCACGGTGCACATTGCAGCCTCTTGTCCCACCCAGGGGACAACTGATGAACCTTAGAGGAGTTAGCTAGGCTTGACAGGAGCAGTTCAAGCATCACAGCTGAGGTGACAACCTGTTGAGCACTTCTAGCTCGTGGTAGAAGACTATGGGCACTACCACACTGTTGGAGGCAGAGCCACAAGGTCCAGCCTGTGTGGCTTCAGCAGGAAAGAAGAAGTAGATGGTGGCTCTGTTGAAAGAGAAGGAGCAGCAGTGGTCAGAATAAAGGCTGCATCCTGTTTCATTGCAGGTGTCCTGCTATGGGGCTCTGAGCTGGTGTTTTCAAGCTATGGAGCTGTTGTAGGTAGAACTGGCCAACCTGGCTGTGCAGACACACGATGTGCTTGAGGAAAAGCCTGCACGTTGCTTTTAAAGACAGTCTGACCACGTGTGCTCAGCTCTGAGTCTCACAAATGATGCTCTCTTGGCTGCAACCCCCACGATATTCCTGTGTAACAGCCAGCTGCAACCACGACCTTTGTTCGTGTGACAGATACAGCTGGAAACAAACAACTCCATTGTCTTCACTGCTACAGCCACATCACACAAAGTCACAGTGCAGCTGTGACACTGTGGACCAGCCCATCAGTAGAGAGCCAACAGGTCTTGCAGGGCTCTCCACGTTGCCAGTGGCAAGGTTTTCCACTAACTACAACCACAGTGGTGCAAAGAGCACCCTGCAATGCAGCAAACCTTGTCCTCCAGCACTTTATTCCCCAAATGGATTGCTGTTTCTTTTTCTGATTCCAAGAGGGCTCAGCTGTTCCCATTGCTCTGTGAAAAACCTTGTCTCTGCTGCAGGAAACACTGCATTTTCTGACTGAAAGGTATCACAGTGATGATGAGGCTGGGAAAGACCTTAAAGATCACCCAGTCCAACCTAAAACCAACCAAGTAACCCTAACATCTGCCATCTAGCTCATGCCACTCAGCACTTCATCCAGCCTGACCTTGAACACCTCCAGGGATGGTGACCCAACCACCTCCGTGGGCAGCCCGTTCCAAAACCGGATCACTCTGTCAGTGAAAAACCTTTTCCTAAGGTCAAGTCTAAACCTCCCCTGATGGAGCTGAAGACTGTGACCCCTTGTCCTGTCTCCAGTATCCAGGGAGAAAAGACCGACCCCCGCCTGACTCCAACCCCCTTTTAGGTAGTTAGAGACAGCGATAAGGTCACCCCTGAGCCTCCTCTTCTCCAGGCTACACAGCCCCAGCTCCATCAGCCTCTCCTCACAGGTCTGACCTTCCAGCCCCCTTCCCATTCTAGTTGCCCTTCTCTGGACTCGCTCCAGGTGTTTGCTTCTAACCCAAACAGCAACTCAACTATGCAAACTAACGCCTGACATCGTTCAAACAAAACTCTGAAGCTTGAGGGTTTGTTTAGAGCTGCTTTTGAAAGAGGACTTTGATGAAGCAGTGCGATGCTGTTGAGCAGAAAGAACTGCTTTAGGTCTTCCAGAAGTTTTTCTTCAAAAAGCAGATTAAGTTACTGCTAAACAAAACAGTACTTCTCCTCAAGTCCTCACTCACACCACCACAAGAGTATGTTTACATATAGCTGTCACTTGTGCACTGTCCCCATCTGTCAACCCACTGGATAGATTAAACCTGGAGTCTGTGTCCAGAGTACACGCGGACATCACAGTCCTATAAAACACTCTGCAGTAACTGGGGGGTTTCATGTGATCACAGAACAGTTTGGGCTGGAAGAGACCTTCAAGATCTTCAAGTCCAACCTTTTCCCAGCCCTATCAGCACCACTCAACCCTGTCCCCCAATGCAACAGCTGCCCTTCTCTTCAACACCTCCAGGCATGGGGACTCAGCCCCCTCCCTGGGCAGCTGTTCCAGTGCCTGACAGCCCTTTCAGCACAGAGATCCCTCCTGACAGCCACCCTGACCCTCCCCTGGCAGCTCCAGGCCATTGCCCCTCTCCTCTCACTGGGCACTAGGGAGAACAGAGCAGCCCCTGCCTCTCTACACCCTCCTTTCCAGTAGCTGTAGAGAGCAAGGAGGTCTCCCCTCCATCTCCTCTTCTCCAGGCTGAACAGTCCCAGCTCCCTCAGCCATTCCTCATACAACACCTGTTCCAAACCCTTTACTGGCTTGGTAGCCACCTCTGTCCCCTCTCCAGCCCTTCCATGTCCCTCTTGTAGTGAGGGGCTCAACCTGGACAGAGGCCTCAAGGTGCGGCCTCCCCAAAGCTGAGCAGAGAGAAGTGATCACCTCCCTGCTCCTGGTGGCCACACTATTCCTGATCCAGGCCAGGATGCCATTGGCCTTCTTGGCCACCTGGGCACACTGCTCCCATTCATCCAGCCCTCTGTTAACACCCCCAGCTTCCTCAATGCCTGGCAGTTCTCCAGCCACTGCCCCTTGAGTTTGTAGCTGCTGGAGGTTGTTGCAGCCTAAGTGCAGGACCCTGCATGTGGTCTGGTTGAAACTCGTGAGCTGCAAAGGCACTGAGGACGACACTCCAGAGAAATGCAGCCTCTCCCGTGGCCACGGCAGTTGGTGCAGGGCTGTAGACAGGACACAGCTCTTGGTTGTTTAACATCAGAGCTGTACTGCTTGGTTTACCCTGCTCAGATGCTCTCTCACAGCTATGAGAGACTGTTCATGAGAGCAGCTGAAGGAAGGAAGCTCGGTTTCCAAGGAGTCTGGGTCTCAGGGATTAATTTTGAGGTGTGTAATGGAATAGGTCTTCATTGGAGTCCAAAGTGGGGAAGAACCACCAGACCAGGTGCTCTGAGAGTCCTCTTCTTTCCCTTCTGTCCTTCAGAGAAGAAAAAGCAATGGCTCCTGCCTACTCTCGCATTCAGATCCCCAGCAGCACAAACCTGTCTTCAGAAACAGCAGAGCTCAGAGACAGATGAAGGCAGGAGCAGAGCAATTACTCCACGAAGGTGCCACTGAACAGGTAACCGGGGCACCTGGTCACTCTGAGAAGACACGAGAGCAAACCCTCCTCCTCGTGCTTTACGACACAGGGCAGTAGAACTCAGCAGTCCTGTAAGGTGCCAGCTCTAGGGAAGGCCAACTGACTGGAGATGAGCAAGTGTGATGCCCTCCTGTAAGAAGGGCCAGAAGGAATGTCCACAGAACTACAGTTCATCAGTCAGACCGCAGTGCCAGAGCAGGATGTCCTAGATCCAGTCACACAGGAACAGTCCAGGTGGGTTTTAAATGTCTCCAGAGAAGACTCCACAACTTCCCTGGGCAGCCCCTTCCACAGCTCCAGCACCCTCACTGCGAAGAAGTTTCTTCTCATCTTGATGTGGAACCTCCTCTGTTCCAGCTGACACCCAGTGCCCCTTGTCCTGTCATTGGGTACCACTGAGCAGAGCCTGGCTCCTTCCTTCTGACACCCACCCCTTCTACATTGATCAACATTCATGGGGTCACCCTTCAGGCTCCTCTTCTCCAAGCTCAAGCCCCAGATCCCCCAGCCTTTCCTCAGCAGGGAGATGCTCCACTCCATCTTCTTTATGACTCTACGCTGGACACCCTCCAGCAGCTCTGTGTCCTTCTGGAACTGAGGGGCCCAGAACTGGACACAAAACTCCAGATGTGGTCTCACCAGAGCAGAGTAGAGGGGGAAATGAATCTCTATCTCCTAACCACCCCCATTCTAATCCACCCCAGGATGCCATTGGCCTTCTTGGCCACAAGGGCCCATTGCTGGCTCCTGGTCATCCTGCTGGCCACCAGCACCCCCTGGGTCCCTCTCTAATTTTAAAAAGCCACTGCCACTTGTGTAAATACAAAGAGCACTCAACCCTAGAACGCTCTCATCATACATCCACGCTTTCGTCTCGGAGTGTTCCCAAGTAAATCCCCCAGCAGTGCTGCACAGGCGGCGTGGCACACCCTGTGCTCACACACCACATGCTGTGCATCCATCACTGAGGCCGTGAAACCCCTTACCCTCTCCAGTAACACAGAATGAAGTCGTCCCAGCACTTTGAAGTCAGTTGAAGACCCTGTAACAGCTGTCACAAGGCCCTTTTAGTTGATTTCATCCATTTGCCCGTTGTCACCTGTTTTCCCATCACAGACAGCAGAGACGCAGCGCTGTGCTTCTGCCTTCCACGCTGTCAGTGCAACATTAAAGCAGTGACATTTAAATCCCCCAGTTCCCTCTTCTTAGGGCATCATGCTTTGGCCATCTGGATGCCATAACCACTCCACCTGCAGCTTCCTTTCGGCCATAAATTCACTGGCAGCCGTTAAGTCTCTTCCTCCTAAATTACTGAGGGGGCAGCTGCAATGATTGCCCAGTAAAAACAAGCAAAAACAATGACAAAACCACCCCCAACCCCAAACATTTCCACTCTCTCTTCTTTCTCCCTACAGAGAAGCTAGGCAGTGCAACCAGCACGCGTGGTCTCTACATCCCCACCACCTCTGTTGAGCTGTCTCTCTCTGGTTCCTCCTCCCAGCTCATTCCCACAGTTCCTTCCCATCTGAACTACTCATCCCCCAACACTGCACCAGAGTACTTCTCATTGCAGTTGTGATAAGGTGCCTTTCACCACCCTCTTTCCTTTCCCCATTCCTATCTCTTGAACCCCAGGTTCACTGAAGAGCGTGACCCCTGTATGAACGTCACCTCTGCACTGTTTCTCACTCTACACTTCCAGCTCACTGCTTCCTAAAATGCCCCACAAAGGCACCTCTGGGCTGCTCAGTGCCAGTACTAATCACTCCTGCACTCATTTCACTTGCTGCTTCTTGTCTTTGCTCTTTAACGATTCCAACTCCTTTTTTCCCTGTGGACAAGGTTTGTCAAGTCCTTCCTACTATCCTCAGGCAACACCAACCACAGACCTCAGCTAAATTAGAAATCGAGTAGTGTTTGTCTCACTCGTCCCCTCCAGCAAGCTGTCAACACCTCAAACTCTAAACAGTGCAAGTAAAACCACAGGAGATACTCATCCTCCCTGCCAGGCATGCAGGTGCTCTAAAATGACTCCTTATCCCACCCTCAACATCTGGAGACCTCAAGAAGTTAAGCCTTCCCTCTTCTTTCTTCCCAACCACCAAGCTTCTCACTACCACTCCAGTTAGAGAGATGGGAACATTCCTGCCTCAGTAGTAGCAACGGTAACCCCATTGCAGCTCAAGTTTTTGCAAAGGACAGATCTGGCAGACAGCTCTCGTGTCCTCAAAGTGATTCTGAACACAGTGGCTGTTCAAAGGGGAGGGTTAGGTTGGATGTCAGGAAGCCCTTCCTCATGGAAAAGGTGCTCAGAGCCTGGAATGGACTGCCCAGGGCAGTGCTGGAGTCCCCATCCCTGGAGGTGTTGAAGGACAGCCTGGCTGTGGCCCTTAGTGCCCTGGTCTGGCTGATGTGATGTCAGCTCCTGGGCTGGGCTGGATGAGCTCAGAGGGCTTCTCCAGCCTCAGTAACTGTTACTATGAAAAACTTACAGTTAGCTGGAACTGATGCCATCCTGGCTACAATCTCTTGCAGAACTTACACTCTTCTTTCATTGCCTGATACTATTAACCTTGCTGAATCACATCCCGCAGTAACCCACCCTGCTCATCCCTTCTCCCTCTTCCTTAAATGCCTGTGTCAAAGCTTGCCTCATCCTTAATGCCTTACTTTTCTCCTCAGCCCTTCCGCAGCGAGTCACACGGCCACCCAAAGCCAACTTGCCTCTCAAGCAGAAAAACTAACATATGCAGACCTCTAAAAACTTCCCCTCTACAACAGCACACAAACATTAGCCTTCTGAAGCCTCAAGTGATCCTCCCCAAGCCTTCCGTGTGCTGCTCCGTACTGCACTCTCTTATCTGAGGGGGTTATTAGAGAAAATAACTCCTGTGAGTAATCTGAGGCAAAAGACTCTCCGTGATCTTGATGAAGAGACCATGAAGGACCTTGATGCTCGTCAGACAACAAGGAATGACAGGCGGTCCAATGGTTAACAGCACACCCATCGATTCTGTCACTGTAACAGTGTTCACCCTGTATTTAACAGCCCGAACACACAGCAGCAATCAGTGTACCTTTACTTAAACACCTGCTCTGCGCTGCTGCAGCAGATACATCACCCATAGTGTTCTCTTTGCTCAAAAGACCACCAATCCAGTCTTTCAAAGCTCAGATCACAGCCCTAGCTGTAAGCAGCACTTAGTGCTAGAAATGATTAAGGAAACCCTAATGTTAACCGTTACCTCAGGAACTGTTTGCATACATGGAGTGGCAAGCACAGCCAATTCCCAACTGGCTTTGAACGTGGTCAAACGCAGCAGCTCTGAAAATTCTACCACAAGAGACTTATTAAAATACACCTACACTACAGCAACACTAAAAGCCGACTGTATCTGTTTGCTCAGATTCCATTCAGCACCCTAAGAACGCTCTGTGTTTGCTGAAATGCTTTATACTGCACCTATTGCTTGAAAAACCCTACGTGAAAAGAAGTGTAAATCATCCCTTCAGCTCTGCTCTGTATCAGTCGGAAGAGCAAGATTCACAAGCTGCTTCTCACCCATTAAAATGTAACTCGGGCCCCCACATCATTCCAGGAACTGTTACACAACACCCACTGCGCACCTGACATCCCTGTGCAGCGATGCTAACACAGTGCTAGCCCCAGCACAGCAAGCACCCAGTCATGTTCCAGTTCACAAGCTTCCCAGCTAAGCAACAACACTCCCCCTCACACACACACACACTCCATGACCGACCTCCACATCGATGCAGCTCATTCAGGAACACAACGCTGTAAGCCCTGTCACAGTGAGTGCCTGTTCATTTCACCTCCACAAGTAACCGCGCTAGAAATCAATGGGATGTTCATGCTTGCGAAGTTCAGGGAACAGAGCTGCTGACAGGACATCTGCATTCCTGGGCAGCTGTGGAATATAGTGACCACATTCTCCTGAGTGATGGCCACTGGCAGGTCATCGGCAACAATACAGACACTGCTGCATGCAGAGCTGAGACGCTGGGAAACGCGAGACGCTGCAGTTTCAAGGGAGGCCCTGCTCTTCAGGAGGTGTGAGGGATACACAAGGGGGTAAAACTGTGCCCCACCGTGTGTTAAAAGCATTAACTGCAATCATTTCAAACAATAAAGACAGGAGAATGCTTCTGTTGGCTCTCCAGACTGAAAGCATTCACAGTACCCGAATTATCCTACCCCAAAACTCACCAAGGTTTGCCAGGACGACGCTGGAATTGTGCACGGCCTGATCACAGCTCACGAACAGCTCCCGTACGTGAGGCACAACGAAACCCTTCTTTACAGAGAGAGCTCTCATTGCTTTGCTTTTGTTTCGTTCTCATTAACAGGATCTTAAAAGGGTTACGGGGAAAAATCGACTCGCTCCAATCAAACCAAGAGAGGGTTGATATGAGGTGTGGAAGGAAATAAAAACAACATGATGGTTCAGGATTAGAGTGCTTAGGGAAATAGTGAACTTTTTATTCTATCTTGGAAACATACAGCAACGCAAAGAATGGTTATATACCCTTCCTACCTCTTTTCAAGTGGGATCTTTCCAACACTGCAAGCAATGTTTCATCGATACACAGCACATTCTTACAAAAATAGAACTTTGGAGACTACATGAGAAACAGTTCCAAGAACAATGGTTTATCGTTTAGAACAAAACTACGACGCGACCAAGCTTCCACTCATTTTTATACTGCAATCGGATCTCATGTGGCAACAGCCCCACAGGACACCATCGCCCAGGACTTACCCTACTGAAGTACAGACGCTCGCCTCAAAACTGTCGAGACTGGTGCACATGAACCTAGATCACACACACACACACGCACGTTTCTTTGCCCTCTAAAGCAACTTCTTCTTTGAGAACCTTAGGCTTGAGCAGAGTATGCCCACAAGAACCTCGTCATGCTCGGTACACGGTGGGATGGAAAACTAGCTTTAATCTTCAGGCTGATGGAGTTCCAAGTGCCTCTACAATCTACTGCTAAACGCATATCAAAATCCAAGTAACACAGCAGCAGCTAAACACTCCATGAGGTGAAAGGTCAAAAGATTCTTCTCCTGCAGAAGAGATATTACAGCAATGAGGAACAAAACTAAGCAAACTCAATTTTTAAGACTAGCTTTCTTCCCTTTGCAATGAAGGAGTTGGGGTATCGTATCAGAAATGTTTCTGTCCTCTCCTGTTAGTTTTTGTTTTGCCTGGATGTCCTTCCTTCTCTACATGGAAGCGCTGTGGTGTTCACTTTGAAACCGACCAAAGCCAAGCCCCCTCCGTCCTTAAAAATGCCATAGATTGAGGAAAAAAAATAATCAGATGGAAAACCCAAACAAAAGAAACCAAAGCAAACTCCACAAAACACCCTTCAGGGATGAACCGCTACAGATGTCTTTTTTTTAATCCATTAGTTTGTGAAGATCTACAAAAAATAAAAAGGATCACATTCTAAAGGTTCAGTGCATTCAGCAGCTCTGTAGTTTTGCTGCTTATTCATTTTTAAACTGACTTTCAAAAATAACACCCTAGCTCATCAAAATATACATTTTTTTTCCCATTTGCTTTTAAATTAAAATAATAATAAAAAACATTTAAAGAATTCACAATCAATAGCATGACTACGCTTCAGGATCATCTACAGCATATAATTTAAAGGTTCGAGATGTCGCTACGCAGCACGCGGCAGGCCTGTATGCTCCATGCAGCATGTACAGTTAGGATCATCTGGATAATCTCAAATCATCTTGATGTTCAGACGTCAGCTTGTTTCTTCCAAATAGTGTAGAATACCCATCTGGAGAACATCAGCAGTTAAGGGAAAACATAAAAGCCAAGTGTGTAAACATACAGTGAGAACGGAAAGCTTTCTTTTCACCGACATTCTAATTCAGCAGACTGCAGGCAGCTCGGAAGTGGGGGAGGTAAACACCTTAAGAGTAGAATCTCACTGGATCCTCTTTTTGGCTGTTTGGATAATTCTAGATCCTCTTTTTGGCTGTTTGGACAATTCTATAACCCAATCGAAGGAACACAGCCACCAGCAGAACACACAGTTTATTACCCGACTCTATATGATGCAAAGATAACACAGCACAGGCGGCCACCACAGAGACAAAGGAAAACACCTCTAATCAGAAGCACCCCAACAGAAAACCCAGAGGCAGGGGGAATAGCCATAGCACCAGAGAGATCCATCCAAACCTACTGAACAATATCCCAGAGACTTACGATCCAATTCATAATCCATGTCTGGTCCATTCTAGCTGCAGTGGCCTGCTCACAGACAGAGAGAGAGAATCCCACAGAGAGAAAACACACTCTCTCTCTCCCAATCTCCCTGCAAGCAATAATAAAACCAACTTAACACTTTACCTGCATCCAGTCCTCCACAGGGATGAGATTACAGAAATGAACATCAGTGCAAGTAGAAGCACTACAAGAGCTAAAATATTTCAGGTACATCAGTTAATACAACCAACGCCTCCCATCCTTCACAGACTGTTAGGGATTGGATGATCCTTCAAGGTCTCTTCCAAGTCCAATCCCCCTGCCTCAGCAGGATCCCCTAGATCCAGGCACACAGGAACAGGCCAGGCAGGTTTTCAACATCTCCAGAGAAGGAGACTTCACAACTCCCCTGAGCAGCCCTATCCAGGGCTCTGGCACCCTCACCAAAAAGAAGCTTCTTCTCACCTTGATGTGGAACCTCCTCTGTTGTTCCAGCTGACACCCGGTGCCCCTTGTCCTCTCATTGGGTGCCACTGAGCAGAGCCTGGCTCTTTCCTCCTGACACCCTCCCTTTCCATATTGATCAACAGTCACGGGGTCCCTCCTCAGGGTCCTTTTTCCCAAGCTCAAGAGACCCAGCTCCCTCAGCCTTTCCTCAGCAGGGAGATACTCCACTCCCTTCATCTTTGTGGCCCTGTGCTGGACTCTCTGAAGCAGCTTTGTGTCCTTCTGAAACTGAGGGGCCCACAACTGGACAAAATGGTTCAGATGTGGTCTCAACCAGGGCAGAGTAGAGGGGGAAGAGAACCTATCTCAATCTACTAACCACCCTTCCTTCTAATCCACCCCAGGATGCTGTTGGCCTTCTTGGCCACAAGGGCCCACTGCTGGCTCCTTGTCACCCTGCTGGCCACCAGTGCCCCCAGGTCCCTTTCTCCTACTCTGTTCTACAGCAGATCAGTCCCCAACCTGTACTGGTCTCTGGGCTTGTTCTTTCTCAGTTGCCAGACTCTACACTGCTATTCAGTTCCTCCCTGCCCAGGTCCAGCTGATGGCAGCCCAGCCCTCTGGGGTGTCAGCCACTCACCACAGCTTGTTGTCATCAGCAAACTTGCCAACAGTGCACTGTTATACCTCACTATATCCATTTAATGACCAGTTTTAATGAAGTTACTGCTAAAACTTTCATGTTGGTTTACTAGAAACATGTGTTTTCAGCAGGAATGCAGCAGCATTTGCCACTCCATTTACAAACACTGCTGTGCACTCCCAAATAAATAATGCAGCAAGTATTTAGAAGGCTTTGGGGATGCAAACTTCAGGCATAAATTTGCACCAAGGTAAAAACAGCGTAAAAAGCTGCTTCTCTGAAATTCTAAGCTACAAGGGAAATATCTTCATATCCTTTCACTTTCATCTTGAAAAATAGTACCAAATTTGAGTTTCACCCGAGAGCTGACAGTAATGAGAAACAGAAGGAGCTTGTTACAGTCAGCATGGAGTCCACAACAGCAGGGTACAGCATTAAACAGTATGAGGATCAGAGAGAGAGGGGAGACAGAGTGAACGCACGGAACAGGAGGATGCAGTGAAGTTTCACGGGTTAACACGCTATGAATAAGTGGATCCTAGAAAGGCTGCTCCTGTCATGAAAGTGACAGCCACAACAGGCAGTGCCCTGCATAAGTACTTACTAGAAAAATCAGAGTAATGGTAAGCACCCGAGGCAAAGGCAAGCAGCAGAACCAGCTACAGCTCTCTCAAGCTAATGGCTTGAAGCAGAAATTTCTAGCTCCTTGTATGACTTGCCTGCCACCCACAAAACGAAGAAGATCCAAAGGATTCTTGTTAGGAATGGGATGTTGCTGAGAAGCGTGTGTGCCTCTCCACTCAGTAATTTTTCAGTAGCACTAACTAGTGTGGATTGTTAGGAATCACTTTTTCTCCCCCATTAAGAGATCTAGACTGAGCTCTGTGCTCAAGAATAGATCTATCAGAGACTAACACTGTGGTTCATGCCAACGTGCGGGTCAGTTGGGGCTTTTTTCTGTGAAACAATTACAAGAAAAAAGGAGAGAAGGCCTTGCTCTAACTCCTAGGCAGCATTCCTCTCTGTTTAGCACATAAATACACTGGGAAACACTCACAAACATTGACAAAAACACAGCCTGATCTCAAAAGGTGCTGTTCATTTCACTGGCTGTGAACGTATTGCTATAAAAAAAAGACCACAGTAATTCTACAATTATCCTCAATAAAACTGCTGCAGTTGATCTGCTATGAAAATTATTAAGAATTAGAACTGCCTTGTTCTGGAGCTCATTACCTCCAAGCAATCTAGGCTTGCTTGATTTGTTAATACCCAACTCCCACTCTCTTTCGGTCTTCAAGGATACAATTCCATGTAGGAGGGAACGCACACCGTTTCTTTAGAAAACTCCACAGGACAATAAAGCCTGCTAAGCTGTTCTTCATACAGAGTCAAGGCATCCGTCAGGTTGATACAGTTTCCCTGCAGAAGAGAAAGAAAAGTCTCGGTTACAATCAAACTCACACACTGAGCTGCACACGAGTGTACGTACTGTGCCATTAATGCGCGGCTCCTGCCTGCTCGAGAACCAGAGACACGCTGCTCTTAGTATTTAATATTTACAAGGCAAATAGTGAACAGCTTGTCTCCGTTGTGCCTACAGCAAACAGCAATTCGTATCTTTCCAGGAAAGGGTAAGTATGGAGGGGGATCATCTATCTCCTCATTAACACAGGCAAGCATTACATTAGGGCTTCCAGTGAAGAGAGACCACCATGTGTTGTTTACGCTATAACATCTACTCCATAGCCATTTTCTTTATGGTTGCTGAACTGCACTAGTAAACAGCACTGCAACATCCAGATTGGCTCAATTATTTAACATTGCCTAGGTCTTACACTGTTTAAAAGCACTATAAAAACCCCTAGAATATCCATTTTAAACAGATTCTTCCACAGGGCAACGTGACTGAATAAACCCAAAGTCCTGTGGCCAGAGGATTCGTGGTTTGAGTGTGTGAGACACACAGAAAGAAGTGACTCTCACTCAGAGACTGAGTCTCCATCAGGCCTTTTGTCATCTAATACCCCCAGTAGCATCCAACTCTGAACAAAACAAATCCATGCTTAGATTGTTTCTCCTCTAGGAGCGCAACGATGAACTACCAGACACACTGAACTCACAGCATTCCCACCTGAACAAGCAAGCACTGTCTGAATCAAGAGGTTCTGAAATACAACCATCTCAAGGATTACAGATGGTGAGGAATTTAAAATAAACACAGTAATTAACACCTATTTACAAGCACAACCTTGTGTCAGACTCTGATTAACAAGTGAGACAGCTCAAACAACTGTAAGCAAACGGGAGCTAACCTGGGATGGCAAGAGGAACCCTGCACCTGGCAATACTCTGTATGGGAGTCTGCAGAGCATGAGAACATGAGAGGGTTTCCTCGTTGGTCTGCAAGGTCCCCCATACTGCTGGGGTGAAGAAAAACACTTGCTAGTAATGAGTATAAAAGGGGAGAGATTTGAACAGTGCAAACAAGTTCCATCACCTTCCTCCCTCCAGCCTGCTGACACCAGGAGAAAGACTGAATGAAGACACCAAAGATTCCCCACTGGATCACAAAGCAGTGATCTGGGACTTTGTTTCCCCTGTCCTTTCTCCCCTTTCTCCTACTCCCCCTTTTTTCTTGACTCCCTCTGCTCTTCTCCCCTGCCCCAACCCCCCCCACCTCTCTTTGCTCCCCCTGTCTCCTCTGATCTCCAGGTTCAGCCTTGCATAGTTACAGGGATTCTGACAGCCTCCAAGTCAAATATTAGGTAACTTTGGGTGATTTTCTGTGCTGTTGGAGTTGGAATTTAATGGCTATAGTAACACTTTCATCTCTGTGTGGACCCATAGTGTAAGTCCTCCCAGTTCAAGCCCAAGGGAACTTGTGTCCCTCCCTAAAATCAGGGCATGACACCTTGTCCAAAGCCAAGTCTTAACTAGCGAAAGTTACAGCAGCACATACCTGGGATGCCCAGAGAAAGCAAGCTCTAATTACAAGGGGGTTTGCAGATATAGCACTAAAGCTGAACCCATGGAACCCCACACTGAACTGTCCAAAGCAGGGAAAGTCAGCTGTGTAAATACAGGAATAGACACCACACACCTAAGACAGATACTGTAATCAGAACCCCTATCTCCTAACTCCCATCCTTAGACAATGTGTGTAACTCACATGACAAAAGGCAGATCACAGAATCACTCAGGCTGGAAAAGCCCTCTGAGCTCACCCAGCCCAGCCCAGGACCTAGTATCACCACATCAGCCAGACCAGGGCACTAATGGCTACAACTAGGCTGTCCTTAAGCACCTCCAGGGATGGGGACTCCACCACTGCCCCGGGCAGTCCATTCCAGGCTCTGAGCACCCTTTCCATGAGGAAGGGCTCCATAACATCCAACCTAACTCTCCCATGGCAGCTTCAGACCCTGCCCTGGTGCTAGTTGCCTCTCATTCAACCATGAGAGGAAAAAAAAGGAGATCCAAATCTAGTAAAAAACCACAGCTCTTTAAAAACCACAGCTTAATTCCGTTTTTGAGGACTTCCAACTTGAATTCAAAGCTAAATTCTGTAGGACATTAGGAGCAAAGTGTTTATCTCACACTTGTTTATCTGGTAAAGGGAGACAGCACCCTTTACAATCACTATCACCTGGTTTCTGGGACCAGCAAGAGACATTTCTAAGGTTTTACCTAAAGATGAACACTGAGCACAGTCACACAAAGCACAACAATGAACAGGCTGTTGTAGGATTTGTTTAGTAACCTGTTATTATCCAGGGGACTGTAGCAGTTATTTGGTTTAGCCACCCTACACCAAACATCTAATTTGGTTTCAACATCAGACTGAATGCAAAGAGACGACTAAAAACAACCACCTGTGTGTGTAATTTGAGTCATAAATAGAAAACATCGCTAGGTAATTGATGAAACACAGCACCACTATGCGGGAAGTTCAACAGGATACACAGGGAGATAAAAGTATCCACAGTTTCCAGCCTGTCACTTCTTCATTTCATCCTTTCTCCCCCCTCCCGCAGCAGAAAAATCACTGCAGACAGTGTGGAAAACAAATTACAGGAATAATGGAAGATGCCAATAAGCAATCTTTACTCTTCAAACCTGCAGCTTCCCAGACTCCAATCACTTGAAGTTTCAGACACTCCACTACTTCACAGAATCAGAGCTACTGAAGCTGGAAAAGCCCTCTGAGCTCATCCAGCCCAGCCCAGGACCTGACATCACCACAGCAGCCAGACCAGGGCACTAAGGGCCACAGCCAGGCTGTCCTTCAACACTTCCAGGGATGGGGACTCCAGCACTGCCTAGGATAGTCCATTCCAGGCTCTGAGCACCCTCTCCGTGAGGAAGGGCTTCCTAACATCCAACCTAATCTTCCCCTGGCTGCTTCAGGCCTTGACTTCTCATCCTATCACTGGCTGCCTGCAAGAAGAGCTGACCCCCACCTGAGTACAACCTCCCTTCAGGTAGCTATAGAGAGGGAGAAGGTTCCCCCGAGTCTCCTCCAGGCTAAACACCCACAGCTCCCTCCATCAGCCAGCCACTCCTCATCAGACCTTCCCTTCAGTCCCTTCCCCTCAGCCTCATTCCTCTCCTCTTGACCCACTCGAGCCCCTCAATCTCTTTCTTGAAGGGAGGGGCCAAGAACTGCCACAGGACTCAAGGGGAGGCCTCACCGACACCCAGTACAAGGCAAGAATGACATCCCTAGTCCTGCTGGCCACACTACTGCTGATCCAAACCAGGATGCCATTGGTCATTCATGCCACCTGGGTGCTCTGCTGGCTCTTGTTCAGCCAACTGTCAACAGGTACTGCCAAGTAACAAGTACTGCCAAGTCCCTCTCTGTCAGATTGCTCTCCAGCCACTCATGCCCCAGTCTGAGGCTCTGCTGAGGGTTATTGTGGCCAAACTGCAGCACCCTGCACTTGTCCCTGTTAAACCTCATCCCATCAGCCTCAGCCCATTGATCCCAGCCTCTCATTTTTATATTCACATTTTTCCATTTGTATTTCATAAAAAGTGCTGGAACTGAACACAGCCCGAGGTGCACTGTTCTTATTCCTCACTTCAGAGTGACTATGAAGATCCACAGAACATCAAACACTCCGCATCAAAGCTAGGTTTGAGTTTGTGTGACAGCGAGGGCTTTTAAGGAGATAAAGCTGACTGACGGTATCTCCCCTGACCAACCAGTTGATCCATTTAAAACTGAACTCTCAGTAACACAAGGAAATTAAATGTCTCTCTTTTAAAGACTCTGAAACTACCAAGAGATCTCACAGGCTCACAGAGAGACAGCACCCACTCTAGTTGTCTTTCATACTGCAGTCATGGACAACTCTGCTCCTTCTCGTTGTCTTTTATGTTACAGTCATGGAGAACCCTGCTCCCTCTTTGGAAGCACTAATTATAAAGCCCACACAGCAGCCAAAATAGAAGTGTAACTACAGAGCACCAGTGCTCTGTACCTTGAGGGGTCAGGGCCACCCTGTATTATCTTGGTGAAAGGCTGTATAAGCCTGTGAAAAGCTCTGACTCCTTGCACCAGTGGTCAGCACTGCTTACTGGAACCCAAACGTCTGAGTGGTCTGAGATGGTGTCTATCCCGATACAGACTAGGAAGGGGCAAAGTCCTGTTCAGAGGTATTTTTAAAAGGCACTACTTTAGAGGCTGAAAATGATAGCTTACACAAACAAGGATTAGACCAGCAGAGCAAATCCTGGCATAGGAAAGGGCACTTCTTAGCTGCATGTAACCCACTGACACACAGACACCTTACAGAGCTCAGGAAACAGCCACTTGGGAGGTCCACACAGATGAAATGAGACCTTAGGACAGGCCAAATTCATACATCCTCACTTCTCTTCCCTGTGATGATTGGGAATTTACATCTGAAACTGGTAGCTCTTATAGAAGGCAACACTGAGCACCTCACAGCCGTGGAGCCACGTTACATCACTTAACAATTCAAAGCATCAGCTTCAAGAAGGAACAGCACAGTTGGCAAGCATTATGAGCCTTATGCATCAAGACTCATGGCATTACATTCAATACCAGGTTTTCACAAGCCACAAGTCATCTTTTTATGGAACAAGGTGGCAAGTTCTGCAGGCTAAGGACTTTAAAGCTCACCTTTCCCTGTCCAGGTCCTTGTGTAAGCTGCAAGACTCTCAGAGGCAACGCAGCTAAGAAAGCAGAGATAAAAAGCAATGCTGCCACTCAAGTCAACATTTGTTCTTGTGACTGCTAGTTGTGGGTGCACAGAACAAGCAGGGAGGCATCTTATACACAGTGTTAGGGCAGAGAATGAGCTCTCTAAGCTGCCTTTTCTAGCTTTGCAGAACTGAAACAAGCTAAAGGTTCCTCTTTCACACTACGATTTGCTACATATATTCTTGTATCCCTCAGGAATAAAAACAAATAGTCTAGAAAACCTTTTGCAGGCAGAAATCTCTCTATCAATGTTAATAAACTGCTAAGCAACAACAGTTATCAGTCTCCACCTAGTGGGGAAGGAATACTCTGCAGTAGCACCCGCAAACTGCTCTGAGAAGCACCGTGGCATCCCCAAGGAACCACCAGGCATGACAAAGTAATTCTGACAATCCCAGATAAATGATGACTACAAGAGTTAGACACTTCCAGGGCAACAAAGCTGGTGAATGGTCTGGAGAATAGATGTGATGAAAAGTGACTGAAGGAGCTGCGACTGTTTAGTTTGAGGAAGAAGCTGCTAAGGGGAGACCTCATCACTCTCTACAGCTACCTGAAAGGATGCTGTAGAGAGGTTGGTGCTGGTCTATTCTCACAGGTCATTAGAGACAGAACCAGGGGGAAAGGCTTCAAGCTGCAACAGGAGAGGGTCAGGCCGGTCATCAGGAAAAAGTTCTTCATGGAAAGACTGGAACAGGCTGTCAGGAAGGAGGCTGAGACCCCATCCCTGGATGTGTCCAGCAGTCCCTCTGATGTGGTGTTAGGGGATAGAGTTTAGGGATGACCATACAGAGCAGGGTAAATGGTTGAACTCTGATCTAAAAGGTCTTCACACAGAATCATTCAGGTTGGAAAAAAGATGCCTGGCATTTCCATCTTTTTCCCAGCAGAGGCACTTCAGGGAGCAACGCAACGTGTGAAAGCCTAACAAAATTCTCCCGGGCAAAGCATTTCTTGAGTGTTATAAGCAGTGAGGATCTGACAAGATGCACGAGGCAACCCCTGCAAACAGAATTTTGAGGAGGCGCTGCAAACAGGAGAATACAGAAGTTTCCAACATTAGCATAACAATACCAGAGCAGAAGCAGAAACTATAGCTATTTACCCTTTGGCAGTCACCTTCTATGAGGTATAGGCCAAGGCATGGGTTAGTGAGAACAAGTTACTCCTCAGGAGATTCTGATTAGACAAGAGGAAAAGGTTTCACAACGAGAACAATCAGCCATTGGCATAGTCTCACAAGGGAAGGGGCAGAGACCCCAGCACTGCACACTGAGAAGATCTGGCTGGGTGGGGCAGTGGAGCTGCATTATCTATACGATGCTTTGGCCAAGAGAGGTCAGACCAGATCCTTGATGCCACTTCCAAGCCAATGTTCTGTGACTCTTTTGAGCTCTCAGTGTGTGATTAATGTGATTAAGCTCTGCTACCAAAGTCAATAATGGCCCACAGCCTAACTCAATCTCCTGGATATCCAGTTTCAATTGGTTTAACTCCAAATCTAATTTAAATAAAGCTATAGGCAACTGGTTTTTAATACAGCACCAGTAAAAGTCAGTTTTTACCATGGTGAGATTAATGAGCAACTTTTAATAAGGCGCCTGTAAAAGTCAGTTCTTACCATGAGATTATTGAACTTCTGAAGGCTTTTCCTGTTCACTTTCAGAACATGTTCAACTGGGAAAAGGCTAAAGGACCATCAGGTGAGCTGGGAAGTGTATCAGAAAGTACATCCTAGCTGTCTGCTCCAACAGCAGTTTCTTTTCAGCACCTTCAGGAAGATTAACTTGCCAGCATATAGTGCTTTTACACTTTAGCCATTTCACTGGCTACCAATTAGCCACAGTCCAAATTCAAGCCACTTCAATTGTTTCTCTCCCACCCTGTCATGTCCTACATTGCTCCTTTAACCCACAGGAGCCAGTTCGGTACTGCCATCCTTTCTTCCTGTCTTGTCTCATCAGGACAGAACAGGTAGCAGGGCTGTACCGGTCTCAACATCTCTTGGTTTCAGCTGACACAAAATGACCTCCTCCCACCCTGGTTGCAGCACAGCCATCACTCCACCTTTAAACACTTCAGGGCTTCTTTCCTGAGTCCCTCTGCAAAGTCTGACAGATCTCAGGTCCACAGAGAGTCACCTACAAATGTTATAATGAAGTCAGCTAGTCTCACTGTATGACAACTGCTTGCTCTGTCCAAAAGATGTAGTGTCCTTTCAACGTCAGTGTCATAAATATTTGCACTGTTATGAACAGAGCAGCTCTACAGAGATTTACAGGCGTATTAGTCATATTTTCTACACCAAGCACAAGGTAATTTATCTTGCCACAGCATTTTAAAATGAAGCAGTACACTGAAGTTGCCAAAAATCTCACAGAACGAGCTTTGCACTCCTGCCCAGTCTTACAGTAAACCAGCTCCTTGCCTCATCTCAAACTGTGAGGAACAGGCTTTGAAAGGCATTGTTTTAGCTAGGTTATTAAGTTTAAGAAGATTATTTCTAAATGCTGCACTACAGGGGCTCCACACAACAGAAGAGTTAACGTACAGACACAACAGAAGAATTACAGCTTCAGGGACTTGGGCTTCATAAAGCTGCCTGCTTGGGTGTTGTCACAACTACACGCAGCCTTGTGGCATTCTGGGTTCACAATTACATCAACTATCTTCAGATGAAAGCTGTAACATGGTTACATCACCCCTAAGGTGACCCTCCTGCAGCAAGTACTCAAATAGTCTTAAATAGTTTATTTTTAGGTAGAGTTGCCTTAAAAACTTCATCCACAGGGACAGTCTTAGTGATGGCTGTAGAAGATGCTTCACAAAATGCCAAGCACTGTAACAAAACATCTTCACGTGTTTGGAATCTAGTGTAGAGAGGCCAAAACACTGCCTTGCACCAGGAGAGGACAACAAGCAAAGAGTGTTTAATCCAGTATGTCTAATCTTTCATCCCAGGTTATAGATCTTAGTGTTTTATGCTCCATGACTGCAGACATTAGCTTAAAAACCATGTACCTGTTCACAAAGTACAGGGAATCACAGAATTGTTCAGGCTGAAAAAGACCTGAAGATCACTGAGTGCAACCATCAACCTAACTGTCAAGCCCACTGCTGAATCATGTCTGTAACTCCAGATCTACCTGGCTTTTAAACACCTCCAGGGATGGTGACTGAAGCCCCCTCCTGGACAGCCTGTTCCAAGGCCTGCTGACCCTTTCAGTGAAAGAAGTGTATGTTCTGCTTTTCCAAGAATCACTTATGGCTCCAATACCCTGTAGTACACCTAGCTGATTCTTGAAATTCCTCTTTCACATTCAGACAAGAGCTAAAATTCAGTTGAAATCATGAACAAGTTTAGTCTGCAAAGCCCAAATTCCATGCAAACATCCCCCCAATGAGCTGTTTAAAGGAGACAACCAGCTTGCTAGTGCATGTTTTTAGTTAACTGCCGTGAGTTTGCCCCCTTGGCTGTTTTTTTTTCACCTGAAAACCACAGCATCACTTTTCAACATCCAGACTCCATACCTGTGTGAAGTACTTCCCATCTTGTTTCAGAACTTTCATTGAGAGGTCAAGAATCAACCGCAGAAATTCCCATGTGGAATCTACACACAGTATGATTTGAAAACAGAACAGAACGTTACTGGCTTGTTCACTACCGCATATTCAAGACCTAAAGAAACTAGAGAGCAAGGAAAAGTTCACTGGCATTTGAGCTCTCTAAAGTTTTTAGGAATTACAGGAGCTTGTAAAACACTCTGGAATCTGAGCACAGAAAAATTCCTAGGCATTTGCTAATCTTTTCTAACATTCAAGAAAAAAATTGAAGAGAACTGGGCTACTATCATTCTCTGCCTCTCAGATTTGCTATTAAAGAAGTGCAAAGCACTGCTGTTACAAACTGCCAGCTGGACAGGCAGAACTGTGGCAAACCCTCAGAAGTTTAAGAAAAAAATAAGATTCACCTTCTTCTGGAGATGTGGAGATTGGGACAGCCGTCAGATCATTAATTACATAATCAAACATCCTTCCTTCTTTGGCATACCTCTTCAGCACGGGAATACAGTCTTCAATCAGGACCTGTAAGAATGACACACGATAGCTAGCTGTCAAAACCTTCAGCTGACCAGATAAAGTGAGCAGATGCAGGGGCACAGAAAGCACAACATTCAGTAAGCTTTGCATTTTAGGCTCCATTTCTAACATTCTACATCACAAAGAGGAGGAGCCGTTGTCAGAGTTATGACAGTGACCATACAGGGACTGCACGCCTGACTTTTCTGACTGTCACCCATGTCTGGGCAACCACTGCTATCCCAAATGGTAACAGCAGCCAGCAGTCCCCCAACATGAATAAATGAAGGCACCCCAAGTAGCACATAACTTGGTCTAGTGGGGGTGTCCCTGTTCACAGCAGAGGGGTTGGAACTAGATGGAAGGGACCTTAAATATCAACATGAACCATTCCATGAATCTACAAATCTCTGCTGAGCTTTTAGATAGGTTTGGGGGGTTTTCAGCTCACACATACCAACTAGTTCTGGAAGAACCTTAAGGAGCCATAATGAAAACAACTTTCCAATGGGGACGTCAGATCACAGTCGGGCTAGCTTGTATACAGTCAGATGCAGCAAATGAAGATCTTAACTGCAGAGATGCTTCAATTGCTATGGTTTTGTAAACGTTTTATATACTGCACTGTGCTGCTAAGGGATTTTGCCTGCTGATTAGAAATACTTCTAAAATGAGTATTACAAATTCAAATACTCTCAGCAGTGCAAGACACCTAACTTAAATACATGCTGCCCCTATCTCATCAATCCAAGGAATGATGTTTAACAGTGCATCCTTACTGCTCTGTATACAAGTGAGTAATACTGGTAGCTTTTAAGATAACCTGAAGATGTTTGACACTAACACACACAAATCCCAATCCCATTGCCAGTTACTACAAGCTAGAAATGTCATAAGAAAGGAAAAAGATCCCTTTCA
>VZRI01013967.1:254-15374 GCA_013397515.1 Upupa epops | reverse complement strand
CTTCAATAATACATTCCCGAAGTCATGACGTGCAGTAACTTGCTGTCTCATGTAACGTTAATTTTCCCACCTGTATTCATTCTTAGATTTTAAAATCTTGAAGGATAGAAGATGGCTGTGTTGGATTTTGGTTAGTGGGATATACACCAATTACAGGCTAAACATTAATTGTATTAATTATACAAACTGTATGTACAAATAAACATAGATAGAATACATTGCCCCTAAAATCTTTTTACTGTGAAGTCAGTTTTTGTTAGCTATGGCCTATGTGTTTGGTACTGGTTACTGGAAGATTGCAACCAGCCTCAAGGTAGATTATGGATATTTGATGTAATCGCTTCCTGCTCAGAAACAGTTGTTGCTGTTCAGTAGGACAGAGTGAGTCACTCTATACCTGCTAAGGATCTTTCAACAGACTGGCTTTCTTGTAGAATCATGGAATAGCAAAAGTTGAAAAAGACCTTTGCAGCCATTAAGATCAACTATTAAGCCAGCACTATGAAGTCGTGAATAGTCATACTGATTAGTGCCACATCTGTGTCTTTTAAGTACGCCTGGAAGGGGTGACTCAACCACTTCTCTGAACAGCTTGTTCAAATGCTTGACAATGGTGAACAAATGTTTACTAGTATCCAAACTAAACTCTCCTGGTGCAACCTGTGGCCATTTCCTTTAGTTTTGTCACTTGTTATTTCAGACAATATACTGCCCCCTGACCTTGCCGCAACTTCCTTTCAAGTAGTTGTAGAGAGCAAGGTCTCCCTGCAGCCCCATTTTCTTCAGACTAAATAGCCTCATATTTCTCAGCTGCTCCTCACAGTACCTGTGCTGTAGACGAGATTTGTTATTCTTCTATGGACCTGCTCTAACACTTCAGTGCCCTTCTTGCAGTGAGTTGCCCAAAACTGAACACAGTACTCAAGATATGGTCTCACCAGTGCTGGGTGCAGGAGGATAATAGCTTCCCTAGGGCTGTTGGCCACTCTGTTTCTGATATTAGCGAGGATACTTTAGGTTGCCTTCTTCAGGTCTGTGATGAGGTCAGCGTGGTAGTCTGTGTAGTAAGTGAATCTTACTCATAAGCTGTTTCATTCTCATGCTTTAAAGCTGCTGTCTAGAGTCTGGTTGTGTTTGGGAGAAAAGTAGTGTGGTTAGTCTTCCTGCAGTACCTATAGAAGCAGTATTTGTAATGCAACTTTCCTGTTCTGATTTCTTGGTAACTCTTTAAAATGAACCCCCACAGTGAAGTGATGTGCTGTAATGATAGCATCAGATCAACTTCTGTGAGGGTCAGATGTGGTTCATCAAGTCATAGTACTGTAATCACTCTGGAGACCCATAACCTTTTTGTACAGTAGATCTATTGATAACTCCTGTATGGAGCATCTAAAAATGTGTGTGGTAGTGATGTATTATTCTGATAACAGGCTTGGGATTCTTTGTTGATACAAAGAAATGAAAGCAGTTGCATGTTTGAAATGTCTGATAGACTCTGGTAACACCTTGTTATGAGTAGGATCTGGTGGTGCATTTTAAAAGTTTTAGTTACCCCTCCCTGTGGTGGAAAGACTGCACAGAATCTGCTGTCCTACAAAGTTGTGGTGGCAATTTTTTTCTTGAGAAAACATGATGGAAAACAAATCAGTAGTTTTGAACTTTTGAACAGGTGGCACTGACAGCAGAGCAGAGTTCAGGAATAGTCTGGTCATCATTTGACAAGAGAAAATGTTAAACCTCACTGTCTTTAAATATATTGCAATGAAACACAATTGTATTGATAGTAATGGTACTGTTTATTTTGCCACATACAGATTTTAGCAACAGTAAATGAAATCCTGTTTTTAAGCTTACAAAGTAACTTACACAGTAAATACTGTGTAAGATTTAGGAAGAATCTTCAAAGTACAGATGAGGGAGCTGCTTATGAGGTTTGGAGGTTTTTTTTGGTTCTTTGCTTGTTTGGGTTTTGTTGTTGCAGTAATTGCAAAAGGAATGTGGATTTAGTTTCATTCTAGATGGGAAGAATGCCTTAGTGCTTTCATCTCAGACTTCCCAAGATTTGAGAGATTTGGGGGTTTTATTATGTTTGAGACTGGTTAGTCAGTGTGTTGCCTACGGTGAAAGTACTGGATTGATGCCACCAGCTAGAGCTCGCATGGTCAGTGTTTTGAGACATCCTTTGGGGAACCTTTTGTTTTGCCCACTAGGTATCAAAACACTGGCATAATGCTGCTTCAAGTGAAACCACCCAGGAGTGTGATCTGGTATCTGAATTACCTACTACTAGTCTTGGAATAAGTTTGACTTTCCTTTGAGTTTATCTGTGTTTCATTTAAGTTGTTTGAAGTAAAATAAAATGTTGTTTTAACAAGCAAATGCTTCAGGTCTAATTCCGTGTTGTCAGAATACCAAGCTGAATCTAAGATGAATATGGAAGAATACAATTCAGATACTTTTTCTAATAAGTTAAAAATTACATGGTAGTACTCATCTCAAAGGAGAACATATCCCATCTGTAATATGTTCTGTGTGGACAGACCTTTTGCCTGTGTGGAGCTCTGCCATAACCACAAGGAATTTATATGAGTGTGGGAATGCCTGTAGGGAAGAACTACTTGGGTCACAGCCTGTGTCATCAGCAGACACAAACGGTGTGTGATTATGCAATACAGTGGAACTACAATACTTACTTTTTAAAGATTTCATTCTTTTCTCTGTGTGGCCTTTATCCATTTCAAAGTATGTGAATTCTGTAACCACAGTGGAAAAACTATATGTACTCTCTAGTAGAAGGGTAAGCAGTCCTATGGGTAAGGAAGTGCAGCTTGTGTTTCTATAACATTATCGTATTTCTCATAATTTCTACTCACATTAGACTTAAAGTGCTTCTGACTGTCTCAGCTATCTGTGTCACATACTTATGGTCTGAGAAAGTTCAGGTACTGTACTGGTTTAAAGCAAATTCTAATTTCAGTTTGTTTATTTGTGGTGTTTTTACAGTTCTAATCTGCTAGAATGTTGTAAACCAAATGACCATATTTCTTACAGATATTAGTATTTTATTAAGAAAGATTACAAATTTTGCCAAACCCTGTTTGCGTAGATCCCCTGTCTGTGCTGGGGGTGCCTGTTGGCTCTGTGTCATCATAGTTGCTCTGTGGTTCTTGAGTCAAGAGTAGGGAGGATCCTGGGACAGATAGTGTCTTGGATCAGTGCAGCGTGGGTTGTCATGGGTGAGCATGACCTTGGGGCAGAGCCGGCTGCTTCGTATTTCCTGCAGGAAGAGGTCAGGAGATCTGGTACAGCCTAGTGACAAAGGGTTGCTTGAGGAGGAGGTGGTAGCGTTTGAGCAGAGTCTATGTAGGTTTTGATTTTAAGTGGTGGTGGAAAGCTCTTCTCAAGAAGAAACTTGTAGAAGCTTGCATGATATTTGCTCACAGGCAGTGATTTTCAGTTTATTCTGAAATAGTCTCAGTTCTAAGGTTGGTACTACTTTCACCATTTACCATCACAGTAATCTGGATGCTGCTATGAGTGACAGATAACCAGCTTTCAGTTCTATTGAATGCAGTTTATGCAGTAACCTAAAGGCCAGAAGCTTAAATCTTTCCCTTCAAAGCATGGTTTGCTACGTTAGGTTGCCAAATAACAGCTGTGGTCCTGAAGTTGCTATAAATTTGAAGCAGTGCAGATAGTCGTTGACTTTTACCACACTCAATCAAAGGTTGTTTAGATACAGCATTGATAAGCACCTGTGTCACAGATTGGAGGGTTGAAAATTGAATGGAATTTGTAGTACATTTACTGAAATTAAGTTGGGTTTCATGAAGTCACGAAAGTAATACATAAGACATCCACTTAAAACTTTACTCCTTTACTTATGTAAGCAAGAAGATTTAGATATTCAGGACATTCAATAATGTTATGGGCTAGAAAACCTCTTGGTTTTTTTACTGTTAACTCATCCCAGAAGTGCTTATTTGTAATTAAAACAATGTGCTTTTTTTTTTTCCTTAGGTGGCTGTTTTTAACGCAGTAGTGTCATTAGCTGGCTGAAGACTAAACATGAGAATAGCAGGTAAGTATACTCAGTCAAATCAGGATTTTGCATTGTGAAATGGGAGCTTTAGACAGCATTAACAAGTTGTGGTAGTAAGGCTCTAAAATAAACTTAACTAGCATAACAGCTATAGCTGTAACTGATGCTTAACGAAATTGATTTTGGAACTTGGGATGGCCTATGAGCAAGCAGCAGGTCAAAACTCTTCAGCTGATTTGCACTGACTGGTTAAGGTGCTGTGACTTGACCTACTTTGGTTGCTAATTCTGTAAGATGATGAAGGAATAAGGAAATCCGTAATTGATATCTTCAGCGATTGTTTTTTCTCTCCCTGAGTCACACCCCAATCCAAAGTGCTATGCACTATTATAATGTAGTGTCTGAAACTTCTTGAGTGCTTCCTGCGAGTTTCATAGCAGTAAGAGCCTTATCATAGAGGTAAGTTACTGTAGTATGATTAGGAAATGAGTTGAAAGTTGTAGTGCTTGTGTAAAAATAAGTTCTTTGCCAGTAAAACAGTACAAGAAAAGATTATTGTGGGCATTTCCTTGCCGCAAAGTAGCCTGCATGGCAGTCAAACAGGTTTGAGCTTCTGATGCATTGCAATTCTATCAATAGTTGTGGTGTTATGTTGCAGAAGGACTAATTGTTGGTTTTTCTAGGAGAGAATGACACCTTCATTTTCAAGAGAGTTGCACATTAACCTTAATGTATAACATTAGTCCTGATTTTTGTCAGTCCTTTTGAGGTTTTTATTACCCTCAATATGGATAACTTGGAGCAGTCTGCTAAAGTCTGATAAAGAACTGGAAAATGCTATTTATAGAAGGTGGCTAAACCACCTGGGAAAAAAAGGCTTTTCCAACTCCCTTTTTCTTCCATCTAAGTATTTCTGTTGCTAAAATCCACAGACAAAAATGCAGCAGTTGCTATAAAATGTTTAACCTGTAGCAAACAGACTGTTGTTCATTGAAGAATTTTTTGGGACATTTACCTCTTCCTTAGAAGGAGCACATGCAGGATATATTGTGGAGGGGATGGTTAGCTCTCAGACTACATTCTTCTTCTTGCCTACTGTCTGCTGAAACAACAGGCTGTCCAAACGCCGTTTGCCAAGTAAACACATCCCAGAATCTGGTACCATCTTGTCTTTTCAAGCAATGTTTTGAATATCCTTTCTTCACTTCTTAATGCATGTTCAGGTCATCTGTTTTTTTTCTAGTCCTTACTTGTGGATCACTTCCCTTCAAGTGCAATGATCCTTGGAATTTCAGCATAGCATTATTATATTGTTTCCTACATGTATGTGCTCACCCACCAGGGAAGGGAAGGTGGAAGAAAACCAAATTATGAGTACACATAAAAGTTGCATATCTTTCTTCATCTTCCTTTTCATTTTCTACCCCGTCACTTTTTTTTCAGACTTTTGGAAGGAATGATTAACATCTCTCATCCTTCTGAAGGCTGAGTAATGGGACTATTTTAAGGTCTCATGAACAGCCCATCATAACAGCAGCCTGAGATTTGCAGGAATACATAAGGCCTTTTTCTGCAGGATTTATTCAGCTGCAGAAAAACAGAAGCATATTGTAAGGTGGCTTCTTCCAAACAGTTGGACATACTGGGGTGAATCAGACAGGCAAGATGTTGATCAGATCCCTCCTCACTAAACTTCTCTCAGTCAGGTGGCGTTTTGCAGTAATTTAAGAGTGGAATATGTTGTAAAAATCTATTGAAAACAATGGGAAAAACAGGTGAGATTCATGGCAGTACCACAGCAACCCAAATTTTCATTTCAGATGTAAAATGCTATGTTTGCCTGCTTCCAGCAATTCTCTTTAGGAGGTAGTTTGACCGCTCAGTACTGGAGAATGTTAGGCTTTAGGGTTCAACATCTTAAAAGGGGGAGGGAAGAGGTACTGTTTTTTATTGCTTTTAAATTTTTTTTAAATGAGGTTGTGCATTTAAATCCCTTGAAAAGGATATGAGGAGTGTTTGGTTGTTTTTTCATGTAATGGTCAGACTTAACTGACCAGAACCACGCAACTACAGTGTTTTAACAGATCCTTAATCACACAGTCCTGGCAAAGGGTAAGAGTATTTGTGAACAGGATGGAAATAGGTATGCTTGGCTAAAAACAGCGAAGTAGAATGGAGGAAGGTGGGAATTTCCCTTTGGATTTCTGCCTGTTAAATCACTTCACCCTGTTAAGCTGGATTTACACAGAAAAGGCTGTGGTTTGTCCTGGCAGCTGAGCTGAGGTGGTGTGCTGTGGTGTGAGATGGGCATGAAGCTGGAGAGAGCTGAGGGTGGTGTATGTGTTTGATAAGGTAACTTGATGGACAGGTTTGGCACGTTGTACGTCACCATGTTCATTTATTGCTGTTTCAGAGCTCCCCACAGTATGATCTGGTACACGTTCATGATATAGCTGATCTTTGTAAGCGCAATGCTATTACTGGCAGAGAGTGTTTTGAAATTTTTCTCTGTTTCTGAATAGGTGCTGCGAAGTTGGTAGTAGTTGTTGCAATATTTTTATTGACTTTTTATGTCATCTCTCAAGTGTTTGAAATAAAAATGGATGCAAACTTGGGACACATATTTGGTAAGTGAAGACTTCATTAATAATTTCCAGAGAAAATATTTACTTGAGCCATAATAAAGCAAAACGAATATGATAGCCTTAAAGATTGGCTGGGGCTTAAGAACCCTGTATTTATTTTTAATGTGTATATTTGTTGCTGTTTTTAACGTATATTGTATATTTACGTAATGTGTATTATTTTTGCATGGAATATCGAGCCTACTCTCCCACTCAGTTTGATCCTTTGCATGCCAATTGTGCATGATTTTACCAGCATTTTCTCTTGTTCTTACAGTCTCAGTCTGGAGTTGTAAACGAGGCAACTCGAATGATGTTTCTGGCAGCATGCTTTCTGTCTTTCTGCTGCTTAAGCAGTTAAAAATTGATGTTTTGGGTGGGCTCTTTTGCTTGCTTAGGTACATTACCATACATAACTGAATGTGCAAGAATCAAAACATTTCATATGTGTCCAGTTTCTGTACAGAAAAGGACTAGCAACTGAGGTGACTTAAAATTCAGAGCTTGTGTTTTGAACCAACTGTATGGGTAGAAGAAGTAACATGGATATATCTGAACTCTAGATTACCTCATTGTGAGCTAGCATCTGAACCAGTCACCAGAAGCATGTTTAATAATTGTTGAAGGGACACTAGTGTCATAAAGTATTACAGATGTGTTGTAGATATGTGCTTGAGAGCAGCGTAGGAGAAAGGTACCTGGGGATCCTGGAGGACAACAGGAAGACCATGAGCCAGCAATGATAGGAGAAGAAGAAACCTGTGTAAGCTAGAATGTGTAAGAGGTTCCACATAACACGAAGCTTCTACACAGTGAAGGTGGCAGAGCTCTGGAACAGGCTGCCCAGAGAGGTTGTGAAGTCATTGTCTCTGGAGACGCTTAAAACCTGCCTGGACATGTTCCTATGCAGCTCGATCTAGGTGATCCTGCTCTGGCATCCCTAACATTCTGTGATGCTGTGATTCTGTGATGAGGTTACTTGTCCCTTGCAAGAAAGGGATTTGTGAATGGTTGTGTTCAGATGCACTGGAAGCCTTCCACTTGGGGTGTTAAGTGAAGGGAGCCCTATCCTGCTGAAGCTTTAAGAAGAAAATTAATTTCATGTTAGTGCCCACACCTCCACAAATCCCCAATAGTTTTTCTTCTCTGTAGGGTTTTTTTGCGTTAATTGGAGAGATGTAAATTAAGGCAGTGTTTCTAAATATGTTCCTGATTACTTCTACCATGTAAAAATTAATGTTTGCCCTGAAATGTTGTGTTCAGATGCCCTTGGTACTTCATTTCAGCCAGTCTGTGTTTGTAGGGGTGCAGAAAAGTTTTCAATTGATAAGATATTTTGCAGCAGATGACACTTTAATAGTAACATCTTGTAAAACTTCTTTTTGCATTTTAGCTAGATCAGCACTGGATGCAGCTGCACGCTGTGAGTATTCATATGCATGTGGTACTGCTGTGAGTTGCTTGCACTAGTAACAAAAAAAATATTGAAAATACATAGTTAAATAAGTCTTAATTACACTTCAAATGTAATCAAAAACTGATTTTCCTCTTCTCCTGATTTTCCTGAATGTTGGGTAAAGTCTGTGGCTTTTGGTGACAGTGCCAGAGCAAGCAGCGGGGCAAGAATAACAAGTAGAATAATGAGGTACTGCGGGAACCTAGGTGTTTATTTTTTTTAAGCTGCTTTGAAATTGCAGATGAGGTACTCTTTGTCTTTGCTCTTTTCCTTAAAAGTGACGGATACTTCTGTCGGCCTAACTGTGGTGTTGCCTCTATAAATTATGTTTCATTTCCTTTTGAAAGCTACAAAACCTCCAAGATACAAATGTGGGATCTCCAAAGCTTGTCCTGAAAAGCATTTTGCATTCAAAATGGCAAGTGGAGCAGCAAATGTAGTTGGACCTAAAATTTGTGTAGAAGATAATGTGTAAGTATTTTTAGTTCTTGTCAGTATTTCTTTCTAATGATGTCTTTATGCATAAAATCAGTAGATAAATGATTCTCTGAACGTTTTGTTTTGGCAAAGGTTTCACCACATGACAATGATATTGCATTGTAACTAAAGCTCTGATGAAGCACACTTAATAGTCTTCAGTAAATGCAGAAATACAAGCTAGTTTAATACATGCAAGATAGCTTTACACTCTATTTCAATTTCACAGATTATTTTGATTTTTGTTAAGACAGATGTGGCCTTGCCTATGAGTAACTTGTTGTTGGGGCTCCTGGTGGACAGCAGGATGACCATGAGCTAGCAGTGTGCTGGCCAAGAAGGCCAATGGCATTCTGGGTTGACTTTAAAGGAGTGTGGTTAGTAGATCTAGAGCAGCTCTCCTCCCCTGTACACTGCCCTGATGAGACTACATCGGAAATATTGTGTCCAGTTCTGGGCCCCTCAGTTCCAGAAGGACACAGAGCTGCTTGGGAGAGAGTGTCCAGTGCAGAGCCACAAAGATGATGAAGGGAGTGATGAGGAAAGGCTGAGGGAGCTAGGTCTCTCTAGCTTGGAAAAAAGGAGACTGAGGGGTGACCTCATTAATGTTTTCAAATATGGAAAGGGTGGGTGTCAGGAGGAAGGAGCCAGGCTCTTCTCAGTGTTATCCAATGATAGGACGGGGTGTCAGCTGGAACATAGGAAGTTCAATATAAATACAAGAAGAAACTTCTTCACAGTGAGAGTAACTTTATCTATGTGATCTTGCCATGGTAGGGGGATTGGACTGGATGATCTTTGGAGGTCCCTTCCAATCCCTAACATTCTGTGATTCTTGTGCCTCTAACTGATCGTATTTTTAAGTAATTACTCTTGATGCTTCTAACAGTCATTAGCTGAAGGTGTGCTGTGGAATTGTCTATTTCAAGTCATCTTTTAAACTGTATTTCCATAGTACCAATGTCAGAACATATTTTCCACTTTTCTTTAAATAATGACTTTATAAGAGAAAATGCTAATTTAATGATCAGCAGTTAAATTAATTGTGAAATGAGGAAACAAACTGCTTTCATTTTGGGTTTAAGCCCAGTATTTCTAATAATACTGTGTTTTAATCCAGTTATCAGTAATACTGGGCAGATGAATCTGATTTCAGTAGTCTACATAATTGGAATATTGATACTTATTTTTAGACTTGTTTTCTTTGCTCTTGTGTTGTTCATTGTCACCTGGACTGCACAGCTTTGTATAATAATCTATCCACTCAGTTGTGACATATCAAGAAAGACATGCTAATGTTTTTGGGGGATATTCTGTTCTTTAATATCAGTCACCCAAGCATTTGTCTTGTATGTATATATATTCCAGTTTAGCTGTGTTTTTTCAGCCTGCACTGTGTTGGTTCAGATAGTACATACAGTGGTTAGTGATAATGAATTCCAGAGCCAATGGCAATGTCACTGTCAACAACATAACCTCATGTAATAAAGATTAGTTGTCTTCCAAACTGGAAGAGAATTGAAATTAATTGATTGTTTTCCATGACTTTTAACTTACTCATACATGATTTTTAAAGCAGAGTTTTAGCACTAGTTCTAGCAATTAAGATGAAGCAAAGTTGAAAGGGAAGCTTTTTTTCCTTGACAACTAAACATACATAGCTGCTCCACTCTGTATTAGTAGAAATGCAAACACCACTTAAATTTCAAGCCATTCTTCTGTGAGGCTGACTTTGTTCAAACTTGTTAGCTTGTATAGGTGTGCACTTGCAGCAGAGCATCACGATGTAGCTGGGGAGCATGTACAAAGTGAATGTGTGAGTAGTTAGTACACTGGCATGTACTAACTAGAAGGAGCTAGATTCCACTTTCCGTTCCTGGCACTGAGTCAATGTGAGCCTTTGGACAGTCATCTGATCTCTTTTGTGAGGTATTTCTGCATGTGTTAGAAAATCTGCTACTGTCTCATTCTGGTGGCTGAAAAGTTTAGTATCTGTCAAAACAGGATGATTCACTGATTGCAAGTTGTGAAAGAGCAAGAAATATTTAAATTCTAGGACTGTAGGTATTGAGTATTTTTAAACATCTCACCTACACATTAACTGAGAAGAAATTGTTTGCTGTTCCTGTTCACAATAATAATACCCTTTACTGGATATTAAGAAAGTGATGAAAAGAAGGTAGTTGGTGGCAATAAATTCTCTCTTCTTTTAATACTAGTGTGGCACCTTAATATCCAGCCTTTGGAGTCCTAAGTATACTGTTCTATGGTAGAAATCAGTCTGAATTACTTCCAAGGCAGATGTGTAATGTCTATTTAGATGTGCACTAGAAATCTGCATAATTTTGTATTATCTCCTGTCTTGCTCTTAATACATTGGTTAGGTGTTTCACAGGCTCTCATAACTTGTTGATTTCTGTACAAATTCTAAAGCTGATGAACGGCTGCCCTCCTGTGAGAAAACCTTTGCATTACAGCCTGTAGGGTTTGACTTGGTGTACGAGATGTGTAAAACAGTAGTATCTCAGAGCTTTGAAAGAACTTATTTCCTCCTAAGGACTGTTTTACTAATATTTTGTGAACATACTCCTGCCAAGCACTTTTTTCTGATGCACTTACGCTTCCAAGACACAAAAGCAGGGACAAATTTTCATAATCAATTAATGATATTTACAAAGTAGGTTTTCACTGTGTGTCAAACATAAGGATGCCATTTGGTTTATGGGACACTGAAGTTGCTGACTAACTAAAAAAGCATTTATCAGTTTTTCTTTTTAGTAGTATAAATATTTCACTTTGAAATTGGAGGTCTGCTGCATAGTTATAACCTTTTCCTGTATTGGAAACACATATTCCAAATTAGAAAAAAATACTGTGGTCACCATAAAAATAGTCAGTATTGTAGTTGCTGCTTCGTGGACTTTTTAGAAGAAAGAGGGGTATTGTTTTGCTTGTTCACCATCATTAGCTTTATCATTAGAATGTTTGTTGCATGTGTGTGAATTTTCAGCATCTAGTCACCCCAGGACTAGATATTTTTCACTGGGTTTTTAATTTTGTAGTTAATATAAAACAAATTTCTTATTCTTCTTGTTAAATGCCCATGGAATTTTATGTGGGGAAAAACATTTGTTTAGAATTTTACTGCTTTTTTCTATTTATGTTTTTAGTCTTCATTTGTCATGTTTTTATTGTTTGGAATAGATGTGCTGATATAACATGAAAATCACATTATTAGAGCAAAACTGATCTTCCAGTGGCCAAAATATTAACCAGAACTGAATTCTGCATTTTAGCACAGAATTTTAAGTCTTCTGTTTCAGAATTCTGTTACTGAATTAGAGTTCTAATTTTAATCAGAATTTTTGGCAGATGGTATAACTTAAAAGACTTAACACAAGGATATGTGCATTCTTTCATCTCTGATTACTAGTTCTTTAGAATTTTAGTCTCTGTGCCCAGGGTTACCATTAGCTGGTAGTCACAGAATCACAGAGTTATTGAGGCTGAAAAAGACCTCTGAGGTCATCAAGACCAGCGTATGACCTAACACCACCCCATCAGCTTTCATGACCTCTCTGATACAGCCTGGTACCGAGTCTCTTCCTGATAATTGCCTGTTAAATTTGACATTTCTCTAAATTTTGGTTTCTGTCTTCATCCTGGACACAAAATGTAGCATCAGAGAGAAGGTATTTGTGATACTTCTGTGTCAAACCATTTATCCATTCACATTCACCCAATCACTAACAAGTAAGCATGACAATGCCATAGAATCTTTTACATTGGAAAAGGCCTTTAAGATCATCAAGTCCAAACGTTACCCCATCACTGCCAGGTCACCATTAAACTATGTCTTAAAGCACCACATCTAAAGTCCTTCAAGTACCTCTGGGTAGCTAGTTCCAGTGCTTGACAACACTTGCCATGCAAAAGTTTTTCCAATCTAAACATCCCCTGGTTCAACTTAGGCCATTTCATCTCATCCTTTTGCTTGTTATGCAGAAAAGACTGGAAGCTACCTCTCTACAACCTCCTCAGGTTGTTGTAGAAGGTGATAAGGTCTTCCATTAACCTCCTTTTCTCCAGGCTAAACAACTGCAGTTTGCAAGAACTGAGATGCAGCTTCTCATAAGATGTGCTCCAGACCCTTCACTAGTTTTGCTGTCCTTCCTTGGACCTGCTACAGCATCTCAATGTCGTCCTTGTAGTGTGTGCGAAGTACAGGGGGACACTGACCACAAATCTTACACGGTGCCAGCAAGAAGGGATGTGGGGTCTGGAAGCTTTCTCTTGTTGGGGTGGTTCACTCACCGTGGTCCGAAGTAGCTCAACACACTAGCTAACAAATTTGATGTTAGAAACATAAAGCATTAGCTCTTTACAGCTCTGAAAGGCACACACTTTACAGTGTATCTCTTCTTTCCAGATCCTTTGCAGCTCTGAGTTTGGCAAAGTAATTATTGTCAGCCTGTGGTGGATGTGTAACAGTGCTTTGTATATTCAACTTCTCTTTGAAGCTTCATCAGTGTATTAATGATCTCTCACAAAGTTTCCTATTATAGGTGAAAGCTCCTACAAAGCTGACTGCTTTAACTTTGTTTCTTAGCGTGATGCTGCAATAGTAATTTTCAATGTCTCTTTTCAGTTAGCTTTTAAACTTACTAATGTGGCTTTGTTCATCCTGTGCTTACATAAAAAGCTTAAAATGTTGGTTATGTGACTTGTGCTAAGCTCCTCAAATTCCTGTCTGTTTCAGGCTCCTTAACTTCAAGCAATGTTCTTAAATGCACTAACAGCCCTTTGTTATTTTAAATACACACACATACTTTGATTAAACCATCGGCTGAAATGAGTGGACTGGGATATTTGGTTTGTTCGCAGTTCAGTAGTGCCATAAGAGCACATACATTTTTAGCCCAAGAAGTTTTTGCCTCATGTCAGTATTCATGATCATGTCTTAGAACTATGTGTCTCTTAAAATTTGATCTATTTAAAAAACTAGACAAATACTTCAACATCAGTAGATTGTCCTATTAAAAAAAATGTGTTGATTTTTGTTTCAGTTTAATGAGTGGAGTTAAAAATAATGTTGGCAGAGGAATAAATGTGGCCTTGGTCAATGGTAAGTGATATTTTAAGTGAGCAGAATGTCTTATTTTTCAAATGGTTTCTGAAATATAAGGTGAAGTAGTAAGGTGTGATGAAAGGCAAGCAGCAGAAGAGAAAGAACTATTCACCATGTTCATGCTGAAAAAGTGCCAGGTCTTGGCACTTAGACCTTTTTATTAGAAAGTAGAAAACTTGGTTTATTTTTACTTCTAAAACTTAGTAGTGAAAACAGTCACCACAGCATTCCATGATAGTATCTTCGTGATGTATCAGATAAATTCATAATGCATGTGTAAAGTGAGGAACACACAGTCATGCTACTTCTTATGAATTGGTGTGCTGCCACCATTAATGAAAACTCTAGAATAAATTCTTCTGTTGCTTTCATTTCAGTGAAATTTACCTAACTGTTCTGTTATGACATGGAATGACCATCTTATTTCCCAGCTTTACATCAGTATATCTGATTAGTCTGTGTCAGTAGATCTTGTCTGTAAATACATCACGTTATGTAATTGTGTTTAGGATTCTTAAGTCTCGTTAAACCCAAACCAATGTTACCTGTGTGTCGCCTCGAAAGCTGAATTGAATATCATTGCTGGCAGATTTGTCCTTAATGCGCAGGAAGCAATTCCTTGTGGCACTTTGTCTTTTCCTTGCAGTATAAATTCTTTTAAGTTGTATTCAGGTTTGTGTCATTTAAAGCATGATTTGAACAGAACTCCCCTAATCCTGTTTTGTTCTTGTAAATTGTCTGAATCTGTTCAAAATAACCTCTGTATTGTATAGCTGCCAATCTTTTTTCTTGCCTTCTAATCTTTAAATGAATGTATCTATTAAAAAGAAAACTGACCTTCCATAAAATTCTGCCCTTGTAGGTGACTAAACTGACAATTTCCAGTTTATATCACAATATGCAGTATAATTTTAATCTGTATACTTTCCATGTGGCATTAGAAGCAACCTGTAGCTGCGCTCTTTATTTTTTACGCTGACAGGTCTAAAAAATTAAAAAAATATACGAAGTGAGTTGTTTTGGTTTTAGGTGCTGTGGGCTTTTTTGATGTTCTTTGCACCTATTACCCGCTGCTGATCTTCCAGACAGGTGGGGAGGAAACTGTATTCCGTAGCCTGAGAGGAATGAAGAAAGACTACAAGGCCTTGGGATGTTTGGTAAAAGAGTCTGGGGCACAAAGTGTGTTCTCTTCATTACTTCCACTTTGGGTGAGGACATGAGCTGGAATAGAAGGACTTAGTCTTGTAGCCAGATATTAATGGACTGGTGTTGCAGGCAGGGCTGTGAGTTCTTTAATAATGACTGCTTCTGTAAGACACCAGATCTTACAGGTCCACATGGGAGAGGTTTATCCCAGAGGGGAAAAAGGGTTCTGGGGCAGGAATTGGCAGGG
>VZRI01013954.1:0-96213 GCA_013397515.1 Upupa epops | reverse complement strand
GCAGAGGAAACATTAACTCTTTCCATTCATCACGTGATGTATTCTGTTGAATCAGTGTATTTAAAAAAAGGAATGAGAAGGCACAAAGTGAGGCAACCTGGGAGCACCTGTAGGGCAATAGCATCTTTTCCTCCTTATCGCTGTCTTCATTGCTTCAGAGTCATTGTGAAATTAGAGTCCCCGGGAGCAAGAGGGCCGGAAAGGGACTTTTCCACAAGCATCAAATAGTGCTGTATTGCTGTCCCCCTTCCCCTTCTGGAAGTGAGGTGCAATTGTGTGTGAGTGGTGGCTTTATGGTTATGAGTGTCAGTGTACACTCTCTTTTCCCCTAGAGTTCTCATCTACAGCTAAAACCTGGTGTGTTAGCTGTTTCCCATTTCTCTGAGTGTGTGTAAAGGCATTGTGGTACAGTTTCTGTTTTACCTCTGAATTGTTTTACTTATTTGAGGATTTTTTTTCTTACTGGTGTTGGATTCAATAAATTATGTTCTTTTTAGCAAAGTTGCTTCACTGCCTGCTGAGTTCTTGTCGAGAACTGGTTGCTGTGCTTGAGTTGCAGGCATCTGAACTGATTTAGACCCTGGCTCTAACCCACTGCAGTGGGTGATTATTAGCCGTATGCTTATATGCTCTGCTCGTGGGCAGGAAAATAAGTATTCAGGCGTAAACAGAAAGCCACTTGTTCCCCAAAAATAACAGTGTAAGGTCGGCTCCGTGCGCTCAGCATCCCCAGCTGGGCAATCTGAGATGGCTGAGATATCCCTGCCATATTGCTCCAGCGGGAAGGTGATCTTGTCTCAGAACAGTGGTGCAGAGTTCCTGCTTTGATGAATGCTGTGTGCTGACAGGGTGTGGGAAGATAGTTTTCAAACTTTTTGTTTGGTTTTCTTGACTCTAAAATGCTGGAAGAAGTCTTTTCTAGCTTTAATGACAATAATTGCTGTCTGCATCAGGCAGAAGGTAATTCTGTGGGACTTTGGAAGAGAAAGGCTTTTTTTCCTTCAGACCCTGTGATCCTAAGAGATCTTTTTGTGTCTAGATGAACTCCTTCAGTTGCCGCAATGCATGGAGCCAGGCAGGTACAATGATAGAATTATTGACGTTTATCAGAGACTCAGAACCTGTAGTTGTCTCCAGAATGTGTGTGTTCTGCTCAGCTTGATCAGGGCACAAATCCCAGGGGAGGGTTCTGTTAAGAGAACACTTTAAAAAGGCAGATAGAGATGCAAATGGGTTCAGCAAAACAGCTGAGCGTGAATCTAAATGTGAAATGAAATATAGATGAAAATGCTTTGCCTCAGACTGCTTTAATATAAATATCAATATCTCTTGGATGGAAAAGACCTATAGTGTGTGGGTTTGACAATATCCACAATTAGAAAACAAACAGATTTCGTAGGGATGTTTCTAAACTAGATGGGAAAAGAAATCTGTTTTGTGCATGCTGGCGTGTTTTTTAGACTCAGTTCAGCCTGAAAGATTAAGTTCCATTACCTGTCTGCACTCTGAGGTTTAAAAATAAAGAAGTAATAAGTTTTAATGAGTTTAAAAGTAGAAGCTGGTTATACAGCCCTCTGACTCTGCCCTAACAGTTGAGTGGATTTACCTGTTTTCAGTGCTTATGTAAAACTTCTTCAGGATCAAATGTTCTCTACAGATGGAGAATATGAGTTGTCTCGTTGTCCTAGATAGCAAACCCACAGTTTCTAATGGAATTGGATAGCATTAATAATATATAACTTTTCCACCATCTGCTGAGGAAATCTTGTGGGATACTTTTTAACTGAGAACAAGGTCTGATTTGTAAAACCTGACTGAGGCTCAGATGTTCTGCGTTCTGGGTGTTTGATCTTAAAATGAACAGTAGATGGCTTCAGAGAACGCTCTCACTGGTGACTGCTGGCTGCGGAAAAAGGTGGGGAGACACAGCCACAAATCATGTGGAACAGCCCCAAAGAAGTGACGTGGGGAAGTCCGATGTTCTTAAAGCATGCACTCACTGATGCTTCAGAAGAAGTTAACTGTTAGGACTGTATTTTTAGTTAAACTAAAATGTCACTGCCTGATTTCAACACCTAGTAATCACAGAATGTTAGGGATGGGAAGGGACCTTGAATGATCGTCTAATCCAATCCAATGTTTAAAGCCATCCAAATAGCTGCACTGGCTTACACTTACAGGCTGCTGAGTCTAGTGCCTCCTGTGAGAGAGAAGAGGGTACCACAGATGTAGGAAAGGGGTTTCTGAAGAGGGTGAGTACGTGGAAGCTTCCTCTTGTGAGCCTTTCCAATCAGATCCCATTAATCTTTTGTATCTGTAGTGTTGGGGTGAATAATAGCTGATGGATCTTTCTTCTTCCACTCTAAATCTGTCTTTAACCACACAGACTGGGTTCTACTGTCATAGCTATGAACTTGTAGTTGAGGTGTGCTCTTTACAGACACAAACGGCTTTACTATAGCTTAGTGGCCACTTCATTAATGGAGTAGTCAGTGTTTTGTGACAGTCGTGATGTCTGGTATCCCACTACCCCTCACAAACACTTAATGTACTCTAGAACACCGTTGGCCTTCTTGGCAATAAGGGGACATTGCTGGCTCATGGTCAACTTATTGTCCACCAGGACTCCAAGAACTTTCTCAGGAGGTCTGCCCCTAACCCGTCCTGTTTTTCCCCAGGTGTGCAGGTATATAAGGAAGTCCTCATCTTCTTCACTGTTAAAATAAATGATAATGCTACTTCAGAAAAAAGTGTCTCAAACAAACTGTATTTTAATATATTAAACATTTAACACATTTTCCTCTTAAAATAGAGTTGTAAGAGTTGTAGAGACTTCCTTATGGCCTGTCCTTAGCAATGCTATTTCTCTCAAACCTTGAGAATAGGTGAGCGCATACTTGCTTGAATATCAGAGATGAGTAAATTTCTTTGTAATATTGCTTTGACTGCTGAAGCATTTTATAATTCATGTTATCAGATGTTATACAGTGACAATTACGAGGTTACCTGTAGATTGAGATCAGCTTTTTTATGCTGTAGAGTAGAACACTCAGTTGCTTACCATCTGGCTGATACTTTGCTGTTCTGTGGGGCTTTTTCTTTGTCAACTTAGTTATTTTTCATGAGTTAATACTATTCTCTAATAAGAGATTAGTATTTTCCGTTATCCTCTATAATTTCCTATATAAATAATGGAATTCATTGCTGTGTAGACATGTGAAATGCTGTAAATAATTTTAAATTACATGATTTTAAGGAAGACACAAAATGATATGAAATCCATTGGTTTATTTAACCAACATTGTCTCTTTTCCTGTTCTCACATTCACATAAGCACATGGATGCACTCACTTTGGTGTCTTTATGTAGCTTCAGAGACCCATAAATTTTATCATCTGGAAATTTAGGTAATAGAATGCTTGGGAATTAATAAGTCAGATGGAGTAAGCCTGTTGAAAACTTCCCCAAGTCATCTTTATAAATGGGAGGAAAATCCATGTGGAAACATTAACTCTCTGCACTGGAGCAGACTCCCTTGAGTTCATTTGTGTATTTGAGAAGAACCTCTTTATCTGCATGTGCTGACCATCACACAAGTGGCATCAGAGACAGTGGGTTTGCTGAATCAGAGCAGCACGCTGCCTGTCTAATGTCTCCCTAGCTCCTGTGATGATAAATATTGACAGCAAGGAAGCTGCCTGGTTTTGTTGTGAGGGTTTTAATCTGATTTATAGATCTTTAGTGTGCGTGTCACTTGTATGTATGATGTATTTCCAGTGCTGATGCTGTCTTCCTTCTGCTCTCAATGGTGTTCCTGTATCCCAGCAGATTTGTATTTGTGGCAAGGAAAGAGAAGCAGCAACTCTCCTCCTAGGATGCTGCTCATAAATTATCTCTTAGAACTGGAGCACCAGACAAAACATTTCAAGTGGTCACAGATGAGCAATGTCCAAAGGACTTTGCCTTTTCAGACGTTCACTTGTGCATCTGTTTAGTCATCCAGGGTGTACAACCTGCAGAAGGGTCATGATTTGCAGGTGCAAATACACTCACCAGAGCCTGCTGGAGACCAGCTTGATTCTGGTGTTGGTGGAAACTATGTAAACTGAAGGTCTTAACCATATGGTTTCAACAGTTATTTCTTACTGAAGCATGACATTACTCTGAGTGCAAAATCGTATCTCCAGCAGGAAGAAAGCACGAAATAAAAGATGAGAGAAGTGGAGGAAGAAGAAATTAAAGCAATTAATATTATCAGCTATGAGCAAACTTTCTACAAATACAGTGAGCTCAGAACACTCAACGTATTTATTCCTAAAGACGCTTTAAATATGTGTAATTATATAATGAGATGACTTCCCGTGTCACATAGAATTAAAAATAACTACATTCCAGGCAGTAAAATAAATCTTAATGCTAAGAAAACTTGGGATGCTCTTCCTGCAAAAATTCTGAACAGGGAAAAGATAAACCAAAAAAATTGTCTCTTCTGGAGCCTCCATGTGTTTCTTTTTTTCTCTGAAGAAAAAAGCAGGACTGCCTTGCTGACATTGAAAGGCTCTATTCTGAACTTTGAAGAAGGGCTGGACCTCGGAGCTGACAGAAGTTAGTTTCTTGTGCTCCTGACTTACAAGATATTTAGGTTTTAGGGATCTGAAAACATAGTGAAGAGTCTCCATAGTAAGTAAGTAGCAGGAGATCAGTGTGCCCAACAGGGCAGTGGCTGGGCTCTGTCAGATTGCATTAGGCTGTCGTTATGAAAGCCTTTGCTTTAGTGGAGTTGATGCTTGCTGGGCAAGAAAGTCATTGTCTGGTCTTTTTGTTGTCTGTGTTATGATTTTTCTTTCACCTGGAAAATCCTAATAAATACTTCTTTATTTTCTTAATCTAAGAAATCCCAACGCTATGACTAACAACAATGAAAATATTACTACTACTACTCATAATAAAAAGATGAGAGCTAAGCCTAAGGCATTTTGATTGGCTTAAAAGCAGTGACTATCACAAAGCATACTCTACCAGTGAGCCTCTCCTTGTCTGTAGACTTCTCTCTAGTTCTATCACCTTTGGCTCAGGCGCTGGAATCTTCCTTCAGTCCACAAATGTACTGCTGATCTGTCAGTCTGTGAACAACCGTGTTGTTTATTTTTCATCAGGTGACCCTAATTTTGCAATTGGTGCTCAGCAGCAGGCTATATAATTCCTCACCCTGTGCGTATGTGATACCTCAAGAGCTGTGGGTATGTCTGTACAGAAAAAGTCCCCTGTAAATCTAGCACTGGGCATCAGGTTGGCCACACGGCTTTATCATCTGCCTTGCTGATTCCCTTCTTGAACCCCCCCCACCAGCTGTCCTGGCACTGATGTCCAAGCTGTGGTAGCTGCTGTGGCTGAGCTGAGGAAGGAGCACATTTGACCATGTGCTGGTGTTGGCACCTCTGTAAAATACACTTTGTTTTACTTATCCAGGGCATTATGATCCCATTAGGATCCCATGTCCCACTAGAATATCTCTTTTAGTGAATATTTTGTTTAGATTGGAAGATAGTTTCTAGGAAAAAAATTGCCTGGCCTGGTGTGGAGATAGGGAATTCCTTGAGTGGAATATGACATGAAGCCAAAAGGATAGCATTTTATAGGCTTTATAAGACTAAATAAAGCAGAATGTGTTTTTAAGAGACATTTTTTCCTCATATTTAAGGTTGCTGAAATGTCTGAGCCAAGTTTAGTCTCTTCTGTGGATATTTAGTGAATAGAAGAACAAAATGAGACTTCTTTTGGTCTGTTCATGAGGACCTGCTTGCACAGGACCTCTTGTCCAGATCTGTTGGAGATGGCCTCTGGAGGCAGTTTTGCCCCTGCCAAGGACAGTGCAAGTAAACAGCTGTGAAAGTAATTGATGCAGACAAAGGAGAGCATTCAGACCATGAGACACTGAACCATGGAGAACATTTGCTGTCAGTCTCATGCCACACAACACCAATTTCAAATCAATACCTTTTTTAACAAAGAAAGTAGGAAGTCCAATTTCCCCCGTTAGATGCAAAATAGCTCTCTGCTTGTTGTCAGCTAGACAAAGCTCAGGCAGCCTTCTTTTTAAAGGTCTAAGTTTGCAGCTTGTCCTTTTTCTTGTAATTTTCACTGCCTTTTGGTGCCTTTCTTAGTGCTTTATTTAACCTTTATTCATGGGGTTTTATTTGCCTGATCAATGGTAAGTGCATGCCTTTCTGTTCTGGACTCTGTGGGCTATAGTATAGTTTTCATTCCTTGATTGAGTTGTTCTTTATTGGTATTTCTGTTTGCACTCCTAAAGCTTGTCTTTCTTTAATTGTCTTTAAACAATCATCTGAATACCTATAAAGCCTGGGTGATATCAATACTTTCAAGATCCCATTGATCTTCCAGCTGGAGCTGCTAGAAGGATTGCTAGCTGATTTCTTGATCTATTTTGGGGTTTAATTTTCAGATTGTTTTGATAACCTAGAAGTTTCTGCAGCAATGAAGGTGAAATCACCCTTGCCTTTTCATGCACACCTCCTTTTTGTGTTAGTCCCAGCCAATATGGCACTGTCAGAAAGTGTTAGATACAGCTTTTAATGTTGTCTGAAACTGTTTCTCAACTGCAAGCTGGAAAGAGCAGTTTGAAAGCCCGTGTCCTGGACTGAGGTTTTAGCACGTTGTGTTAACGCTCATATTCATTATGGTTATTTCTGCCAAATGTTTTCTGCTTTTCCTGAAGGGGAAGATCTGCTGAACATTATCTGTGGCGGTCAGTAAGCGGCCATGAAGAATGCAAGAGGACAGTACTAGCACGTCATAGGTTATATTTATGTACACTGCAATTCTGATGGCTTGGGTTGGCTGTGTTCTGTGGTTTATACTCTCATTTTGAGTATGTAATCCAGATTGTAAACGTTTACTTACGACAGCCTTTCATGGGATAAAAAGCCTGACCCTGTGTGGGTCTGCACCGTACAGATGAGATGCTGCAGAGGTGTCTGAGAGGCTGGAGCTGCATGCTATCTTCACAGCTCAACTGTGGCTTTGGTGTTGTACATGTGCTACGCTCACCAAAGACCCCACTCTGCTGTCAGAACAAGCAGGCTTGTTTTAAATGCCTGTGTCCCTGATGAGTGAGGCATAGCCCTAGCACTTGTGGTGATTCATTCTTACTTGTGGGGTTCTTCCAACTGGGCCAAAACCATGCTGGACTTCAAGCATTCATTCATTAGAATAACATGCTGATGTCCAATTAAGTTGGCCTTTTGGCTTTCTTCCAAAAAAGAGTCTTTCCTTGTTTGTCTGAAGCAGGCTGTAGGGGTAATGAAATGGCTTTATCAGGATTGGCAGCTCTGGAGTCCAGGAGGAATTTTCCTCTGCCAAATGAGTAGGGCTGTTGTGTGGTGTTGCCCTGTAGTGTGGAAAGATCTACGTTGCAAAATCATTTGGCAGCTACTCTGCATTTTAGTAGTAACAGTGATTAAAAAAACCCTGAATATTCCTAATTTAATCCGGTTTCACTACTAGATGTGTTAGCCTAAAAACAAATGTTGCCCTGAGGTAACTGACTTTTTGCTTCATACTTCACAGAGTAAGTGAAGAAACATAGAAGACCTGCTCCAGTTCCTAGATAAGGGCCTCTGGTTTTGTATTGTGACAGTTCAGATCCTAATGCAAGGAAAGATCTTTCAGAAGCGTAACTAGAGCTGTCGTTTTAAACTAGGCTGAAGGTGTTATCTGCTGGTACAATGATGAAATTGGGTAATTAAAATGATTATAGAACAGGTGGCATTCAACAGCATATAAAATCCTGTGCATCAATCGTTCAGGAAAGGGAATCAATTAAAGCACTTAATGTAAGTGTGAGACGGAATATTAAGGTTGTAAAGGTATGCTATAGAGGCTGTATCCTTATCTCATGTCTCTTTTTAGTAATAAAATCTAAAAAGAAGGACTTGAAAGGGGAATGAAAGATTCACTGTGAAATTTGTGATCTTAATTACTTTGTGTGCTGTGTGGGCTACAGCAATAAGTAGTCGTTTTTTTGAGATAATGGCTGAGACGTTTGATGTCTGAAATGAAATTCTTATGTTAAATAACTGTTTAGTTGGACTCTTTAAGGAAGCTTAATCATAGCAATTAGAACCTCTTAGATACTTGAAAGAAGCCAGAAAACTAGAATGAGTGGTGTTTCCTGGTTTCAGTTGTATTTCAAGAAGCTTCTCTTTCAATATTTCAGGTCTTCTCTTTAAGATTTGAACAGAAGGAACAAAGGCAATAAAAACAATTGAGGTAAACTATTTTAATAAGCTCTCTGGAGGTAAACTATTTTAATAAGCTCTCTGAAGAAAGATTGTGTTTGAAATTGAAATGAAAATGACTGCCAGCTTTTACTACTGAAGATCGGAGCACTCATTGTTTCTTGTTGCTTGGGCTGCAGTCCATCGGTGAGAGTAGCCCACAGAAAGAACGAAGCTGATTGTTAGAACCATTTCTGAAACACAGGAATAATAGACACTCTTGAGAGAGGGTCATAAAGTAATAGAAACCTTCTGCTTGAAAGACACCTTTAAGATCGTCAATTCCAACCGCTAACCTAGCACTGCTGAGTCACCATGAAATTGTGTCCCTCAGCACTACATCTATATATTCTTAAATGCCTCTGGGAACAGTGATGATCTTCCTGTGCAGCCTGTCCCAGTGTTTGCCAACATCTTCAGTGAAGAAATCTTTCCTAATATCCAAACTAAACCTTCCATGGCCCAGCTTTAGGCCATTTCCTCTTATTGCTTATTATTTGAGAGAGGTGAACACCCACCTCTCTATAACCTGCTTTCAGGTAGCTATGAAGAGTGATAAAGTCTCTCCTAAGCCTCCTACAGGATAAACAGCCTCCATTCTCTCTGCTACCTCCTCTAAAGACCTGTGCTTTAAACTCTTCTGCGGTTGTTTTGTGGACATGCTCCAGTATCATCATGTCCTTCTAGTGAGGAGCCTAAAGCTGAACACAGTGTTAAAGGTGAGACCTCATCGGTGCAGAGTCCTGCGGGACAGATGCATGAGCCAGGTTGTTTTTGACACTTTTGGCCACCTGGGCACACTGCTGACTGATATTTAGCCAGTTATTGACTAAAACTCTTGTGTCTTTTTCCACTGGGCAACTTTCCTACCTCTCTTTGCAAAGCCTGTAGCATTGCATGGGGCTAGTGTGATCCAAGTGCAGTACCTGGCACTTGGCCTTGTTGTACCTCATTCAGTTTGCCTTGACCATCACATCCACTGTCATATCCAGATCTCTCTGTAAAGCCCCTCTAACCTCCAAGAGACTACAATTTTCCCCCTAGTTTTCCTTCCTTTGCTTCAAGGAGTGTTTAATAAAGGAATTATTACTTGAATGCAATGCCTTCAAGGCATTCAAGGAGTGTTTAATAAAGGAATTATTACTAGCCATAATAAGCCCACAATTGCAAAGACTGTTAATAGTGGCTGTATCAGTAACCCTCTAGTACATTTAATGCGAATAATGTTGAGGGTTATAGTGATGGTAATATCCAAAAAGGCCATGGATGACCACCAGGGAAGGTGGTAGTTGCCATCTTTTCTTTGGGGAGCTGTCTTAGTCTGCAGCATTTGCCTTACAGATCAGTTCTCTCCTTGTACAGGACTTCAGAGGCCAAGATCAAATTGAGTGTCTGAGTACCACAGGGAAGTGGGTCAGGGTCAGCATCTTCTCAGTTTCAGAGAACTGTTTCTCCTTGACTTCTTTTATCTTCTAAGATAAATCTAGTTAACTGCAGCAGGTAGAACAGAAAGATTTGTTTCCTTAGTCACGGAGAGAACTGTAAAGGACCTTTGATTTGTCTTTCTCCTTCTGCTGTTATTCTGGCCTCAATATATTTCCCCTCCCCCTGCCATATATGTTGAAGGACTACCATCCTGTACCACTTTTTGGTGGATTATTGCTCATGTTCTTCATGGTAGCTGGTTCAGGGTTGTATTTTAGATTTGCATTGAAAACACTGTTATAACAGAAGGATGGTTTAGTCATTCAGCAGCGCTGACAGAGTCAAGGTCCTCACCCTGCCCCACCATTACGTTGCTGGGAGGTGACACAGCTGATCCAACTGACCAAAGGGATGTCCCAGACTGTTGGACACCACACTCAGAATTAAAAACTGGGGGAAGAAAGGCGATCTATTCGGAGTGATGTGATTTATCTTCCCAAGTAACTGTTAGATGTGGTGGAGCTCTGCTGTCTTAGTGATACCTGGACACCAGCCTGCAGATGGGAAACAATGAATTCCATATTTGGCTTTGCTTGTCTGCACACCCTTTTCTTTACCTGTCTTTATCCCCATCAGTTTGGTCCCTGGTACCCTTTTGATTCTCTTTCCCTCCTGCTGCTGTGGTATAGTAAAAGAGTGGATACGTGAGGCTGAGCTGCCTAGCAATGCTAAACACACAACAGAATAGTATCTTGAGAAAGCATGTGTACAGCTGTTTCTGCTTCTACTGGGCCTTTTCCCTCTGTGTGTGTATGGCAGACCAAATCTGTGTGCTGTGCCTGCTGTGCCCAGTGCTGCTGGGGGAAGGGGTTCTTTGCACTGGGGTGTCTTCCATAGGGTGGGAAGCCAGTGCGCTGCACCTGGCTGACTGAGAGCATCAGCTTCACACTGCAGCGGCCTGAGACCTCGATTCTTTGCTAATACATCTTGATGTCTTGATGCTTTCCAGACTTGTGGGCTAGCCTGAAAGGAAAATAAATAAATAATGATAAATTGTTGTGTTCAAGAACAAAGAAACAAATAAACGTTGGGCCCTTTAATTCGTGGGGGTGGTTGGTTTTTGGTTTTAATTATTCCTCTATTTAAACAGGAGAAATTAGCATAGTAAATTCTGTGCTGCGTGGAAACTGTTCTTCTTTTTTTTTTAATAAATATTCTGGGAATAGTTTTTTATACATTTTGCAAGCTTGAAGTCCCCTGGTTATAAATCATTGGTGTTCCATATGGCACGGGCACATTTTAAGCTGTGTACTCACTGGAAAAATCTGTATACTGTTTTTCTGAATGCATATCCCTTGCTCCCTAAATTTATAAATCATGTTGTCACCTTGGTAAGTTGTTTTATTTCCCAAATTTTTGCCTGTTTGCAGTGAAGGGGGGGGGGGGAACCCAACCAATAACCTGTCTTTTCTTATAACTGTGCTATTGAAGCTGGTAGGGGTGATGGAAGGCTTGCACTGTATTAAGGATTCAGCTCAGTGTTCCGATCTCCTGTGTTGCTACTGAATGCTTTCCCTTAAAACAAGTGCAAAGAGCATTTGATCACCTACCTAAAAATAGTGCCTTTTAATGGAAAGTATGAGATGCAGCTAGGGCTGTGCTGGCCTGCGTGCAGCCACAGAGGGTGCTATCAATAGTAACCTGGGTGATTTGGTCTGATCCCAGATGATTAGGCATTTATGACAGTCATGACACCTGCCAGGTGTACCCTGTTTTTCAGTAAATGACCTTCAGGATGGGCTATAGTAGAAAGACTGTGAATACTACTTCTTAAAAAAGGGAAAGTGTGTGCTGAATACTTTAACAGCTTTGTATTTAATAAAATCATTGGAGTTTGTATTAAATCTTGACCTAATGTTTCTGTCCCTTGCAAAGGGGATTGAAAGCATCGATATGATTCTGTGATAGATGATTCACTGAAGTGCCATGCAGATATTATGGCATTACTTGCACGGAGTACGTTGCTCTATCACATATATCCTCTGAGGCTTCCCCTGCTGCACTAGAATCCTGTTTGCTTGCTGCATGAATTACAGCAGCAATCAGTTCACAATTTTGCTCTTGTTCTCGTAGTGGTTAGAGAAGTGTTGGGGCGAAGGTTGGACTTTGATCATGGCAGTCCTTTCCAGCCACTATGATTCTATGCGTAACACTTGTAGAAGTGGCCCTGAGGCTCATGTCAAAGATTTTATCACCTGTTATTCTATGGGTTTGAAGCATATAGAAGAATATATGCTAGTTGGATGGTAAATAGCAGGCACATAAACCAAATATATCCGTTGTGTTAGTCAGACATCCCTTAAGCAGGGGTGTTTATCAGCTTGGTTCAAGTCACAGACATTGCATTACTCTGCAGTAAACACAGCCATCAAAATCTTGTTCACATCCAGTTTCAGATTACTTTGCCAATCACCGCACAGAAACATGTCAGGTGTGTTTCTTCTTTCCTGCATTGAATTCCCCAGGTCAGCGTGTGAATTTGGATCCCCTTACTTTCTAGCAACCTCCTAAAATAAGTAGTAAATTATTACTTGCATGAGTAGTCTCATTGAAGTTCACAGTGCATTGCAAGCTTGAGTGAGAGCTTTTGTAGTACAGCCTAAAGCTGAAAAACAGAGGTGTAGGTGAGATGCATATTTTTAATTGCAAGGCAGAGCTTGATCTTGATTGAATGGCAGTTACAGCTAAAGTCTGTGGTGGTGACTTGGAGAGTGAAGACTCTATAACTGTTAACCTACTTAGTTCTCTGAAACGTGCTGTAAATATTCTACACAACTATTTTAGCTAATTTGGCAACAATCACTTAAGATCAGCTGATACTGATTTACAAATAGCAAGAGAGAGTATATTTATGGTACCCCCTTGTGTTTTTGTTATATAGGCTTCATTCTGAACCAGAGAATTGGTGGTTCTTTGTATTAAACTGCTTCTCTTGTGGATAGAAAATTGGTCTCTGCAGAACACCATCACAGCTGTGAGTCTATCTGTAGCTGGATAGAAGTTTGCTCTGCCCGATAAATGGCAAGGCCTGAATAGCCCTTTTGTGTTCAAAAACTCTTCTGGGTGGAATATGGAACAGATTTTGAACAGGAAAGGAAAGTATTTCAGGCCAGATGGTTAATCTGATGGAGCTGTATCCTGACAGAAGGAAAGAGTAGTATTGTGTGGTTTAGGAGTTATCTCAAGGAGAGAAGAAAGCCCTTTTGCTAAGTTAATGGAGACCCATGATTGTGCTGGACTCTAGGGTGATGTGACAGTTCCTAATAACGTGTGATTGGAAATTGCTAATGTAGTATGATAACGTTTTCATGCTGCTTTACTGCTTCAGCATTTCCTGAGTGGAAANTTTCATGCTGCTTTACTGCTTCAGCATTTCCTGAGTGGAAATGCCTGAGATCCATAGTCTTGCAAGAGATTCCTTATTAATTGAAGGTTGATTTTGGTTTTTGTGCTTTTCTATAAAGCATGTCTCCTCTATGATGAGAAATCCTGGCGAATTGTAGAGTTAGAAGGGCTTAATTCATTCAATGAAAAAGGTAAAAACTGATATTACCAGCTCCTGTTGCAGTGTCTAACTCACCACAAAGTGCAATAATTTATAAGAGTGGATTGGGGATTAGCAGTTTATTAAAGAAGAGCAAAACCCAGTATAAAGGCTGCTTTAAGAATCCGGATAAAAGGGCTAAGAAATCCTCATCATCTAGGGCAAGGCAACTATGAAAAACAGCGCCAGCTCACTCCTGCTGAGATCCACAATTTTTGCTATCTGGGCCTCTCAGAAAGGCTGATACACTTACTGATAAGATACCTGTGGTTTCTGAGAGGCAGTTTCTTCTGGTTATCACTCTTTGACCTCTTTGATGTCTATGTTAAGAAAGAAAAATGCTGTGTGATGTGCTGCCCTCAAAAGATTGCCAGCTTTCTCACTGGAGAGTGCTCCTTATTTGTCTATGTTCTGTTGGTAGGGAAGAAGAATCTAAATCTGAAGTTAAAATGCACATCTAACAAGTTTCATTAAAGCATCAGGAAAGCATCTTCATGCAAGAACTTTATGGATTGTATTTGGAATGTGATAAATACCCAAGAAAGGGCTAAATAATCTCTTTACCTCTTAAGTGTGAAGGCAGAAGTCATTTGAGAACCCTGGATGCCATACACTGTGGTAGCACTCATTAAAAAGGTTAATTTCAATGTCTGCCATCTAAGTGTGTAAATCATTATCTTTTGACAAGTGATGTGAATCATTGCAATAAGAATTGGGAAAGAAACCAACATGAAGGAATAGAAGTTTTCAGTGTGCAGATACAGCTTAAAAATACAAAAAAAGATGCTGAGATATCTAGCAATGTAGACTTAAAAAGGACTTTAAGCCTCATGCTGTAAATTTGTGCTTACTAACTGAAATAAGGATAGGTGAGGACATTTCAGAATCATAGAATGCTTTGGGTTGAAAGTGACATCAAAGATTGAGTCCGTTTCCTTGTCCAGATCACTGATGAGGATATTGAACAGGACCCTTCAGTTGCCCATCCATCCAGTCTGTGATGCTCATGCACGACAGTGTGAACTCTGTGTGTGAGACAGTGTCTTCCTACAAAGTAAATGGCATCCACTCCTCCCCTCTTATTTACAAGTGCTCCGTATTGCTGCTAGGGTGTATGAGAGTTTTCTTCAGCCAAAATCTCTTAATGTAATTGTTGACATCTCCACTGATGGGGAAAAGCTATGCAGAGATCAAATCCAAGTCATTAACCAGGTAAAATTGTGTGCATCCAGCTCATACTTTTTAAGCTGCTGGTGGTAACAAACTCTTGCAGTGGGGACTCTCAATAAAAACCAATTACAGGATTCATACGTAATAACAGTCCAGATTATAAATACTAGTTCTGTGACTTTTCTTCCGCAGAGATGATTTGGATCATACAATGGACCTGTCACAGGTTGTATTCAAATAGGAAAGAGATGGAAATTTAGATGCCTTTGTTTGTTTAGAGCTCATCTGGAGTACAACAGGATGGACTGTTGGGGTGTTCAGTTAAGTTACTCAGAGAAGGTGTATGTGAAGGGGTTGTTCAAAGGAGTGCAGTCATTTTTGATGCTTCAGCCAGTGGAGAAAGCTCAGTGAAGAGGATATCCTCAGGCATTTATAAAATAATAAAAGATGCTTTTATTTTCTCAAATGCACACTAACAGTTTAGTATTTTCTTCTAGTTGTGCAGGTTTTAGAGTGGCTCCTCTGAATCACACTACTGCATCTATGGAACTTTCTCAAGAAGGTTGTTTAGTGGTTTGAAAACACAATGGCACCAGGCTGACATCCTTTATAGAAAATAATTATTATAATATTAATGGTTTATACTGGAGTCAGTATTCCTTCTAGAAGACATTATACAAAGTCCATAACCTTGCAGCATCATCTTCAAAGAGGAAAAGAATGCACTATATCAAATAGAACTATCAGTAAACATTCTTTAAGTAGTGCTTGGCTTACCAGGTACAAGGTTATGGTTCCTTGGGGTACTGGAAATAATTGTGCGGTCAAAATGGTTCTGATCTTTATTATCATAAGTCAGTGTATTAAGCAATTTAGGAGTTGTTTAATGTGCTGTCCAATGTGGAGACAAGACTGCTACCAGCAGCAAAATATCATTAAATGGTAGTTTTTTACACCATTATTCTTTCTTTTTCTGGGTAAGTGTTTTTATTTTCTCATGTGAATCTTTCCTGCCTTTCGAACACAAGACATGAATATCACTTAAATCACAAAAAGCAACAGAACATTGAGTTTTATGCTTTTTTGTGACAGGGCTCTGGCTGTGCTTTTGTATTGAGGCTTTTTTTGTATTGAGGTCTTTGACATTAAGTGGATCAAGCATATCAGCACAGTAGCTGTTTCTGCTGCCAAAATGCAGCTTCAGAACTGTTTAAAAATGTAGGAAACCCCCGGCATCCTTACAGAAACCTTGCCTGGATTTATGTATATCCAGACAGAGGAAACAGAAGGTTTGCCACACACTGACAGGTGCAGAGACAGGATTTGCAACACAAATTGGGAATGGAGGTCTATTACTCTGCTCCTGGCAGTGGCCAGTGCCACCTGTTTAAAGAGATGAGAGCAAATGAAAGGACATTACAGTGGCTTTTGGATGAAGTATTGTTCCCCTAATAGTGTAATTCTTCCTTCTGTCCCAGCAAACAGCCTAGTTCAAAGAGATGGAGCTGTGGCCGCTGCATGCAGACAACAGCATAAGGCTTATATATGGGGGTTAAAAGATGAGAGGGAACCTGTGATCTTTCTAAAGGTCCTGCATCTGTAATGCAACCTGTGATCACAGCTTTAAAAGGCTGGATGATTGTGATGAAGGATACCTTGTGCTTTGGTGTACGTGAACAGGTCTAACGCAATTCCTGGTTAGGGTTTTATTGCACCGTAACCCAAGTGGTTATTATTTTTGGCAGGATTGATCCTTTTCTAGAACCTCTTAGAATCAGCAGAAAGTTGCAACAGGAGGCTCTGTAGTTTAATTGCTGTCAGATGAATAGATTTTTCCTGTTCCCAGGCTGATGTGGCAGCCTTTCATTTTCCGCTTGTGGTGTTCCTTCGTGGAGAAAGGGTGCTTAGCAAAACCTCGTTTGATATCTGAACTGTTAGTTTCATCTGCTTGCTCTCTGTCACTTTTTGCATACTGTTTCTCGAGGAAAATGACCCCGTTTTTCTTTTTCCCCTGTTTCATCAGTTGTGTTTCTCTTACACAGCCTTTCTATTGATGCATTTTTCTTGAGCTGTGGTGACCAGAGAAATTAAGGGGGTAATTACCTTTGACTTTTAATAGCAGATAGCCCAAGTGTTTTGTACTGCTGTGCACTGCAGTCTGACTGAAGAGACCTACCCCCAGGACTCCAGATAAGTATCAGGAAAGGAAAACCACTCAGTTTTGTCCTGTATCCATCACTGTTGAGGATTTCTCACTGTCCACCGCTTTATAGTCACGTGAAGATACTAAGATGTTAAGGTGTCAACGCTTTGTTGTCTTACAAAGGCAACAAAGGCATATAAATGGTGATGCCAAACTATGGGAAGAAGGAAGATACCACTACTTGTTTAACTTTTCAGTGACACCCATTTGTACAGTCAATATTTTCCTAAGAGCCTGAAAGCAGGCGGTGCTCCACAAAGATGTATGATGATCAGAAAGGGGATGCTCAGCAGATCGAGAGAGGTTCTTCTCCCCTTTTACTCTACACAGCACAACAAAACTGCCTCAGACATTGTCTTCAAATAATGATTAGGATAAAAATAATCTCAGCAAATGTGTGCACGAGTGGAAAGATTCAATCATGCATGATCTAACCTCAAACCCAAGATGCTCTTAGTTAATTGAGGGGCAGTTTATACTACCCTGTACAGCACTGCCCATAACGATCAAGTCCAAGATGTTTTAGATTGCAACCGCGTAGGCACGGCCAGTGCTGTATTGCTATATATCCTTGCTTTGTTTTCTCGGTGCAGTTAGCATCCTCAGTGATGCCAGTGGTGTGTGCAGAGTGCTCACAACAGGATGGCTCCTACATCAGCATTTGTCTGGTGTCTTTGTAACAGCGTGCCACTCGCCACATCTCTTTGGTCACGCACATCTAGGTGTGTGTGCGCATCTGCAACAGTCAGGAAGACAAATCAGATGAGAATCAGACTAGTACAAAGGGGTTTGTGCTGAAAACAGAAGCTCTGAAGTTTTTTTTACCTCCTTACCCCCCCTGACCTGTTCACTAAATGTAGCTCCAAGTTTCAAAACCACTTTTGGCTCAGGAGAGCTGTGTTTTTAAAGGTGCAGATGGTACTGATTTTCCAAGGGACAGCATTTAATTTCATGAGAACACCATTTATAGGTACTTAATTTTTATTGAACTGCTGCTGTCAGAGTTGCAGAGTACTTGGAAAGGTTTGCTTGAATGAGGCACAGGGTGGAACCAGTGTGCAGGCACAATTAGCAGCTTCTGTTTTCTGTGTCCCTGTATGACAATATCCTTGAGATGCTCCCATGTTCCAGCTGAAGCATAAGCATCAATTCTCCATCCTGTCATATCTAACATTATTTTTAGTCTTCTGTATTATGTATTTTTTGCTTAATATGAGCTGACACCTTTATAAAGGGAAATAACCCTCTGGATAAGCTACCAGCCAGGGAAGGTGAATGTGAATGTGTGTAGCCAAGTCCCTTCCCTCAAGCCATTTACCTTGTCAAAAACAGCACAGCCCAAATATGAAAGCACCCTGATCTGCCCTTCTGAATGTTTTTGACAACCTTCAGTCTTTTTATACCTAATTCAGATCTCTCCTGCATTATCATGTGGTAAATACAGACGGTGCTGAAGGTTTGTGAGACAGAGCATTTAAATTCCTGTTTAGTCATGCAGTTGCACAGCTGAATTCATGAGGCCAAATATAAGCCAGGGCTCTCCAGATGCAGTGTAAGGGGAGCTAAGTGCCTAGGGATGCAACTGGCAGCTTCAACACCACTCCTGTTAACTGGTCTCTGGAATATGGTGAAGTGTTAATGCATGGCCTTATCCCAATCATGCAGACATTTAGATGCATGCCTCATGATCAGAGAGACTCCCAGCTGCTAAACTTTACCAGAGACATCAGGGGCAAAACCACGTCAGACATGTATTTCAGAAAGAAGACAGAAAGGGGAAGAAGAATACATTTACCCTGAAGAGAATCCCCCCAGCTGATACACTACCCAGGAACAGGACCAGCTAGAGAGTTGTAGGCTTAAATTCCCATGCATGCCCTGTATAGGAATGAGGGACTGACACAAGTGATGTCTTTCTGCTTTCCTTTCCTAGGAATTAAAATTACAGATTCGAATGACTGTTTGACCTCACCCCGCTGAATCGTTCTCTAGATGATGAGGGCAGTGATTTGGAGAACAGCTTCAGAAAGAGCTGTGCACACACAGAAAAGAAACATCATTCTATCTGGGTATTCCAGGCAGTCTCATAAGCTGTTGATTATTATCTAATTAGAGGAAAAAGAGCAAGTATTCCATCTAGATTGCATGTTTGTTGAACTGAAATTCTTCCTGAACTGAATTGCAGGTTTGAGTTCCACACCAGGACTTGGAGTGCACTATTGAAACCTGGGTTCTGATTATATAATCTCCTTGTAGCAGCTGCCACTCAATCTTTCAAATCACACACATCTTTGATGTCAGGTTATTGTTCCATTAAGGTGCAGCTCGCTGCTTCTTTCAACTCCATCTCTTTTAATCTTGCAAATCAAATAAAGCTCAATAATGCAGATAATATGTCAAAGATGTCCTTACCTCATTGACATTCCCAGTGGAGGTCTACTTTTGAAATAGTTTCTCAGCTAAGTTCAGATACGTTCTGCAAACCACGAAACATCACCGAGAAGTGCTTAAGAGTGCACATCAAGAGAAGGAAAAAGATAGCCAACAGGTATCATAAGAATAGTTAACGGCAGGGGATTTGTGCAGCACAATCTAGACGTGCATAAAAATAAAATCAGATTTCATGTGCGCGCTACTGTCGCTAAATACCACTTCCTCATAAAAGTCATATCAGATGGTATTTCAGCCCTGGAGCAGTGGGCGGAATAATAATGGGGTAAGCCTGCTAGGAAAGTTTTGGGACTGAAAGGAAATGGCTGCTGCGAGTCTTTAAGCACTGTAGTCTATTAGGAGTTTTATCTTTGGTGCTAAATATTTTCGTTGGCATCTTGAAGACTTAAAAAAGCCATCACCTTGCTGTAATGTCGTATGCAGATCTGAGGTGGCAGCAGTTTTTTGTAATGTGCTTCTATGAAGAAATACTCAGATGGGAGGATGTTACAGCCACTAAATAATATAGAGGCATCTGAGCTTCTAGGACTAGAAGCAGGTGAACACTTGGGAACTCTGCTACTCAACAGAATTGAAATGGAGCTCTAGTTGGGTTTACACAGTGAAGCATTCATGACATCTTTATGTGCTTACAATGACACACTGCCTGTAGTGAGTGAATACATGAAGGTCACGTAGACAGTGACAGCCAGTATATGTTCCTGATGTAGTTTTTCTCTTTGAATGAGAAGTAGGGTTGTCAGATGCAAGACCTACAGCACCTCACCCTGTCGTCAGAATTTCCAGACACAACTGGTGCTTTGTGATATTTATAGAGAACCTCTTCTGTTCCAGCTGGCACCCATTGCCCCTTGTTCTATCACCAGATGACCTTGAGAAGAGCCTCCTCCATAGGCATTAATGAGGTCCCCCTTCAGCCTCCTCTTCTCCAAGCTCAAGAGCCCCAGCTCCCTCAGCCTTTCCTCATCAGAGAGCTGTTCTACTTCCTTCATCATCTTCGTTGCTCTGCACTGGACACCCTCCAGCAGCTCTGTGTCCTTCTGGAACTGAGGGGTCCAGAACTGGACATGATACTCCAGAGGCGATCTCATTAGTGCAGAGCAGAGGGGGAGGAGAATAGTATCTAGAATTGTTGTTAAATAACTACTTGAACCATTCTGAATAGTAACTCTCTCCTGATTTTGTGTAGCATCTGGAACAGCCGTGAACACTAGGGCTTCTAGGTGCACTACTGCAATGCAAATGATGAGTAAAGTGTCAGCTATGGAAAGCATTTGCAGAAGATGAGCAGGTGACTTCCTTCCTTGAGGATTAATCCAATTATATCAAAGGTTACCAATGATTGACTGTTCCAGTTTTGCTTCAGTTTCATCAGTTAAGCTTTGACTTCTACATTCCTGTTATTTTCAACCAGTGCATCACTTTTTCACAGATGGTGATTCCCCTAGAGGACTTCTTGTTGTGAAGTGTGATTGAAGTTGGAATTTCTGGGGAGGTAATCTGTACTCTATCTTGTGTTTATTTGTAAATTATACTTTGGATATCTCCAGGAGCAGTGACTGAGTTCATGGTAAAGGTTATTGGTCCTTTTAGTGCACACTGAGGATAAAGAAGAAGCCCAGAAGGGAGATGGAGGTACTGGAGGGATCAGGTGTTTCCTCCCTTAACACTAGTGTGCTTTTGTAATCCCTTGGAGCAATTGGCTGCTGGAAGGTTGTGCCCAATCGACAAAGCCTGGCTCTGAGAACATGATATTACTTTACACAGCTCAACTTTTGAATATATATAGCTCTGGGGAGTGCACATGGCTACTTCAGGAGCTGGTATTTTGAAGTGGCCACACCAAAGTTGCTCTCAGTCATGATGCTGTAATTCCTAAGCAATAGATTCCAGGGCTGAGAGGAGCTGTTAGGGTTTTTGTAATATATCTCACACAAATAATTTTGCCTTTTCTCTCTAAGTTGGGCAGCGTGTGGAAGTACAAGCCATGTTTTAGGAGCGTGTCCGATCTTCAGTTCAATATTTCAAACGACGGAAAAAGCACTTCCTTTGGCAGATTCTTTCAGTGGTGAAGTACTTTGTTCTCTGAAACTGTACGTGACTTCTTTGAAATTTGAATCTGAACAATTACTTTTAGCTGCAGAGGGTGGATCTTGTTTCATCCAGCTGTGACCGTTACATCTGTGCTTTTGAAAACACATCTCTCCCACTTTATGTCAAGGTTTAGGGCTGGGCTGACCACCCAGTGAATGGGGGAAGAGGAAGGGAATAAGGGAGAGACAGTTATTTACTGGAAAAGAAAGCTAAAGTAGCTTTGATGAATAACAATACCTTGAAATACATTAAAAATTATCTAAACCAAATATTGAACCCAGTCCCATGGCAATTACATCACTGTCATCTATCACTGATGCTGCAGGGAGCAGGCACTGAGGAAGTCCCAGCCTGGACTGACTTTATGGATTCTCCAGAGGTTTCTTTATAAAATTCAGAAATTCCCAGTCCTCCTTTCACAGGAATTACCAAGCAGCATTGGTTTAGCTCAAGTTTTGTTCCCATTTTGAACCTTGGTTAAATAGCCCCTGCAGATACCTTCAGTGCTATTCCTAGGTTGTGATGAGCATTCATTAAACAGGAAGTAGCAGGGGAATTTTATGGTAATCAGCTTGAAGACTGCAGTATGTTCTCTCAGTAAAGAGCGTTACCTACCCAGAATAGGTAATGGATGCAAGAGGATATAACTGACAGCAAATTACTCACTGCATCTTCCTTTATTTGTATTAGATACAGCTTGAGTGTAGAGGATCAGTTCACTGTGACATCTGTAGTAGTTGGGATTTCATGTATCTGGAAGCAGGACCTGCAGATGAGTATCCAAGAGGCATATTTAGCTGTCCTACTGAGCTGTAATGCATAGCAGAAAATGAAATATTATTAGTGTGAAGAAGGTTTGAGTAAACTCGAATCCCAGACACCTCCCCTCCGAAAGAAAAAGGGAGCCAAGTTTGCTTATTTCCTAAATTTTCACTTCTTTGGGGTCAAATTAAAGGTACTGTGATTCATCTGAGCATCATACACTTGAGTTTCTTTCTTCCAGTAGTTCAGTGCTCTGGGATATTGAGCAATTTGTGTTATATGATAAAGGTTGTTATTACTGTCTTGGCAGATTTTAGAATTAAGATCTGTTTGAGGCTTACAGTTGATTTTTTGTAGCCTTATTTTGCATACAGGGCATCTCTGGTGGAAATGGGTATAAAGATTTCACTAGGTGAAAGCTGCCACTCACAGGTATAGGCTATTTTACACTCATCTGACAATAATCTTGCTGTAGGAATCTATTTTAATAGAAGTTTCAGCTGTGAGGCTGTGATTTTAGGTATTTTAGCAGAAAACCGATACTGTGGGAACTGATATTTTGTCTGTCTTTACAAAGGGAAGATGGGCAATTGGTTCTAGGTAAAGGGAATGTGTCCCCTGAGAGAAGCTTCTTACATGGCCTGGATTCAAATTTTCCTTCCACATACTTGTCTAGAATTTTGGCTCAGTATTATATCAAATAAAATTTCTCACAGGAAGTGGATTAAAAGCTATGTAGGGCTCACTGGGTGTTTTTAAATGACTTTTTCTCCCTGATAAAAATAGGATTTATCCAAGCAGTTAGAAAGAAGAACTTTGATTTCAATAGAATTCTAACTTCAGCTGAAGTCTTTTCTCCTACAAACCAGGGTGGTTACATGTGTAAAGGTGTACCTCTACTAGGATCTACAGATTTGTCCTGTTCTTAAGTATAAAATCATTGCAAGAGGATCTAATCTTTCTAGAAAATCAATGGCTTCAATTCAATCCATTCAGAATAATTAGAAGGTGTTGAAGCAAGGAGGTCTAGGAGTTCTGAAGGGGACAACCCATTGTGGGTCCTTCTGAATCCAGCAGACATCTTTGACAATCCCACTCCTCTCTAATGCCATGGATTTCATGGTACAGTGGGGCCTCTACCTACTGATGAGGGGGAAAAAAGAGACGTGAGGGACAGCACTGGACCTTTTTTGATGTACTTTACTACTCTTGTCTAAGGCCTAGGCCAGCTCTGAACAATTTGAATTCTGATGGATCCATCTGTCATCAATGCCTTTTTGCCTCCTAAGCTTCATCTATATAATACTGTGCTTCCAGGACAGAAGTCATAAACCCCAAATCCTCTGAAGTGATTCAGATCAAATTGTGTCACTGCGATAGAATGTCTCTGTTCCCATGTTTCCGTGTGGAAATTGAAGAATTAAATGTTTAACAGTGATGTCAACCAGGCTGTCACAGAATGTGGGTGAAAAATGACCAGGACAATGTTTGGTGCTCAGCCTGCTCTTCTCGTCGTTTCTCTGGAAAGGCAGTGCTCTCATGAATACCATTTAATTAGAACTTAATCTGAGTTCTCAAGATAAGCATCGAAAAGGAAATGTACAAATACCTGATGCAGTTAATGGACCACAACGAGTGGACTCACTGGGAATTCAAAGATCAATTTTTCTACATAGGGAAAAGAAGAATTTTCAACAGTGATTCCTGTGATTTCAGTCTGTGAAGTACGAGGGAGCAGATCTTTAAAATCAGATAGAGCTAGATCAATGTTTGGCTGACAAAAGAAATAGTTGCTGCATTATTGATTGGGAAAATAATCTGATGTTGGAAATTCCTGACTGTCCTGTGAAGGAGTCGTGTCAACTCACAGTGACAGATCCCCCTTTTTTCATCACGCTCTTTTTCTGTGCCTTTGAAGGTTGTTAATTAATGAGACCCTGCTTATAATCCAAAAGAAGTGCAAGGAGAGCAAAGGTTTTGTCAGGAGTTTCTGCAGGTTAAACTACAAGCTACTGGATGTCTCTTTAATGTAAGATAAATGCAGTTAAACCGGTTTGCAGAACTCTTTTGCCAGATCTCTGGTGGACTAGTGATATCAAGTCTTTAGGAAGCATGAAATTATTCAACAGTCAGGAAGGCAAGAGAGAAAAATGCAGAGGGCTGTAGCATTTTCCTCCAGAGTACACGGCTCAGGTTGGCACGGTCTCTTGTCCGTGTGCTGTCATTTGCTGTTCCTCAGAAGCCTTTGTCCTCTCTGTTAGCCCAGTTCACCTCAGAGCTGGCCTGGGCATTGCTTTTGAGATGCAGCTCAACACATACAATAATAAATGTTGACTTTTTCTGTCAGTGACTATATTTCCAAGTGATTTCAAGAAGCAAAGTATTTCTTCCTCATAGTTTCTATTCCTGTTTTAAACATTCAGTTGCCTTGTTTCTCAAGAAGTAATAATTGATCAACTGTCGTGCTTTTTATAAAATCCCTGTGTCTTATTTTAAGAAGGTTTCCTCCTTCTAATTCTAGTAATTTTGCTGTGTTCTCTGTCTATGCTTTGAACAGTTCTTTTCCTGCCTACGTTTAGAGGTCTGTCACTGCTTCAATTTCTTCTAAAACATGAGTTTATTGACCTCTTTAAATCACTTATTTAAGGAATTTGGCTTAGTGGAATCTGTCTGGTAATACTGGGTGTCTTTGCGTTGAAAGCTGATGTAGTTTCTTGAAGTTCAGCATTATTTCTCTCCTTCCAAGGAGATTAAGCAAAGAGAAAGCATCTTAGCCTGTTTAAACCCATAGCAAAATGCAAGTTGGTTTTGCTGGAGAACAGTCCAGTGTCTAGTTAGAAAAAGAGTAAGCTCAGTTGTTAAGCAAGAGTCCAATAAGTGTTTCTAATAGGTAGCACTATGGCAGTCAGCACCAACATCCAGGATCATTTTTCCTTAACTGAACAGGGCACACAAGTTCAGACTGCTACCAGGGCCACTGGAAGCTGATATTGGCTGCCAAAAGAAGCAGTTTGGCCCTTTTGTCTCTTCCAAATGGTTTCATTTTAGTACAAGTGTCCAGATGCACAATCCAGCTGGCCACTCACCAAATTACCTCCGTTGCCAGCTTCCGATGCCTCTCGTTTTCCAAGAGGATCTTGTTACAAAGCTGTGTAAGAAAACCCACAACTTTAAGCATTTCAAAGAAGACCTCCATCGCAGCAGGTGCTCTGACATCAAAGAACAAACCTTTCTGGGAGAACACTGCGAGTTTATTTCTTCACATTTTCATCCGTAGAGTCTTATCTGTATGTGCAGTTGTGCCTCTTTTTTTTTTCCCCCTTCTTCTTCTCTGCTTTTTTTTGTTTTAAATGAAAGTTCTGATGCTCCAAGTTGAAAAGAGAAAGGTCAGGGACTCTCACATGGAAGGCAGTATCTTGCACAATTGAGCAACATGAGGAAAACTTTTCCTTATTTGTATTAAAGTTTCTGGTGTGAAAATTCTTGCCTGCTTGGTCTGAGTAGCTGTTCAGGTGTCTCTTATTTTCCTTTTCCAAATGCCCATGCAATGGTTGTAATGGCTCTGTGGAGCTGCATTACTGGATGGGTGTAGTTAATCATAAAAATCCGAAGGATTAATGAGTATTGGAATGCTTTCCAGGGTTCACAAGCTGGAATAAAGTATATGAAACATAGGAGGGAATAGAAATTATCGTTTTGAATGAGAAATTGAAAAGCTAGGGCTTCCCAAAGCAAACAACCACTTTGAATTAATAGTTTTGATCATAAAGGCCACGGTTTTGCTGTGGATGTCACTGGATCAAAAATGAGTGTTTTATATTGTATAGGAACTTCTATTGACCTTATTGCTGAGGGGAGGTTTATCCAACTTCTCTTGTGTTTCAAGTGGCCCTGGTTTAAATCCAAAATCTAATTACAAATTAGGTTGGTATGTGCTGAGTCGTTCTGTCTGTCAATTAAACGGAAACCCGACCATTATCATAATTGTCTATTAGTGGCCTACAAAACCCACTAAAATCCTAGACATCCTTGAAATCAATTGAACTCGTTCCTTTCACTTGAACTGCTAATTTTTTTTTGCTTTATGTTTGTTTCATAACCAATTACTGAATTTCATTTGTCATGTGGTAGCTCCCTTTTAAACCGTACAATTAAGGAGTCCCAGTAGATGGCAAGCTCGACATAGCTAACTCTTCTGTTTATGGGAAATTAACCTTGAGTTCAAAACCTCATAGGAGTAGGTTGTGTGACAAAACTTCTCGTGTGAATTTTTCATGGAGAAGAATCACACGTGGGACGGTGAAGGGCTGCACAGAGTCCTCTTGTCCCTGCCACTGTGTCCTAGAATGGAGGAACCGCCACACAGATTTGTTTCTCTCTTCTGGGTGGTAGGAGTTTGGAAGAACTGGTGGAAGTCAGCCTTTTGTTATCCATACAAACCAGGGCCTTTCAAGCTAGTGGTGGTGTGCCTTGTAGGAAATGTTTGTCCAGAAGTGAAGAGCAAGTTGAACAACAAACTAGTGCACATCTTACATTTAGAATCATAGAATCATTAAGCATTGGAAGGGACCTCGGAAGATCATCCAGCCCAATCCCCTGCCACAGCAGTATCACCCAGACCAAGCACACAGGAACACAGCCAGGTGGGGCTGGAATGTCTCCAGAGAAGGAGACTCTACAACCCCCCTGGGCAGCCTGTGCCAGTGCTCTGTTACCTTCCCTGGGAAGAAGTTCCAGCTGATATTTAGGTTGGATGTTAGAAAGTCCTTCCTTATGGAAAGGGTGATCAGACACTGGAATGGACTGCCCAGGGCAATGGTGGAGTCTCCATCCCTGGAGGTGTTTAAGGACAGACTGGATGTGGCATTTAGTCTAGCTGATGTGGTGATGTTAGGCTATGGGCTCAACTTGATGATCTCAGAGGTCTTTTCCAGCCTCAATAGTTCTCCGATTGTGTGGTTCATGTGCTGGTGTTCATGGTTATGTTATGCTGAGCTACAGAGAAGTGCTTGTTGTTGATACACGGCGAATGGGTACATGTTCATATAACACAAACATCATTGGCAATGTAGAATCATAGACAAGGGCAAGTCAGGCAGAATAGAGGGGGTTAGATATCAGTGGGCAGAACAACCTCTGTTGAGACTCAGTGTGACCAAACCATTTGTTGCAGAGGCAGAACTTTAGAAGTATTGTTTTATTTGACTCATGTACTCAAATCTTGGGTTATTTACTCTGAAGCAGTAATAGAGGCGTTTGGAAATGCAGGTTATGAAGTGTGAGTCTCACTGCTTCCCATGTGGCTCTCAGCCTTGTGCATTGTGCTGCAGAAGATAGGCCCTACAGGTCTTAGCATGTTTTTTCCTCTCACCTTTCAGACTTAGCAGAGATTATTGTCACGCACGAGAACAGCGACAAGAAAAGGAACTTGCCATTGCAGGATGAAATTACATTTACAATTTACTTTGGAAAAATGTATAATTTGCAAAAGAAGCTGAGAACGGGCGCTGCCTGAAGTGTGAATAAGAATCCTCATAGTCTAATCAGCGTAGTCACTGGAATTTCATTAAGCTTTGGTTGCTGTGTGTGACATTTGGCTTCAAGGAAAAGAATACGTGTGAGCTTGTCACTTCTGTTTGTTCAGAGCTGCCTCTTTTTTTTCCTGTCCTTTGCTTTTTCTTCGTGTCGTGGTTGTATATATCCTTACATTATTCTCTGTTTTCCTTTTTGAACCCTTCCTCTTAAATCACAGTATAAAAGAAGCCTTTTAGTGCCTATCTCTTCTTCACACTAAATAACAGGGAAAATACTAATGGCTGAATGTCAAAAAGTCTACAATAGGAGGCCTTTTGAAACCTAAACCTCTGCATTTTTATTCCAGCCAGAGATGATGAAAAAATAGTGCCTCACTTAATAACCCAAAGGAAAAAGGAGAGGTAAGAGGCAAAAGTATAAGGCCGGACACAGACTCTTGTATTTAACCAGACAGAATTCATAAAAACTGTCATTTGAGTGAGTGCTCATAATGCTGATATTTGTGACAGAGAAAAAGCAGTGAAGAGATCCATTCCGAAATCTATTTTCAAGGATATCATGATCTGAATGATAAATAGGCTCTGGAAAATACAAAGGCAGAAGACGAAAACAAAACCCAACCCCCTTAATCCTACGGAATGAAATTGAATTAGTTTTTTTAGACTAGAACTAGAATTTTACCCAGTTCTTAGTTTTTCTTATACAAAGAAATTATGTTGGAAGTATTGTTAAAGTATTTATACTCCACTTGGTAATATCTGAAGGGACACAGCGTGTGTGACCCTGACTAACATACTCATGGCTTTCCCCCAGAATTTCAAAGTGAAGTTTTGTGTTTTCAAATCTGATTGCATCTAGGCAGCTATTTGTTTTGCAAAACCTTCCTCCTTCTTTTCAAGGTGTTTTTTCCCCCCTTTAAACAGAAAAAACCCCAGCATTAATTCAGTTCCTTTGTTGCTAATGATTTCTGGGAGACAGTACAGGGCTTCAGTAATTATGATCTTTTTGACTGGCAGAATGAATAAGAAGAGAGTTAAGCTAAATGAGATTAAAAATAATGTAATGAAACATGTGTCTAGGGGGGAAATGCCTGTGATTAATAATTATTCATCCCAGGGTTTTAGCAAATCATAGTTATGAATAAAATGACCCTTCGCTTCAAGAAAGATACTGAGGTACTGGTGCAGGTCCAGAGGACCTGTGTAGCCTGGAGGAGACTCGGGGAGGGGGGGGACCTTATCCCTCTCTATAACTCTCTGAAGGGAAGTTGTAGACAGGTGGGCTTCGGGCTCTTCTCCCAGGCAACTAATGATAGGATGAGAGGGCTGGGTCTGAAGCTGCCAGGGAAGGGGTTGTTTGGATGTTAGGAAGCACTTCATTATGGAAAAGGTGGCTAGATGTGGGAATGGACAACCCAGGAAGATGGTGGAGTCTCCATCCCTGGAGACATTTAAGAAAAGGCTGGATGTGGCCCTTAGTGCCCTGGTCTGGCTGATGTAGTGATGTTAGTCACAGGCTGGACTTGATAATCTCAGAGGACTTTTCCAGCCTCAGTAATTCCATNCAAGAAAGATACTGAAGTACTGGTGCAGGTCCAGAGGACCTGTGTAGCCTGGAGGAGACTCAGGGGGGGACCTTATCCCTCTCTATAACTCTCTGAAGGGAAGTTGTAGACAGGTGGGCTTCGGGCTCTTCTCCCAGGCAACTAATGATAGGATGAGAGGGCAGGGTCTGAAGTTGCCAGGGAAGGGTTTGTTTGGATGTTAGGAAGCACTTCCTTATGGAAAGGGTGGCTAGACGTGGGAATGGACAACCCAGGAAGATGGTGGAGTCTCCCTCCCTGGAGACATTTAAGAAAAGGCTGGATGTGGCCCTTAGTGCCCTGGTCTGGCTGATGTAGTGATGTTAGTCACAGGCTGGACTTGATAATCTCAGAGGACTTTTCCAGCCTCAGTAATTCCATGGTTCTGTGATTCTGCATGCTTTATTTTTCTAAAGCCACATGGATGGTGTTCACTTGTTGAAAACTGCTCAGGTTGATGCATAATTTTTCTATTAGAAATGTATAAAGACTTTTCTTTGCAAATTACTAAGTGGAAGATGTTAACATCTGCCAAGCCACGAAGACTTGTATTCCTCATGGATCACACATTGCTATTCTGTAGTTTGTTGCTCCTTGGTCTCTTTTCAAAGTCTATCTTTTGCAAACAAATGACAATACAAAAATAAAAATCAGGTGAACAGCAGATCACACAACTCAGCCACTCATCTCCGTTAGAGATGCTGCTGGGCTTCCAGGAGTTTCCTGGAACAAATATAACTTTTCTTTTTAAATTATAAAATTGGTCAATAACAGGAACCAAAGTGACTGTGCAGCAAATGTTCATGTCTTGTCTGCTCGGATCAAGATGCGTTTTTATCTCCTATCTAATATTATCTTATCGTTCTTTGTCATTGTCCCCGGGTAGAACAAGCTGTCAGTCAGATGGAAGTGTCCAGTGCATCGGTAATAGTGTGGTGATTTACCATCCTTGTAATGTGAGGGTCACCTTGTGAAAGAGATGTGGAGCTCTGCATCCCAAAGTACATTTAATACTATTTATTTTTAACATATTCTGGTTTAAAACGTGACGTGGTGTTTTCATGAGCTGGACACTGGTTTACAGGGACTGATGGCTTAGTATAAAAACCTTAAACCAATTCTTGCTATCACTGGATGAACAATAGGCTAAGAAAGGCAGGGCTATGCAGCTGCAGCATCGTGTCTTATTACTGTAACTTTAGACCTGATTCAAAATGCAGCTGTTTCCAGAGTCCTGAGTGAAACTTTGAGTAAATAAGCCCAACCAGTGTTAGAGAAGCGTTAGATCGTGGATTATATTGATCTTAATTTTGCAACTGTTCTGAATTTAGCCCTGAAAAATCATCTGAGTATTTGAAGGGAATATCTTAGCAACTTTGGAAGCCGTATTCAGTCATTAAATCCTCATCACACGCACATGTTTGATAGGAATTTTTGTTGCTAATCTCAGCTTGGCAAACTTAGTCCTTCCTTTGTTGCCACTGTAATTTATGTGTAGCCATAATTTGTCAAGCTTAGTCTAAAACTGTACCATGTCCTCTAAGGCAGTTTAATACCTTCTGTTCTGTACACTGGTAACATCTATCAGGTGAACAATGGGTGTGGATGTCCCTATTCAATTACTCTTCAGCGTGGATAAGAAGTTGCTTCAGTCCCACTGGCTTCCCAGCGTTGTATTCCGGTGCTGGTTTGCAGCTGTTGACTTGCAGATAGGGTGTTGTTGCTCTTTTCCAATTAAATTTTTCAAGGAAATCTGTGATTTCAGCAGGTTTTCTTATCTTGCTTTCTGATGCCATGCTACCCACAGCAAGCCAAAGATGAGTGCGTACCGATTGCCATGCTTTTTCCAGAGCACAAAGCTTATATGAATGTTTTATACCTCTCAGGAAGCGCAGCTAAGATACGTCCCAAGGCTCACAGTGAGATAGTTCTGACAAGCAGGCATTACATATGCCTTGCCTGTTCCTGCTTCTTCTGTTGTGACAGGTTATCCCTGGGTAGCAGCAAAAACTGTTCACTCCCCCATTCCCCTTTCTCAGTGGGATAGGACAAGCAAAACAGGATGACAAGACTCATGAGCTTTCCTCAGCTTAGCTGAACTCGGGCTCCTCTACCCCAAGCTCAAGCAGCACAGGGAGAATGTGGCCACCAGTTCACAGCAGTTACTTGCTGCTGCTGCTCCATTCTCACAGTTACCATGCACCACAAAGGACACTGTGGGCTGCAGCATCAGCTCCAGCTCATGCTGTACCTCCTCTTCTTCTGAAATTGCTGTTATTCCTACTCTTTTTGTTCCCTCCTCCTCTCTGAGTTGTTTCTTGCCTTCTCTTAGGTATGCTTTCCTGGAGGTGCCACTGCCTTCTCTGCAGGGCTCAGCTGCGCCCTGTGGTGGGTCAGGTGAAGCTAGTTGGGAACAAACTGTGCTTGGCATGGGGGGCAGCTCTGTCCTCTTCCCACATAGGCTACCCTACAGGCCCCCACTGCCAGCACCTGTATCACGTATACCTGCTGCTGATAAATAGCAACAGCCTTCACAGGGTGGTAAAGATGTTATGCTTTCGCCTGGGTTCTGCAGCGATTCCTGACTGAAGCTTGGTCAGTGCTGCCCTGTTAACGTGATCTAAGGATAACTTTCACTTCTGTTTGCTTGTACAGAGCAGAGAGTGTGACTGCTCCTGCTCCAGAGTCTGTCTGCTACAGCCAGAGGGCTGCATCAGCAGGCCCTTGCAACCCACTGGCTCCAAGTAACAGCAGCTTCTACTTCAGCTGAAGAAATTTCATGTGGGATGATGAGAGGCTGCTGGGTCATCTGCTTTGCAGGTAAAAGCCTGTGACTCTCTGAGATTTCTAGAAAGTGGATCTGACTGCAAACTTTCCCCTTTTTGTTACCTTCCTCTGTGCTTTCCCTAGTCAGTTGCTGCTGGCCAGCTTTGGAGACGAGAAGCTGGGCTTGGTCTAACTTTGGTCTGAAGCAGTGCAGCTGAATACTCAATGTTCTTTGTGTGATTTTCTACCCCTCTGAGCTTCTTTATGTGTTTTCAAAACAGAAGGAGGAATGTAGGTCTGTGATAAACAGTTTGGGAAGTATCCAGAGACTTCTGAAGCGTTCGTATCTTTATGTAGCACTGTGTGGAGGAAAGGTTTTTCTCTGTGGAAGACTGGATGTAAAGCCACTGGGCATTGCAAAGCCTGGGGGAGAATGTGTCATGTAGAACTGTTGGCTGTGCTGGAGTGGCCGAGTAGCTTGCAGAGCTACTTGATTTTTTGTTTTTAAGCATTGCTAAATCATCTTCCATGTGTGACAAAGCCCGCACGTGGTATTTCAGTCAGATTGCTGGAGGGGTATGGCTGTTACTCCACAGGAAGGACTGGGAGGAATATGGCCCACCATAGGGTACAATATGCTTCTTCCATGTTAAGCTGGACATCCTGCTTGCTCAAGCCTGTAGTCTTCTAGTGAAGGCAGGCACTACCCCGTGCTTCTCTAAGACTCCCATGTGCCTGAGGTGGTCTCTTCCTGCTTTCAGTTGCATAGAGGAAGTCAGAAGCAAATTGCATTAGTAAGGCTCCGTAGGCTTGAGAGCAACAGATCGAAATAGTATTGTTTTTTAAACTCTGCCTTCTCTTTATAGCTTCAGGTCAGCAGGTACTCACTTTATCTGCTCATCCCATCAGCCATTAAGCACAGCTATAGTTGAATAAGCAATGGCCAGTGTCTTTATACAATCAAGTGTGACATCCATCCAAAGCAGCAATCGATTCTGTCGTTATTGACTGTTCGTAGGATCGCATTTCACTTCAGCAGCTCTACTGAAATCACCGTGGAGGATCTCAGAACTGATCTGTGCATCTGCTGCTGACTTGCCAATGTCTGATTAAAACGAGAGCTGAGTTTTGCTTTAGATGATGACTTCTGATTACAGTATTTTGCCAGATATGAAACAACATGAAAACGATTGGCCAGCTTATAGGGAACCACGCGACTCTTGCTGATCTCACTGTTGAAATCTCTGGGATGCTGAGTGAAACTGAATTTTCTCCCGTTGCATCCAGTAGGCAGAAGGAAATGAAGACCAGAAAATACCAGAACTTTGATGCAACAGCCGAGTACGTCTGTTTGCTTTGGTATTAACTCTAAATCCCTCCTGCATGCCCTGAACGTTTCCAATTACATGTGTGAGCACTTAATTGCTTTCTTCTCCTTATTACTAGCAGCTGCACTTTGTACCCCTTTATTTTAGTGAATCATACCTTGTGCCAAGGAGGCGACTGTTTGCAGGAGATAAAATGCAGCGGCACAAATACTCAGGCCACTCCATCTCTCGTGCTCCTAACCATTTATTTTCTGTCTCTCTCTATTTTTACATACTTGTAATGTATTTTAAAGCAGGCAAGACATGCAAACAGAAAAGGAAAGGAGCAAACACCCCCCCTCCCGGAAACCTAGCTAGGATGCATGCAGCTGAAGCATCTAGCAAGTTAAATGGGATTCCAAGGAAAATGGAGCTTTGCATTTTAAAAACCTACTTCTTTTCCTAGGGCAAATAGAAGTTGTGCATTGCAGCGTTTACCAGAAGTACTGTGGGCTTGTCTTAGTCTGTGAGTGATCACTCTCTTTCTTCGTGTTTATTTTCTGTCGGTATGGTTTACAAGAAATGACTGTTGCGATTGTTTTATTGCTGGTATTGCTCGGGCGCTTCTCTCAAGTACTGAGGGAGCTTCCAGTTAGTCATAAAAATAAGCTCAGGGCTAAAGAGTAGAGCATATACTTTTGGACATACATTTTGTTGGTGTGCATAATAATTTAGTTTTACCTTTGAAATTGAGATAGGGTTGTTAATTTTCATTTCTTGGAGTGCAACAAATCATTAATGTTTGTCTTTTCAAACAATTGCCTTTGTTGGATGTCTCTAAGGATCAGCAGCCAAGCTTATCTTTGGCTGGCTAATGGTGATGGTGCTGTGGAAATCTCATACACTATGACTTCCTCATTAATCATAGCACTTGAAAAGATTTCATATTAACTTAAATCTCTAGAGAATTGACATCATACAGGATATTTATTAATTGTTGCATGGACAGGCACCATGTCTCCTTTTGTGAGGGACGTAGGGCCAACAGCATCCTGGGCTGGATCAGAAGGGGGTTGGTTAGCAGCTCGAGAGAGGTTTTTCTACCACTCTACTCTGCACTAGTGACACTGCATTTGGACTACTGTGTCCAGTTCTGGGCTCCTCAGTTCAACAAGGACACAGAGCTGCTGGAGGGTGTCCAGCGTAGAGCAACGAAGATGATGAAGGAAGGAGAACAGCTCCCTGATGAGGAAAGGCTGAGGGAGCTGGGTCTCTTGAGCTTAAGGAAGAGAAAGCTGAGGGGTGACCTCATTCATGTCTATCAATATGTGAGGGGTGGGTGTCAGGGGGATGGAGCCAGGCTCTTCTCAAGGTCATCTGGTGACAGGACAAGGGGCACTGGGTGCCAGCTGGAACAGAGGAGGTTCCCTATCAATATCAGCAGGAACTTCTTCACAGTGAGGGTACCGGAGCACTGGAACAGACTGCCCAGGGGGGTTGTGGAGTCTCTCCTCTGGAAATGCTCCAGACCCACCTGGATGTGTTCCTGTGCCACTTGGTCTGGGTGATCCTGCTGTGGCAGGGGAACTGAACCTCTTTTGAGGTTCCTTTCTATTCTTTATGATTCTATAATATCAAACTGAACCCGCCAATGGCAATCACATCACCTTCAGCACTGCTGCTGCAAGGTGCATCCACTGGGGAAATCCCAGACTGGACTCAACGGCACATGGGAACTGCATTCAGGAACTGGATTCTGGAACTGGATTCTCCCTCTCTCTCACACACATACATGCAATAATTGAGAGAAATATCTCATGAAAATATGTTTTAATGTTAATTAATTTTGTCAGACTGGAAGATTGTTCAATCTGGGTTCTGTTAAATTTATGGATCATTAGTCTCTTATCTTTTCATTATGGTCTCCTGAGAGGAGCCATCGTAAAATTAAACACGGTAGGAAATTATTACAAGCCTTTTTTTCCCTTTCATAGAATCATTAGGGATCAGAAGGGACCTCAAAAGATCATCTATTCCAATCCCTGCGCCACAGCAGCATCACTGAGACCAAGTCACACAGGAACATATCCAGGCAGGTCTTGAACGTCTCCAGAGAAGGAGACCAATGGGGTAGTTACTCATCAGGTGTACAGTCCTTTGAAGTTTTTTCTGTTCTCTTTTAGTTTGTTTTGGGAATTTTAACTTCATCTGCTGTGCTATGTGACAGAAGACACATGACATTTTGGTTACGTCCTTGCTTTCCTGCCTCCTTTTGCTCAATTTTTAAGAAATAATCTCTTCCAGAAAGAAGCAGTTCATATTTGCTGTGTAAATTCACACTCTCCTATCAATATTTTGCTTATTCTCCCATCACTTTTTTGATGTGACGGCACCCCATATATATATATATCTACTGGGAGCAGTGCACGTGGTAATCATCCCCTCTTCAGTAAAAGTCATTAAGTCTACATTGTAAAATTTTACCTTGATTACAAATCTGCACATTTTCCATGCTGCTAGTATAAACTAAATGCCTTGTATCTTTATTTGCAGCTCCAGCCGAAGTGGTTGGTATTAAGGAACCATTAAGGAAACTTGAATCCCAGATCATTATTCATTCAACAGTCAAAAAAAGCATCTGTGCATTAGATGCTATTAGCACATGCATAATACCAGATATAATGATCCCATTAAATCAAACTTGATTAATAGTTTATAAAGATGGAATTTGTGTTATTTTTGGAGGTGAAGTTGAGTTTTTACTTCTGCAGTACTTTTTTGGAAATAGTGGTTCAGTGAAGAACAGCCCCAAGGTCTTTCCTTGGCAGGTATGTAGTGTTCCATCAATTCTGATCTGCTTCCACTTAGACCAGGGAGGTAGAAGGTCATTATACAGAGAAGACTAGATTTCTCCCGGCTAGCCTGTACAGAAATATGCTTTTATTACCCAGTCGCACATTAACTGTTCTGTGTCCTTAAAAGTTCCTCAAGGATTCAGCAGAAGTTTCTGCTTTCTCTATTTGGCCTTTGAAAAATAACGTGATTATGATTATAGATTAAAGGGTGCTGTATTCATCAACCCGAGGGATTTGGAGACTTAATTCCAACTGTAGGTGTGGAATGAATGAACCTCTTTGCAAATGGACTTAATCCAGTGAGTATTTTGGTTTGCTGCTGAGTTTGAGGCACCTTCTGTGTCAGGACATTTGGGTTTCCTTTATTTCCCACAGAATTGCCTAACCTGAAGCTTTTACAATGAGCAGTTCCATTTTCAAGGCCAACAAGAACAACTGAATTAATATTCTGATGTTTCTCTGGCCTTAAACTGCCTTAGTGTTTACTGACCTAGCAATTCACTTGGTTGAGATGAGTCGCAGAGAAGAGGTAAAGACACTGTGCCTGGGTTTGCTCTGCCATGCTTGGCCAGTGCTATGTCTTCTGTTGCTCCAGTTGCACAGGAGAACAAACCTTAAGAGCTTTATTTTCATTGTCATACCAAACTTCCAAGTCAGAGGTCCTCTGCAACCACTTAAACCTGTAGCAGTCAGAGCAGTTTGGGGCTTCGTTTGAAAGACTTAGATTGAATGTTTCTTCTATTTACAACTGAAATTCCTTGACTTCAAACATAATTATTTTAGCTGTTTGTATAAAGGAAATGTTTTTAGCAGGAAGCTGAGAAGCAGGTGGCAAATAGTTGTTTAGTAGTTGTTTGTAAAAGTGAATAGAAGCAAAGTATATGTATTTTCTTAAAGCATTTCTGTTCCTCCTAGTAAATATTCTGCTTTTTGAGGAAGAAATGTGGGAGAGTTTACTTGTTTTGGTGTTCTGGTTGATTTCTTTTGCTTTGCCCTGCAGGCTTTGATTACTGATGTGCATTATAAAACTTACAAATGACAGTTGCCTTGTTAATGAATATTAATGTTAATAAAAGGCAGAATAATTCTGTAGTTTAAAGTTTGTGTCATGTTGATGGCTGTGCTCTACCTTTAGAGAATTGTGTTTCAGATGCTGAGTGCTTGATAACGGAACAGGCTGCCCAGTGGGGTTATGGAGTCTCCTTCTCTGGAGACATTCAAGACCCACCTGGATGTGTTCCTATGCAGCTTGGTCTGGGTGATCCTGCTGTGGCAGGGGGACTGGACTGGATGATCTTTCGATCCCTTTGGATCCCTAATGATTCTGTGATTGTGTGAATGGCCATTTGCTTGTGCATATGTGCTTAGGGTTAGCTTTAGGTCCGTCTAGAGCAAGGATAATGTAGTATATGGTAAAAGCTTTACTCAGTAACACTATTTCCCGGATTGATCTGTAGGATTAACATTATCAAAGAGTTCAGCTCTTCTAATGTCAATGGAACTAGGAATGATAATCCATGGATTTGGGAAATTATAGTTAATCTATATTCTGTGCTTTCAAAACAAGTCCTGCTTATTACCTTTAAGCTTAAATACCACGAAAAGATTGTATCAGCTCTCATTTTAGAAGACCACTGACCTCAAAGAGCTGAAAGAATCTCTTGGGCTATTCTAATCCTAACTTACAGAGGTTTTTCAACTTTTCAGTATTCCAATGGAAGTCACATGTTTGTACCATGTCCCAAAATTGGTTTCCCTTGTCTCACTGTCTATTACAGCTTGTTATTTGCCTGAAGGAAGTTGCTTTTAAGAAGTAATGCAAATTTAAACAAAGATGCAGTTTATACAAACATTGGATGGCACTCGTCAAGAGGAAAGATTGACTGTTTCAGCAGGCAACAACGCCCCTGACTGTTTTAAGCACAGACCCTTCAGGAGAACTCTTAGTTTTGCTCACTGAACCACAAAATTAAAGTACCATGGAAGAAATCCAGACATCCAACAATGCCAAAATTAATCACACTACACTGAAAAGCTTCAAAATTACTGTATTTACACAAGGGTATTACAGACAGAATAAATGAAAATTTTATGGTCTAAGAAAGGAAACACAATTTTAGTTAACTAGCATTTTTCTACTGCTCTAAAGCTTTTAATGGGAGCAGGGGGAATTTGCACTCACTGAAGTAGATCAGTGAAATGATAATTTGTCTTTGAATGGAGTACTTTTATCCCATTAATTTCTGGCATTCTGGTGTGAGATAAGATGTAAGCCAGTGACTAACTGAAAATTAAGGGCCCAAAAAAGAGGCAAAGAAACAAAAGAGTAGCTTATGCAGTATTATACAAAGCTCATGCTGAAATTAATTTTTACTTAAACTTTTATTGTAGCCCCTTTTAACCTCAGTTCTTTGTGTGCTTAATCGTGCCTGGTTCTGTTAGGTATAAATATATTAATTTTACTAATCAGATCCCTTTTTAAGGATATTTGATTAAAATCCTTTCGTCTTGTGGTTGAGAGGACAAAAAGGGCGTTACAGTGGAGATATGCTTAGGTGAAGGCATGGCACTTGGAAGCCTTCCTTCCTGCTACACTGCAAAGGAAGGAATCCCTTAGTGCGTTACAGGAGGGTACAAGAACACTTTAGCTCGTGCTACTTGCAAAATGAACCTGGCAAAATACACTGACTGCTGTTATCCTTTTAGAATCAAGTGCAATCACTATGATGTTGTGAAAGTACATTTCAGGGTAACATAAAGGGAGGCCATCCAGAGAGACCTGGACAGGCTTCAGAGGTGGGCCAGTGCCAGCCTTGTGAGATTCAACAAAGCCAAGGGCAAGGTGTTGCACCTGGGTCAAGGAAATCTGAGGTACAAAGACAGGCTGGGTGGGGAACGGATGGAGAGCAGCCTTGAGGAGAAGGACTTGGGGGTATTTGTCAACAAAAACTCAACATGAGCCAGCAATGTTTGTTTGCAGCCCAGAAAGCCAACTGCATCCTGTGCCGCATCAAGAGAAGCGTAACATAAGGTCGATTGAGGTGATCCTCTCCCTTTATTCTGCTCTTGCAAGACCCCATCTGCAGAAGTGTGTCCAGTTCTGNCTGTTTCCAAGGGTTTGGAGTGGTAGGAGCAGGGGGAATGGTTTCCAGCTGGAAGAGGGCAAATTTAGACTGGAAGTCAGGACAAGTTCTTCATGATGAGGGTGCTGAGACACTGGAACAAGTTACCCAGGGAGGTTGTGGCTGCCCCCTCTCTGGCAGTGTTGAAGGCCAGTTTGTCTGGAGCCTTGAGTACCCTGGTCTAGTAGGGGGGTATCCCTGCTCATGGTAGGCCGGTTGGAACTGCATGATCTTTAAGGTCCCTTCCAACTTGAACCATTCCATGAATCTATGAAAGAACCCTAGACGTGTGTTTTTGAAAGAAACTCCAGCATTCATGGTGTTTCAGGCAATCCATTGCACTGAGGCTGAATCATGTAGCCCCACCATATGCTTGTCTAATCCGTTTTTTAAAACAATGAAGAATGAGTGGTTCATCACATCCTTGGGTACCCTGCTGAAGTGCCTCATTACTCTTCATTACAACAGTTTTTACTGCGCTAAACCTAAAGCCTGTCAATTTCTTTGTCCTTCCCCCAATGCATGTGAAGAACAGTGTTCACGTTCCCTTTTACACCCTAGTTTTTAACTGATCAGGGACAGATATTTTCTGTTAACCAGCCCATTCCTTTTTTGGTCTAAATCCATCTACTTTTTCTCTCAAATAATCTTTTCTAAACCAGTTTACACCTCTGTATTTTTTTCCCAGTTCTCTAATGCTGACTCTGCCATTTACTGGCATCAATCTTGAGAAGAAAGTAAACCCCAAGAGCCTGAATCCTACAGCTAGGGATAGCTACGACCAGTCAAAAAGGCGGAGATGGAGATGACTACCTTCCTTGTCCTATGCAGGACAGCATAGTACACATCCTATGAGCAAGATCTGTCTTTTCAACAGTGCTGCCTTACAAATTTATAGTGTGCTTCTCATCTTTTTATGCCCTTAATATATTTCTTGCCTGGCTGATTTTTTCCCCACTGGGATGACGCATTCAGTTGTGCTGCGGCTGTTCTCCTCCTTGAATACTTTCTGCTCATCTTTTGGAATTCGTCTTGTTGAACAATCTTGCTAAGACTTCGCAGCTAAAATTGCTCAGTAGCTATGTTTGCAAAAGCAAGAGCTGTGCTTTACTAATCTTCTGGAGATCACCGGGAAGTATTTTCATCTGAGAAGCTGAACAAATTAGATCTGAGTTTTGGAAGGTCCGTAATGTTTTCCTGCCACAGTTCAACCCACTGATTGTTATTCATAGATTCATAGGCTGCTCTAAGATCTCCCCAGAGTCTCCTCTTCTCCAGGCTGAACAGCCCCAACTCTTTCAGCCTATCCCCGTGGGAGAGATGCTCCAGCCCTCCACTCATCCTTGTGGTCCTCTGCTTTACTTCTTTCTGTAGTCTGGCAGATCAAAACTCACCAGAAGGGCTTCAGGTTTGGCTGTAATGGAAAGACTGGGAAACTCAAAATGCTGTAGAATAAATCACATTTCCCAGTCCTAGATTCCTCAGGCTCCTTCGGGTCTGTTCTCTGCTGTCAGCAGCAAAATTGATTCTTAATGAGTGATTAGTATTCTCGGATGCTCTGACCACCAGATCTTCCCACTGTTCAGTAGCTAAAAGGCACTGTAGCGCTGTCTGCCTCCTCACACTGCAGGAAAATTAGATTTCATGTTTACTGGGTAGGTTTAATGTTCGCTTGTAGAAAAGATGAGGGTAGACTGAAGTTTGAGACAGACTGAGTACCAGGAGACCTGTAGCTGTGCAAGTGGAACATTTCTGTCAGGAAAATGGACCAGGCAGTCAGAAGGGAGAACAAGAGGCTTTCCTGTCCTCCTTTGCTGGAATTGCCTGTGGCTCCAGAGCTGCAGACTCAGGAGCACAGTATATGTTTCTCCACGTTCTGACAGAGAGGGCATAAACTCCTAGTAGAGATGGCAGCTTAAGGAGGAGATGGAATGTTATTTAAAATGGATACTAAAAGTAAAAGAATAATTAAAAAAATATAATCAATTGTTGCGATAGCAGTAAGGAAATGTTATTGGCATTGATAATTGATAACAGTAGAGTTATGAATATGAAATATGTTTTAGTTGGGAATCCGTGGGAAATTCCTAAGCTGAAAACATATTGGAATCGATGATCTTGAAGATCTTTTCCATGTTGAGCAATGCTGTGAATACTGTGAATCTATGGGGTCCACGGCTGATGTAGAAAATGAGAACTGCTGAAAGGAGCATAGGATCCTTAGGGATTGGAAGGGACCTTGAAAGATCATCCAGTCCAATCCCCCTGACACAGCAGCATCACCTAGACCAAGTCTCACAGGAACACAGCCAGGTGGGTCTGGAATGTCTCCAGAGAAGGAGACTCCACAACTCCCCTGGGCAGCCTGTTCCAGTGCTCTGGTACCCTCCCTGGGAAGAAGTTCCTGCTGATACTTAGATGGAATCCCCTCTGTTCCAGCTGGCACCCATTGCTCCTTGTCCTATCACCAGATGCCCTTGAGATGAGCCTAGCTCTATCGTCCTGACACCCACCCCTCACATATTTATAGACATTAATGAGGTCCCTCCTTAGCCTCCTCTTCTCCAAGCTCAAGAGACCCGGCTCCCTCAGCCTTTCATTATAAAATAGCTGTTCTACTTCCTTCATCATCTCCCCTGCTCTACATTGGACACCAACCAACAGCAAGTGTTTTCCCAGAGGAGAAATACAGTCTTCTCCGTTAGCCATAGACAAATACAAAGTGACTACACCAAGTCTCATTTCCCTCTCTCAGTTCAGGTTTTCTCTTACTCTGTTTCATCTGTGTAACTTTGAGAACTTAACAGACACAAGTGTTTACTACAATTGTGACTGCACTCATAGAATGCTACCTATGCTTTTCTTTCCAACCTGAGTCTCCTCTTTTCCAGGCTAAACAACCCCACTTGCCTCAGCCTCTCCTCATCAGACTTTCCCTTCAATCCCTCCATCAGCCTGGACCTGAGAGACTGAGAAAGACTAGTTAATTCTGTATTTATAGAAATTTAATGCTTAATTTAAGGTTGATATGATAAAACCTTTATGCTTCAGTGTTTGTGTGTTATGTCAGCTAATTAAGGGGTCCGATCCTTGTAGCTTAAATTAAGTGAGCCTAACACAGCATGAGGAATCTGGGTCCTGCTTTAAAGTGTCTTGAGTCAGCTTGATGTGGTAGCCTTCATAAATAATTACTTTACCCTATGCTACATGAAATCTCTGACCTGTTGCTTGAGTGCACGTACCTTACATAAGTGTCTTTTGAAAGATATCATATTTTAACATCACATAAAACAGAGATATTCAACACGACAGAGAAGAGCTCGAAGAAAAGGGTTTGAAAAGTCTAAGGTCAAAAGATAAATACATGATTGTAATTCTATGTACTAGAAAATGTAACAGATATTAGCATTCTACTTTATCATAGTGATAGTTTGGTATCTAAGGCATCTGCACAGGGCTGACATCGCTGATACAGGATTCTGAGTATTCAGACCTCATTGCTAGCTCAGGAACTGGATGCACACCATTGCCATGAGGAAAGCTGCATCGAAATATCTCCTCTACAGCTCAGTAAAACTCACTTCCTTTGCTCCTAATTTGTAAAGCAGAGGCAACGGCAAGCAAGAGCCACGTTTGACCACATACTTTACATTGAGATTATGAACACTCATTATAATCACTTAAGTGATTTCTAAATCTAATTTATTGTATTTAAATCTGTGCCCTTTGCCTCTTATCCTCTCACTGGGCACCGCCAAGGAGAATCTGAGTCTTCAGTTCCCTGCCATCAGGTGTTTGTTTATGTGCTGTCGAGCAAACAGGCTGCGTGCCCCCTGCCTTCTTGTTTTAATATAACAGTGCTTAAACCATGCCTGCTATCACAGCCAAAAAGAAGACATGCTATCTTCTGTCTTACAACACAAGATTATGCACTATAGTGTCTTAGCCTTAGTTCTCTCCCCCGGCTTCCTTTTCCAGAGGGTTTTAATTCGCAGTTAATTAACACCGAATAAAAGAATTAACCTAATAGCAGGATAATTTGCAAAGTGCTTTGAAATTCACTGTAAAGCATTTAATAAGGCTAATGTTCTTTTCTCACAAGGAAAAAAAAAAAGCTTAAGGTTTTCTTCAATTACTTTCCCTCTGAGCAGTTCACTTTAAAAATATATTTTAATTATAGGTGTATCATGAAAATACAATTAGCAGGTATTTTTAAGGAAAAGTGGTTGTAATCCACACCTTACCCATTAAGTGATGTTAGAGCTTCACCACTGTTTGAAAGCCTTCCATGGAAGTGTTCAGAATTTAGCATTCTATTACTACTGGTTTTGACTGTTGTGAGAAGAAAAAGCCTCCCTCTTTTTTTCTCTAGCCTTGTTGTAGTTGTTTTTCTGGAACACATACTTCATGGGCATAATCACTAACGAAAATAAACCAAACGAAAACAAACTTTTCCTCTAAGATTTCACACTCATTCTGTTTCTTTTTCAGAAGAAACAAATGGTTCATTTGAAATGGAGCTTGTACACAAATGACTTCTAAAATATAAGAACATGGACCTTCAGATTTTACTGATCAGATTTTGGAACGGGCTGCTTACAGAGGTGGTTGGGTGGCCATCTCTGGAGGTGTTCAAGGTTAGGCTGGATGAAGTGCTGAGTGGCGTGAGCTAGATGTCAGATGTTAGGGTTACTTGGTTGGTTTTAGGCTGGACTGGATGATCTTTAAGGTCTTTTCCAGCCTCATCATTACTGTGAGACTGTGACACCATTCTGACACCTTTTGGAATTTGAAGTGTATTCCAAAATGTGGTGGGCACATCAGTTCCAGGATGGACAGGTTTCCTAACTTCTACTGTGATCTCAGTACTCATTTATAACAGCATTATTTATTTCTATACTAAGAGAAGAGCAGAGTATAGAGATTCTTCTGGCTGAATTGTATTTTCTTATTAGTATTAATCAGACATGGTGCAAGTCATCTGCCTGCTGTCTTTCCTCATTTCCCCTTTCATATGATCCTTTCAGCTTCAAAAGAAGCCAGGGTAGAGTCTTTCCATGAGGCAGAGATTTGTTTAATAGGACATACGTGAACTCTGGGTAACAAATACTAGAATTACAAACAATTAACCTGTCAGTCAGCAGTCCTTTGCAGCATATGTCCTCTCTCTTCCTGACAGAGCAGTGTGGGGTGCTTTTCTCTTACTGCATGTTGTAAGGGTCCTTACTGCATGTAGTTCAAGCTAATGTAAGCATTTCATACTGTGAGTTTCTACTAAGAATTCCTACTGTAGAGCTGGCTGCATGCAGAGATTCCTGTTGACTGTCTGAATAATTGCTGAATTATTATTTCTTTTACTCATTTAGCTGAACATATGATTAAGCATAAATTCTAACTAGAGCAATCTGATTACTAAATCCAAGCAAACCAAAAAGAGAAGATCTTGTTTCATTCCCTACTTCACAGTTAACAAGTAAATATATATATTTTTTAACCTGTTATAACTCTTCCATCAATTTGTCAACATCTGGTGTGCTGGTGGCTAAGATGCAGGTTTAGGTTAGCATGACCAGCACTTGGCCCTGTTGTTCTATAAGTAGGAGAAAGTGAAGGAAAGAAACTTCAGTGGAGTTTCCTTTGTATCATCTGCAAATTTCATGAGAGTCTAGTGAAGACATTGCCTTGGGGTACAATCAGTAAGCAGCTCGGAAGAAAGCTTAGAATGCAGCAAGCACTATGATCTAAGGATGGTTAAAGATGCTTTTACATTTCCCTTTCTAGTGGTAAAGCTGGTGACTCTGCTCTGTCTTTATTACCAAGACGAGTTACTCCCCAAATGCCAACATCAGTTCACTGTTATCAAGTTATTGGTAAGGCTGACATGAAACAGCTGCAACAGTAAATATCTGCCTCCAGCAAGACCTCAGGTCAAGCTGTGTTTCTTGAAGACCCAGTTTACTTAAAAGTCAATAGGAGGAGTAATGAGAAGACACATTAAAATGCCATAATGATGCTTCATTACCAGCTACCATCACCATCAGTACATGGCTAATATATTGTATGTGTGCCTGTATCCACTCGTATACTGCCAGGTGTGTCGCATCACCACATCACCCTTAATGGCTATGGATTTTTTAGCAAGGAGTTCTTTATTGAGAGAGTGGTTGGGCACTGGAACAGGCTGCCCAGAGAGGGGCTGGAATCATCATCTCTGGAGGTGTTTAAAAAAAGTAAGTAGCTAGAGCACTTGAGGCTATGGTCTAGGGCTTGGGGAGCTGTTGGGTTGAGGGCTGGACTTGGAGACTCTGGAGGTCCTTTCCAGCCACGATGATTCTGTGAATTATTTGAGAGAGATTTGGGTTGGATAATGAGAGGAAGAGTGGGAAAAAAACAGATTCTCTTGGACTTCTGTGTTACATCCTTTGCTCTGCAGGGGTTTTTGTGTGTGTGGGGGTTCCTTTTTCCTTCTTTTTGTGCTTTAGATGTGTAGAATTCAATGAATTGTCTTGAACTGAACAAAGCGTAGTGACATAAATAATTGCTTTTCAATGATTCCTCCAAATCTGATAAGCCAAACACTCTAAAAACATTTTTTTACTGTTTTCCGATGGCTTTAATTTGGAGATTATTTAAAAATATTCAACAAACAAGTGCTGTAAATCAGGCGAACAATGAAGCTGGGCAATCATGTTTCACTCAACAATCAATCCAGGCTGCTTTGATTACCAGATCTCTATGACAGCTATAAATAGCTGGGTAGGATGATGAATTATATATAGGAAAGGCAGAATTTTGCTGCTCAGGAGAAAGATTCACTAAAAGCTTCCTAACCCTGCATGTGTCCCCTCGACTCTAGTGCTGTTATCTTCAGAATGAGCTCCTCTGCTACGTCACGTACATTTAGAAGGATGTCCCTCTGCAATTGTTTTATCATAGACAGCCTTTTCCAGTCCCTTCTGTTGTGAAACATCATAAACCTCATACAGTTGTCCCCCCCACGTGACACTGCTTGAGAAGGTTTAATTGTCAGGCAGATCTACTTATGTTAACTGCTGCCAAACAGTGCTGAATAATAATAATGCTGAAAAGCCCATTTCAGATGTCTCGCCCCCTCCTTTCATTTGGCTTTCTGGCAGAACTCTAAAATACGATTGAAAATTCTGTGATTGCCAGAAAATGTTGTTTATCTGTTCTTTTCCGTACTCAGTCCTCCACAGAAACATCTGCTTCTACCAGTGTGTCCTGGTAGAACAGAAGGAATGTTGTTCAGTGATTTTACTTTCAACCTCGGTCTCTTCTGCGTCACTGCATTTTCTGCTGTTAATAGTGTGTTTGTGCAGGCAGTGTCTGCCTCTACAAGTGAGAGCACTTGATGTTTACAGTGGCTACCAAGAGTGGGCTTGTGGAAAGGCTGCCCAGAGAGGGTACCGGAGCATTGGAACAGCTGCCCAGGGGGGTTGTGGAGTCTCCTTCTCTGGGGATGTTCCAGACCCACCTGGTTGTGTTTCTGTGTGACTTGGTCTAGGTGATCCTGCTGTGGCAGGGGGATTGGACTGGGTGATCTTCTGAGGTCCCTTCCCATCCCTAATGATTGTATGATATGAGAGAATATTTCCTCATCAGGATTTCCATTACACTGAATTCACACAAAACATTTCTTGTAGTAGATTATTAAGTGACAGGATCCAGACACCAAAACCAATTCTCATATGGGCACTGTTTGCTGCCTGTTCTCGATCCTTTTTTGAGACGTGAAATTCTTATATTAAAAAAGTAAACAAAAAATAATCCAAACCCAGGAAAAGACAAAGAAGCTTTCCCCTAAATATATCCTGTCTGTATTCTGCCTTATCTGTTGTGGTATGAGGATGGTTGGCCATTGAATTCTGTAGGAAATTCTAAATCCTTCTAAAATCGGAAAGTTTTAGGCACAGAGAGTATAAAGAAGGTGAAAAGTGTAGGAGGAACTTTGCAAAGTGGTAATTAGGTCAATTTTAACTTAAATAAGTTGTTTTAACTGATCAGACTGTAGATGAACCCGCTCCCTTTGCTGCAATGCTTAGAAAGGCAGATGCCAGAAACACAGTTCCCCCAATGCCCTGATCCTGCACTTCGTAGAAGGTCTCTGCTGATCCCATTTCGTCCGCATAACTTGTATTGCATTTGCATGGAAACCAGGAGCTGCAGAGATCAGAGTGAAAGCAGAGTCTGGGCTCCAAGCCAGACTGATTTGGAAGTGGATAGTGGATAGGGCTCCTCTAAAAACGTGCATGCATTCTTGGATCCAGTGATACAGATGCCTTTTACATGCTAGGTTCAATCAGTACAGGGTTAGTTTCTACAGCCACAAATAGCCAGTTGAAGTAGCCATTGGGATAGTCCATACCATGCTGACATCATGTCAGTACCTTTATGTTGGGTCCAGCCAGTGGAGAGATCAGTGTGGAATTTCCCAATGGCACTGGTGGAGTAGGTTTGGCTTTGTGCAGTATAGTGCATGGTATAGGGGCAAGAGTGTCCCCTGTCCTGGTACTCTTAATGGTATTTCTCTTAACTCAGTAGATTCTCCACCTCTTCCTGCCCTGGGGAAGATGGATCCGGTCTAACAGCATTGTGGTGTTTGGTTTAAATCACAACAAGGTATTATTTGATATATGAAAAGAACACATTCAGTGCTGTGAATAATTAGTGTTAAATTGTTGTGAATGTATGTATGTGTGTATCAGTGCCATTCACCCTCTCCAAGACAAAATCACTGGTATGACATTAGGAAGAGCTATTTGGTTTGCTCTTTGTGTCTATTACTAGAATGACATTTAAGGCAGATGCATTCTGCATTGTAAACTGAGAGTAATTAGGCTCAGTAATGAGCACAGAGTAGCGTAACAACTTTCCCTCATGGGCCCCATCAGCTCTGGTGTTTCCTCTCAGCATCGCTGCCATGATCAAGGACAGGAAGGCATCATTCTCATGATGAATCGGGCATTCTTGTTGCCATAACGGCTCAAACTCAATAATACACCGCCTGCATTGGATTTATACTCCAGTGGTTGATTTATACCAAGTATTTGTTTAAAATACAAAGCATTAAAAATCAACCTGCAGCTCATCGTGTCTTGCAGTGAGCTATGTGTTTGTGTTTCTCACCAACAGGAGTTGAACCTCAGCAGTGAAATTTAGAGTGGCAATTGTAAATGGCCTCCTGTAAAGAAAAATAGTTTAAGGAAGAAGTAAAAATGATGAGTATGCATGCTCTTAGCAGAGAAAAACTGCTATGCTAAGAGTAGAACTTTGCAACAACGTGGCTGATGCAGCAAGAATCCTGTTTAATTCTGGTCTTTGTTCAGGTATCCCAGGTTGTGTCGTTCATGGATATCACAACATAACTTTCTGTTCCTGAACTGTAGGTTGAAAAAGTGACCTAAAGGGAACATGAAGGCCATGTTGATATCTGTAACATGTTGGGAATACTGTGTGTGCCCTTTCTTCTTTAGTTAGGAGCAATTCAGGTAGGAAGAGCTGCAAGTAGAAAGGGATAGTGTTATCTGGTTACAGGCTCTTTAAGAATACCCGAGACAGTTCATAACATCAGTCTTTTGAGAGTATGATGGTAAATGATGATAAAACAGCAAGTCTTCAAATTAATTTAACTTCCAAATATGTATTGTTTACCAATCAGTGTTCTAATGTTCTAATGATCCTGATGGTCTCAGGAACTGTAGGAGCTAGAGAGTCCTAGGAATGCATCTTCTGAATTAGTCCCCAGCACAGAAGAGTGACCCAGCTTTTGTAATGACTGCAATTCTTTAGGCTGGGGTTGGACCAAAATCCAAATGCATACCTGGCTGAACAGTTTCTTAAAGGAGAGGCTGACAGAAGTTTTCCTTCTGTCCTGACACTCTGCTTTTTGTGTTTGAGCCTGTACTGTATGTAATATAATTTCAGGAAATAAACAATGCAATTTCAGGAAATAAACATAAAANCTGTGTGTGCCCTTTCTTCTTTAGTTAGGAGCAATTCAGGTAGGAAGAGCTGCAAGTAGAAGGGGATAGTGTTATCTGGTTACAGGCTCTTTAAGAATACCCGAGACAGTTCATATCATCAGTCTTTTGAGAGTATGATGGTAAATGATGATAAAACAGCAAGTCTTCAAATTAATTTAACTTCCAAATATGTATTGTTTACCAATCAGTGTGATTTCATGGAATCACAGAATCGTAGGGGTAGGAAGGGAACTCTGGAAATCATCTAGTCCATCCTCTCCACTAGAGCAGGTTCTCCTAGAGCAAATCTCACAGGAACATGTCCAGGCAGGTTTTGAATGTCTCCAGAGATGGAAACTCCACAACCTCTGATCAGCCTTTTCCAGTGCTGTTACTCTCACTGTAAACAAGTTTTTCCTTATGTTTAAATTGACTTCTGTGTTCCAATTTATCTCTTTGTCTCTTGTCAAGTTACTGGGCATCACTGAAAAGAGCCTGGTAACATCATCCTGATGCTTGCCCTTTAGATACTCCTAAGCATTGATGAGATCTTCCCGCAGTCTTCTCCTCTCCAGGCTAAAAATAGATCCAGCTCTCTCGGTGTCTCCTTAGAAGGAAGATGAGCCAGCCCTCTGGTCATCTTGGTGGATCCTACTTTTTAACAGTGAGAGAAAAGCTCTCTGTAATGTTCTAATGATCCTGAGGGTCTCAGGAACTGTAGGAGCTAGAGAGTCCTAGGAATGCATCTTCTGAATTAGTCCCCAGCACAGAAGAGTGACCCAGCTTTTGTAATGACTGCAATTCTTTAGGCTGGGGTTGGACCAAAATCCAAATGCATACCTGGCTGAATACTTTCTTAAAGGAGAGGCTGACAGAAGTTTTCCTTCTGTCCTGACACTCTGCTTTTTGTGTTTGAGCCTGTACTGTATGTAATATAATTTCAGGAAATAAACAATGCAATTTCAGGAAATAAACATAAAATATTTGTTTATTTCACTTCTTATTGTAGAAGTGATCTAAAATAACACCCTGAAATCAGGATGGTAATGTATTTTTCTTTCCATTTCCAGCTTTTTCTTTTGGCATCTTTTAAAAATATTAGATGTGAAATCCTTGCCTGTTGCATTGCTTTCTCCTTTCTTCTCAGGTTGTCTTCTTTTTCTCCACTACTTGTTTAAATTCAAGCTGGGGTTGAGCTGTAATAGGTCTGACTCTGAAGTGATTACCTGCAGCATTCTGACTAAGTGATAGTGACAAGGATTACCTAGTGCCAATAAGTTTGTTTCTTATTTACCTTCTGGCTCTTTTCTCCAGCCAAGCAGTGTGAAGGACCCTTCATGTAAAAGAGAATAAGGGCCAATGAGTTGTTTCAAAATTGAATTCCAACACATTGCACTGCACCCTGGGCAGGCTGCTGTTAATGCTTCTCACTTAGCACAGATCCCTGTCATCTGATTTCTCTTTCTGGTGCCTCTTGTGGTTACTTTAATTAAAGGTTGCACTTAGGATGATATTTCAAAGGTTTGCTTTATGGACCAAGAAGCACTGCAAAGCTGGGCTCAGCACGTCCCAGTCTGTTCCAGTCTGAAAGCTCCCGTCACAGTACTGGGATGTACGTGCGTTTTTTACAGTGCCCAGGCGTAGCCATTATAGTTCATTGGGTTTTAGTGCAGAAAGAAGTTGGCAGCAACTGTTGGGTTGTTTTTTTTTTCAAAGACTTTCTATTATTAGTGAAAGCCACGACTGCTTTTGTTACTCTCTCTCTCCTGGATGTACTTTGTCATCACTACTGTTAGTGCCTGCTAAACCATTTACAGCTGTAGAGGTTTTCTTGCATAGCAAAGCTAAAAGAGATGGATTGTTATGAATCCCACCCTACTGGAGCTTGCAGTGTCATGACTGTTGGCATAGAGGAGGATTTTATTCCTAATTTGCTAATCTTGTGCTATTTTCTTGTGCTACTGACCACCTTCCTAAAACACTTAAATATCTGTTGAGGGAAAGTATTATATGGATGCCTGGTATTAATTCATCTATAGGGTTATCAAACACTGCAATAGGCTGCCCAGGACAGTGGGGGAGTCACCACTCCTGAAGGCATTTACTCAACTTGTGGACCCTAGTGCTTAGGGACACAGATTAGTGGTGACCTGGCAGTGCTGAGGTCAAGGTTGAACTTCATCTTACCAGTCTCTTCCAACCAAAGATACCCTGTGGTTCCCTGATACAAAAGGTGCACATGCAAACAACAGTTAAAAACCCCAACCAACCAGACTAAAATAGGGCCAGTTTTTACTGGACTTGCCTGCTAGAAAATTGAAGACTATTGTACGGAAAGGTCAGCGTGACAGAAAACTAGAAGCTTGTCAAAGTGAGAAGAAATTAGGGTGGGGGTGGGGGAGAGAATGAAAAGTGAAAGTGTGAGCTGAAAGGCTAAGTCTGAAGACTAGAGAATTTGAGGAGTGGCTTGAAAAGGGTTCTCAAGTTTCTGGTAAGAATCAGAGAATCATTAGGGATCGGAAGGAACCTCAAAAGATCATCTAGTCTAGACCCTCTTACCACAGCAGGCAGGTCTTGAATGTCTCCAGAGGAGACTCCACAACCCCCCTGGGCAGCCTGTTCCAGTGCTCTGGTACCCTCACTGGGAAGAAGTTCCTGCTGATATTGATAGAGAACCTCCTCTGTTCCAGCTGGCACCCAGTGCCCCTTGTCCTATCACCTGATGACCTTGAGAAGAGCCTGGCTCCATCCTCCTGACACCCACCCCTCACCTATTTATAGACATTGATGGGGTCCCCCCTCAGCCTCCTCTTCTCCAAGCTCAAGAGCCCCAGCTCCCTCAGCCTTTCCTCATCAGGGAGCTGTTCTCCTTCCTTCATCATCTTTGTTGCTCTATGCTGGACACTCTCCAGCTCTGTGTCCTTCTGGAACTGAAGGACCCAGAAGCTGTTGATGTGGGAAGGCAAACAAGGACTTTGGTGACCAGGGCATGCCAAGTGACCTTAGGGATGAACAAGACATCCCAGAGAAGTGTTACAGAATTTTCCCTTAGTTTGTTGCTGAATGCTTTGAGAAATCCCAATTCCTCTCCATTCGTTAGAGCAGAAGGGTCAGAGGAGTTGGATAAGTTTGTTGTGAATATACAGGTGGAATTAGATCAAATGAAAAAGTTATCCAGAACAGGATAACATTTGTCAGGAGTCTTAAGTAACTGAGATGTGAATCTGCAGAGTGTCTGGCTCAGCCTTGTAAACGTTCACTGCAAACAGTGCAATGCAACTTCTACTGAGCTAGAAGAGCAGCTCCCATTACCTCAGAGCAGAAGTGGGAGCTCCAGACCAGAGTCTGATTTCCACCTTGGCAAGGTAGCAATATCTAAAAGATACAAGACCACAAGGAAAAACCATATTGAGCTCAAGGGAAAATAAGAGGATGCTGGGGAAGATTCACTCTAGCTTCAGTAAATGGAAACCCTGATTTATACACTTGGTGGAACTCTGTGAGGTGGTCTCACGCCAGAAGGACACTTACTAATTTTGTTTGCATGAAATAGGGATGTTTCCCTCTTTCATCTCACAGCTAATCACTCCAGGTAGATTCCAATCTTGGCCATGCTTCAGACCATCTGTAAGAAGCCAATAGAGTCCCTTATACTTTTCCTTCCTTCCTTGTAGGAAGAGCCTTTGTGCCTGAGCATCCTGGTGTTTTTCCAACCTCTCCAGCTGCATTGCAGATGGTCATAGTTGGATAGCAGATACTTGGCAGGGACATTACTGTTTCAACAAGTTTTGGGGAATTGCAGTGACTGCCTGGTACAGGTGTCCTACTCGTGTGTTTAGTGAAACTGATACCCAGGTTTGTCAAGAGGGAATTAGATTTTCAGTGTCTCTGTGTCTCTCACACGCACAAATGCACGCATGCATACCCAGAGAAACAGGCAGAGGCTCACATCAGCTTGTACCCTGTCTTGGGTAGGTGGCTGTCATGTCAAATTGCCTTGGGAAATTCACATTGAGAGCAGGGGATGGGAACAGGGAGGACTGGAGGAGGCAGGAAAAGTAGGCAGTGCACTTACAGCTTAGATGATCTCCCCATGAGACAATTCCCATGATGTTCTCCTGTGGAAATTCCCATTCACAGCTTCTCTCTCCAAGCTGTATTTTTTAAGATTAAATGGGCAGGCTGCAGGTATAATAAATCAAATCAAAAGAGCTAGTTTTTTTTTTTATGCAGGAAAGGTCTGGAACTGATCACCAGAAGCTCCTGTGGAGGCTTTTAGTGTAAATAAGTCTGAAAATCTCTTCGACAAATTCATGGAAGAAGAATCAATCAAGGGCTATCAAACAGGATGCAGATTTTACACTGACAAAAAAGTCTCTATGTGGCGCACTGCTGGAAACCAGAGAAGTAATGAGATTAAAGTAGAAATCTCTGCTTACAGTGTTTTTAAGCTGTATCACCACATATTTAGTGTGTTTAGTTCTTTTCAGGAGTTTTATACAGGCTACATGGACCTTTGCTCCAGAGCATTGCTTGCTTTTTTGTTCTTATGTTTATGTTCTTATGATTGGGCTGCAGTTGGTCTCGGGTTATACTTGTCCAGTAGCACACTTTTAAGTGCAGAATGCCACGGGAGACAGAAAGCAGGATTTCCTGACAAAGATGAATAATTTAGAATGTATTCCATCTACTCCATCGATTTGTGTTAGGTGTGCAAAACTAATTTCTTCCCCAGCGGGTCATTTCCAGTTGTAAATATCCCCATTGACCTCTGTCTTCAATTCTTGTTTAAACCATTTATAGGCCTTTTTCTCCTGCTTCTATGTTCACAAGTCTAATTTCTTCCCCAGAGGGTGTTTCTTCAAAGACTTCATTCTCTATCTGGAGGCTGTGATGTTCCTTGACAACATTCACACCTCCCGTTTGGCAGGTCACCCTGGTGAGACAAAGAAGAGGTGACTCCTGTGTCCGATGCACTGAACTAGTGAGATGCACTGATTCTAATTAGAGAAGGTTAGAAAACCACTCAGTTTCAGTCTGCTGCTTCCATTTCAGATAGTTCATCCAATATCTACATTGAAAGCAGCACGGATCTGATCTGAAAAGAAATTTTCCTAAATCTCAAACCTTTCTGCCATGGTATTACACCTCACACACACACACATCCCATTGCTTCAGAGTTAGTGACACTAGCCACATGGAATTCAGCTTTGGTGCTGTAAAACTTGCAGCACTGTCATACTGCCTGAGGGTGGTGGAAGGGCTTCGGTGCAGGCTGTTGAAGAAGTGTTTCTCAAACGAGCAATACAGTGAATACCTGTGACTTGGAAAACTGCTTTGTTCTACTGTGTTGAAAAAACAGGTACAGTCTGAAATAGGGCTTTCTTGAACAAACATTTACTATAGTGATGTAATAATACGTTCTACATGTGTCTTCAACTACATTGTTTGTCACTTCATGCAGTGTAATGATCTAATGATGAATTAATTTATCAATCAATTAGAAATTCATTTCTTTTTAACCAAGGAAGAGTGGAATCTGAATTTAAGATTGAATTGAGCCCTCCTGGCTCATAGTACAGCATATAGGGATGGTGTGTTCCTGTAACTTGGTTTTCTTCTTAAGGAGTATCTAGCCTTCCTGCAGGACTGCCTCACAAGGGATTCTGTCAGTCACTCACCTAAACAGATGTAAGCCTGGCCTCTGGAAGTCCAAGGAGGTAGTTCTAGTGCCCTCCTTCCTTACTTCCCCAATAGCTGAAAACTCTCTACCATCTCCCCATCGCTTTGCCCAGGATGACCGTAACGTTGACATTTTCCACTGGTCTCTCTGTTCACAGACTGCTGGGCTGCAGGCAGCGTTGGGGAAGAGGGGTTGGGCAGGGACAGCTAGACCAGTTGGTGCTCTCAATACTCTGGCAGCTTCTTTCCCAGCAGAGTACTTGGTTCTGAGCTACCTTATGTTGCCTTTGCTCTCATTCTTTCTGTTCCTTTAATGAACTTCCAGGCATGTGGCAATGTGAAAGATGAGGATTGATCTGATCCAAAACTGAGGATAGCCTATAGCTAAAAGAGACATCAGATCTCAGGAGAATTAACAAGCTTGCTGTCAAATGAGACTCTATTTTTATTTTTGAAGGTGACAACATTCTACTCAGGTGTTATTTACACCCTTTCTTGTCTCTGTTGAACACACATCATAGAATCATAGAACAGTTTTGGCTGCAAGAGACCTTCAAGAGCATTGAGTCCAACCTTTTCCTAGCCCTGTCATCACAACTAAAACCTGTCCCCCACTGCATCATCTACCCTTCTTTTAAGCACCTCCAGGCATAGTGACTCAATCTCCTCCCTGAGCAGGCTGTTCCAGTGCCTGACAACCCTTTTAATAAAGAAATTCCTCTTGACATCCAACCTGACCCTCCCCTGGTGCAGCTTAAGGCCATTTCCCCTCATCCTGTTGCTGGCCACCAGGGAGAAGAGACCAAGCAGCACCAAAGCTGTCTCTTTGGTATCCATGACATCAAAGCCAGTGTGCAGAGTACATCTTAAGTTTGTAGTGCGATGGGTTGGCACAGGGTTATCTACACTGCAGCTAACTCATTACATCCTATAGAGGTTTCTGTATGTGACAAATGTGTGAACCTGTGCTTTGCTGGCAGGGGATTGCTAAAGAGTTTCTTGTGACACTCCAGCATAACTGCGCGATGATTACTAATTCCTTTGGCACTCCTCCGTAATAATGTACACTGTGGTGTTCCTCTGGGCCATTAGTGGATGTAATCTCATTCCCAAATCCCCCCAAATCCTCCGTCTCTTGTCTCGGTTCGGTTAAGGATGTCTGCTGTAGTGTATCTCGATTTGGCAGTGCTCCAGTTTCTTTGATATATTTAGTAGAGAAAGACTTCACAAGTAGGTCTGAACAGCTAGAGATGAGTGAAGCCAGTCTAATGCAGGCGTTTTAATGTGTGGAGATTGAAAAGTTTGGCTTTGTTCTCACATCCATTTCTGCTGCTTGCTTACCCTTGAATTTCGTCAGACTGAGGTTTATTAGCCTTGAAAATAAAAATCTCCATATACAGCTTAAAAAGAGAGCAAGACAATGCTTTTTTATTGTTGTGGGGGAAAACCCCAACAGTCCCTGCTGAGAAACAACAGGAACAACAAACTCAAGGCTTTCCACTTTTTTCCTCACAAGACCAACCCCCCCCTCCTCCTTTTGCATTTACAAGCTGTTTGTGGCAGCTCTCAGTAACACAGAACAGTGAGCGACTATTTCTAAAAGGGTTTAAGAGGAGGCACTTGGGATGCCTCCTGGTATTTGAAGTAATGATATTTTGAACTCTCAACTTTTTATTTTTAAGCTTTTTGAACTCTTATGACTGCCTTCACGTGGAGAAGCCCTCCTTGAGTTATACACAAGTGTGTATCTTTATACTGAGTTATTTAGGCGTCAGGGATATAAAACCAGACAATAAGCACTTGATCTCTGTCTCTGCTGCTCATCTGACATCGCAAACAGGCTGATGGAACGTGAAAAACTGAATGCAAAGGCAGGTCTCGGGAACAGGACTGAATGTTGCTGATCCTTTCTCTGCTGAGGTTAATGAGGAGACAAATGTGTCCACTTCAACGTCATGCTGCTAGACTTGTTGTCATGGCACAGCACTACACAAGTTCACTCTTTTCTGAAAGTGGTGTGTTTAATAAACAGTCTGTCTGGGTGAAGCAAAGGGGAGAGAACCCTGAAACAGACCATCTTTCTGAAGGCAGCGTTGTCTGTCTCTATAACATTACAATCCAATGCTTGTTCTGTTCTCCAGTGATGGAGACACCCCCACCCCCATCCTACTCAATAATCTACATCAGTGTTTCATTACAAACAGGGATAATCAGGTTGAGTCACAAGTCTGTGACTCTGAACTTTCTCCTATGAGTGCTTTGGTGCACTCATATAGATGACCTTCCCCAAATCTCCTCCTGTGGTTTTTTACTTTCTTAATACTTCCACTTTTACACCTGCCATTGAATCATAGAATCATTAGTGATCAGAAGGGACCTTGTAAGATCATCTAGTTCAATCCTCCTGTCACAACTGGATCACCTAGACCAAATCACACAGGAACGCATCCAGGCAGGTCTGGAACGTCGCCAGAGAAGGAGACTCCACAACCCCCCTGGGCAGCCTGTTCCAGTGCTCCGGTACCCTCCCTGGGAAGAAGGTCCTGCTGATATTGATAGGGAACCTCCTCTGTTCCAGCTGGCACCCACTGTCCCTTGTCCTGTCACCAGATGACCTTGAGAAGAGCCTGGCTCCATCCTCCTGACACCCACCCCTCACAGATTTATCCGTATTAATGAGGTCTTACCTCAGCCTCCTCAGNTGCTCTCCAACAGGTCAGTCCCCACCCTCTCCTGGTCCCTGGGCTATTCTTGCCCAGATGCCAGACTCTCCCCTGACCCTTGTTGTCCCTCATTCCATTTCTCTCTGCCCAGATCTCGCCGAATGGCAGCATAGTCTGTTGGGTTGAATAGAGATTGAGTTGCAGGGGCCATACATTTATCCTGAGTTACCTTGTTCTTGAAATTTTTGAAATTCCTTTATCTTTTCCTTCCTTTCTTCCATTAATTGGTTATAATAATTAACTCAGAATTAGTTAAATTAAACTTTGAAACTGTATCAGCTCACAAAACACTAATTACCAGGTCCTTCCCCCGCGACCCGAGTCATATCTTGGAGGGGATTGTGCAGCCTATGCTTTACAGAAAGAGTAGGGAAATACCCTGTTTGTAAGTGAAAGAATAAGATAAAAGCATAAGAAGTAAATTTTTTGCATATAGAGAGGAGTTCTTACCGTGGAACTCTGCATCTGGAAGTTTCTGTAGATAAAAGCAGTTAATCGTCCTCACTTTACACTTGTCCTTACCTTAAGTTTCCTGTCCCACTTTTCCGTGTACCAAACACTCTGCCTTCTTTAAAGAGACTCTCTTTGCATGCTAAGACTGATTTTTTTTGAGGCTGTTTTATCATTGTTTGTGAGTTGTTAAAAAGCAGCATCTGAAATGGCTTTGCAGCCTAAGGCAAGAGCGAGACGGCAGGAAACAGATAGGCAGGAGTTCATCTTTGTTTTTCGCCTGTAAGTCTGTTGGCAGTGCCTCCATATGCTGGAATTCAGTCTCCCCAAAACCAGTGCCTGAAGCCTTCGCAGTGTGTTGCTGCAGTAGAGCAGCAGGAATTCCAGGGTTTATCTTTATTAGATTTGATCACTCAGTCTTTATGAGGCAGCGCAGCTTGTGCTGATAGTGAAAGACCTCCTCTTACCCCCCCCTCCCAATTAGTATGTCCTGGCTGTCTCGTGTTCCTTATGAAAAAGTTTTATGTCAATATTGACAACGTGAGAAAAGGAAAAGGAATTGACTTTGCACAGCTTGACTCCGATCCTGTGAAAAATTCTGTGGGAGCAGAGCTGGACTCCAGCAGTTCTTCTTTTCCTCTAACGCTACCACTGACCACAATTAATACCTTACGTGATGAGGATTACGCTCGAGACGCTGGCTGTAACTGTTGTTTCAGATCACTGCCGAGCGTGTTGGGAGCGTTGTGACTCACTGCACACAGCAGTAAAAATAAAACCCAACCCCTTGCCCATCAAAAAGAATTAAGAAATCCACTAAACCTTCCTCATGAGTGAGGAATGGGTTTATGGGTTGGACATTGCGAAGAAGCAAATGCTTGGAAACCCAGAGACCCCAAGATGCGTTGTCTTGTGGTGAAGGAACTAAATCTGGAGCCTGAGGTATGTGGCCCAGTGTAAATCAGGTAATCTTTTGAGGTTCCCTACATGCGTAACGAGATAGTAATTGTTCTGTTTAGCTTTTCCCTCTGCTGCCCAGGTCCATTCCAGGCATTTCAAGCGGTGCCTCTTTCAGGCAAGATGTATGCAAAGACAAAGTGACCAAAGGTGAGAAAACTTTGTGTCTGGTTTAAACCGGGTACTTGCTTTGTGCTGGTCATTTCTAGTGATGAGGGCTCTTGAGTAGTTCAAAAGTGCAGATATAAAGCAGATGAATAAGTATGAAAAAGAAGGATTAGTAGTGAGTAATAACAATTTGTAAGTCAAAAGAGCACCACAAAGGCAATATACTGCTTAATAGGAATTGAGTTAACTCACTAGGGAGTGATTCTGATCTACAGCTGTTCACCTTGCACAAGCTGTGGTGAGTGATGTGGTGAATCACGTGCAGATGGCAGCTTATTACAGATGCCAGCAAAAAAAGTTTTAGGAATGAATTGCAAAGTTTGTAGAACACTTTTCCTGTAACAGAATGCAGTTTGCAGTTAACTTCCAGCGATGCCGTTTGAAAACCAAGCCTTGGGTAGCAGTGTAGGAGAATGGGACCTGGGGTTCCTAGTGGCCAACAGGATGACTATGAGCTACCAATGTGCTCTTGTGACCAAGAGGGCCAACAGCATCCTGGGGGGGATCAGAAGGGGGGTGGTTAGCAGATGGAGAGATGTTCTTCTCCCCCTCTACTCTGCACTAGTGAGACTACATCTGGAGTTTTGTGTCCAGTTCTGGCCCCTCAGTTCCAGAAGGACACAGAGCTGCTGGAGGGTGTCCAGCATAGAGCAACAAAGATGGTGAAGGAAGTAGAACAGCTGCTTGATGAGAAAGACTGAGGGAGCTGGGTCTGTTGGACTTGGAGAAGAGCAGGCTGAGGGGGGTCCTCATTCATATCTATAACTATGCAGGGGGTGGGTGTCAGGAGGATGGAGCCAGGCTCTTCTCAGTGCCATCTGTTGATAGGACAAGGGGCAATGGGTGCCAGCTGGAACAGAGGAGGTTCCCTATCAATATCAAAGGGAACTTCTGCCCAGGGATGGTACTGGAGCACTGGAACAGGCTGCCCAGGGGGGTTGTGGAGTCTCCTTCTCTGAAGATGTTCCAGACCTGCTTCATGTGTTCCTGTGTCACTTGGTCTAGGTGATGCTACTGTGGCAGGGGGATTGGACTGGATGATCTTTTGAGGTCCCTTCTGATCCCTGATAATTCTGTGATTCTATGGATAGAGAAACTGTGTTAAGGTTCGTTAGCCTTTGCGTTGGTGTGATGCACTCCATCTTCAAGTGGCAAGACAACTTATTTACTGCATATTCTTTTCTCTTTTTCTCTTCTAATTATGAGCCAAATATTCCTGGTATTGGAAGAAAAAATACGCTGATAAGAAGGAATGAAAAAGGAGATTTTAATAGATGTGAGCAGCATTTACAGTCCTTGGTCTTTTTCTCTATTAAGTCTGTAAGGTTTTCAGTTGTTTTCATGCCTGTGATTGCTGGAGCTGTGAAAACATCATCTGTACTTGCAATCCCAGTTTGTTATTTTTAGCACAACAGTGATTATTTTAAAATGTCAATCCTGTGTGCCCCATATTTAGTTGCCTTGCAAAATGTAACTGGCATTTTGAAGATGATGACTTTAAAAAAAATCTCTATATTGGGAAAAAGCTAGTAGTACCTTTCATTAGGGAGCATAAATGGCTCTAAGAAGTGAATATGTTTGAAATAGGGTGTTTTTGCATGCAAGTTGTACAGGACCTTGCTGAAATAGCTTCTTTTAAATACCTCCAGGGATGGTGACTCCAGCACTGCCCTGGGCAGCCTGTTCCATGTTTCATAAACATTCTTCTTAAACATCCAGCCTAAACCTCTGCTGGTGCAGCTTTCAGTCATTCCCTCTTCCTATCACTTGCCACCAGGGAGAAGAGGCTGTGTTCTTCCTTGCTTCAACCTCCTTTCAGGCAGCTGTACAGAGCGAGAGGGTCTCCCATCAGCCTCCTTTTCTCTAGGCTAAACAACCGCAGTTTACCCAACAGTTCCTCACAGGACTTGTTTTGCTCTGACTTAAAATGGTTTAAACCCAGAGTGACGTAATTGATTCTGATGATTTTTTGTATTAACATGGGCTAAATCCTGTGTAAGAAGAGAAAACAGAAGAAAGCCCACTCTCTTACTACCAGTGAGCTTTTTCTTAAGCTACTTTATACATAGTCATCAACATCGTTCTTTTTGGAATCTATGTAGACTGTAATGGTGCTGAAAATAGAAGTTATCATCTCACACCTGAAATTGAAGCATTAGCCATAACCCTGGATTTATTCTTTTGCTTTCCTTCCAGAAAGGTAGACTGAAGGCAAAAATACTTCTCTAACAAAATTCTTGTGATTACCCATTATTCAAGAATTATTCGAGATGGAGAACTACAGTGATTTATTGAGTGAAAATTAAGATCCCTGTTACCTGCCGTGGGTAGTATAGACATACTGTTAGTTTGACATAAACCACATAAAGATATTAAATGTGACTCTAATTAGTTTTATTCACTAGTTGAGTGTCTGCAGTTAGATTCCTTTGATGCCATCCTGCTTCCATCTAACATGAGTAATGTGAACGGTTAGTGACTAATATTTCATACTGCCACATTCCAGTGGCAGTGGTTTCCACTTGTATGCTCCGTTCCAGTGGATGCACTTTGATAAAGTGATAAAAATGAGAAGCTCATAACTATCTCATTTCTTGAGACACAAATTCCTGCAGACTAGTGATACATCAGCATGTAGAAAATTGCCCATTGCTAATACAATGAGCTGTTGATTACAACACACTATGCTTACTTAATCACTGTTACACGGTGCTTGTAGTTGCTGTGTTACCTGCATAGTACTACTCAGCAATAAACAAACATCGTATAAGTCAAGATAGCTTTAATTAAACAAACAAAACCCAACTTTACAATTGATAAAAAACCCAAAACCACACAGAAAGTGTGCAGCTTACTCTTACCCTGAAGAATAAGGTATCTCCTGACCTGAGGAAAAATGACAAACTGGTTCTTAAACTGGGATCGTGGCTTTGGCAAGTGTCCTGGACCAAGGATGTGTAAAACCTTTGATGACTTGACCTCGGATGGCTGCTGGATGGCCATCCAGCTGCTCCCTCATTCCCTCTCCTCAACAGGACATGGGGATAAAAAAAATGGAGAAGCTTGTGAGCTGAGGTAAAGACAAAGAGATCATTTACTTATTACTGCCCTAGACAAAACAGATTTTGGGAAAAAATAAGGTACTGTTAAAACAGGTTTGGAGAGTGAGACTTGTAGACAAATGAAACCAATGCCCTTCTCACAAGCTCTCTTTTTCTCTGACTCAACTTCACTCCTTCATTCCTGACTCCTTTAGCTCCACCACCCCATTGAAGGAGCACAGGGGACAGAGAAAGGAAAAGCTGAGCTCCTGCCCACCCCTCCCTCCTTCTCAAATGTGTTCCCTGTTCCAGTGTGAGTCCTTTCCGTGTCCTTTGGGGTAAACTTAATGCAGCTTGAGTTTATTTCCAGAGGCTGCAGTTCCTTCAGGACACATCCACTTCCTCTGGTGTGCTCCTCTTCACATGCTGCAGTGAATACCTTTCTCATCATAGTCACTTGCAAAACATCCATGGGCTACAGGGAAATAGCTGCTCTAGCCCCTGAGCACTCCTCTCCATCTTCACTGCCCTTGCTGTTCACAGTATTGGTTTTTCCCTCACTCACTGCTGCGTGGCACGTTGCCCTTTCTTAAATATATTTGCCTCAGAGCTTGGGTTGGACAGAGAGGGCTTAGTGGCTTACGATGAAAAAATGTCCTTTGCCAACAGAAGGGTTGGATTAAAACAGCCTGTGTTTAACAGCAATAGCTGTGTTTAACACAGTTATATGAAATAAAAATGCTTACCGAGCTTGCATCTTGAAAATCAGCTCTACTGACAATATCATGCTTTGTCTCATAAATAGTACTTTCCCTGTGAGGTCTTCCAGGTATAATTACACTAGAATATTGATGAATTCTTTCCAGAAGTACGATTCAGCTAAGTGGTTCTCCAGATGAAAAGAACAACTTAAATAAATTAGTGCTTCTTATTATGTTTTAAGTTTTCAGCAGGGAAACACAGGCGGTGTATTTCAGCAGCAGGGAAAACAGAGCCTGGAAAGGAAAGGGGAGCTGCAGTGAAGATCAACAGTGATAAGAGCAGGACCTGGTGTTTATGCTGATTAGAAAATAGGTTCTAGTTTAGGCTGCAACTTAGAAAAGACCCCAAAAATTTTGAAAGACAGTAGGTTTTGACTACTGAGGGTGGTTCTGGGCTCCTCATTTCAAGAAAGATACTGAGGTGCTGATATTTATAAACAGTAGTAAGATCCCCTCTCAGCTTTCTCTTCTCCAGACTAAACAGCCTCAGCTTTTATAAAACTATAACGTCAATAATAATATTTACAATGGTAATATTTGCAATACTGCTAATAATATTTGCAATACTGTAATGAAGTTTGTAATACAATAATAACATTAATTTAATTAGTTAGGTTAGACTTCATAACTGTTAAAGGTCCCTTCCAACCCAAACCACCCCATGGTTCCATGGTCTCTTGAGCTTGGAGAAGAGGAGGCTGCAGAGTGACTTCATTCATGTCTATCAATATGTGAGGGGTGGGTGTCAGGAGGATGGAGCCAGGCCACAGCTGCCACAGCAACATCACCCAGACCAAGTCGCACAGGAACAGATCCAGGCGGGTCTGGAACATCTCCAGAGAAGGAGACTCCACAACCCCCCTGGGCAGCCTGTTCCAGTGCTCTGGTACCCTCCCTGAGAAGAGGTTCCTGCTGATATTGATAGGGAACCTCCTCTGTTCCAGCTGGCACCCATTGTGCCTTGTCCTATCCCCAGATGACCTTGAGAAGAGCATGTCGTGGTCCTTTCCAACTCCTGCAATTCAGTGATTCTGTGCTAATTGTCAGTGCTTTATAGACCAAGAAGATCAGAAAAGGAGGGGGTTAGGGAAAACTAAATCAGTACAAAATAGTTGTGTAAGAATGCTGGAAGCAACTAGAGGAAACCCTGCCTGTGAAGACTGTTCAGATAACGTGCAGTTTCTAACAGGAATGCCTGTAGAGGTCTTTGGAAGTGTTGGACAGGTATATTATTGGATATGGAATATGTTGCTACCTTAACGGTGCCAAAGCCCAAGGAAGGTTCTGATTTTGCCCCAGTTAATTTTGGAACCACACTGTTGTGCTCTCAATAAACCCCTGGTAGCAGAGTGCTCACGTGGAACATCATAAAAACAGAGGCATACCCAGGCAGATGGCTGACTCCAGACTACTCCTGACCAATTTTAGGAAAGAGCTGTAGTTCCTAATGAGAACAGGCGTTAATATCTTTCTCATGCAAATGATTACTTCTGGCTAGCACTCCCCAAGTCATTACAACCCAGTACTGGATTCCCCGTAACAAAACGGAGTTGCTAGGCAACAGGAGTGGTCAGCCTTTTGCTGGTGAGAACTAACTTTTAAAAAGGCTTTATATATTCTTGTCTGAAATGCAAACTCCTGTTGTTTAAATCCGATTGCAGATGTATAATGTTTCGTATCAAGCAATGATTTTGGGTTTCGAATCCCAAACTTGGTCATTTTCGGGTGCGTTCTGCACTGCGGTTGTGCAAGCGGAATCATCAGGAAGCGTTAATTAGCGTGGTGTTGGGATGAAACAGATTTTAAAGGCACAACTGGAAGGTTGCCTACAATTCCCTAGAAGATTTAAATGCAGAGATTTTTCCACCTATAACGGAAAAACAGATGGATAAGTAGGAAACTAATGTTATTTCTTCTGGGACCGGAATGTCAAAGTGAATGTTTAATGAAGTTTCTTTCTTCTTTTCTCATTTGCTTGAGTGCAAGTCACACAGAACAGAAATAAATCAGGTACCAGTTTAAGACTGGAACATAAAGAGGGCTTAAAGTCATTTCAATGTATATGAGTGCCTGTTGAAGAGCTCAGTCTTGCTTAGAGATAGGAACAGAGTCCTTCACTCACGTTAGGCATGCTGGAGTGCAGCACAGTGACGTATTGGAAATCACTCTTGCACTCATAGAATTCACATCTCTGAAGGCTGGTCCCAGGTCATCCATACAATTCAAGGCCAGAATTAGGAGATCTGCCTTTGATTTCACACCCGTTGCACAAAACAGGAAGTAAATTAATATTTTCAACAAATTAATTACGTGAACGTGGTTTCCAAAGACTGGACCAAGAAAGTTGCTTCTAAAGAGCTGAAGAAATGTTTCTCCAAATGAAAGTAAAAAATCAGGTAAATGGTTGTGCCAAAGGTCTCTCTCTGCAAAGTCAATTTCATACTCATAGTATTTAAACCTTTCAATTCATAAGGTTAGAAAAGGGTTGTGCAATGACAGTGTGTCCTACTGCAATATGCATTACGATTAGCAGTGGCTCAAGCTTATAGAACCCGGGACCAGGACTTGTTTGACTGATAGATAAAAGAACATTTGCAAGGACACCAGGATTAACGTGAATGTGCTACTTCTGTGGGAGTCTTTTGATTTCCATCTGTTAAGAGAAGCAAGCAGATGTGGCTTCCCTGTACCACCTCACTGCAGGGATAGCAACGTGCAGCACCTTGCCAAAGGCCACACTTAGTGAACTGCTGCTTTGATTTCACAGAAATAACTTTGTACCTTCAGCAACAAGTTAGCAAACTTGATCAGCCGTATAATACCTACAGAGTTCGTGTCCTTTGAGAAGAAGTTCTCTACATTGATTTAAATAGGTGCTTTCAGAAAACATAACTATGAAGTCAGCAATTACTTGCCCTGTATGTCCAGGCTACAGACCAGAAATGGTTGCTGAGGTAGTTTGTAGTGTCTATCAATATGTGAGGGGTGGGTGTCAGGAGGATGGAGCCAGGCTCTGCTCAAGGTCATCTGGTGATAGGACAAGGGGCACTGGGTGCCAGCTGGAACAGAGGAGGTTCCCTATCAATATCAGCAGGAACTTCTTCACAGTGAGGGTACTGGAGCACTGGAACAGGCTGCCCAGGGGGGTTGTGGAGTCTCCTTCTCTGGAGACATTCCAGACCCGTCTGGCTGTGTTCCTGTGCCACTTGGTCTGGATGATCCTGCTGTGGCAGGGGGATTGGACTGGATGATCTTTCGAGGTCTCTTCTGAACCCTAATGAGTCTGTGATTCTGTACCTCTTTTAATTGGATTTCACAAGGCTAAGTACTAGCAATGTCAACATCTCAACCCAACAATTGCATGACCTGTGTTTATATCTGCTTACTTTTTAGACTTCAGTGTGTTGAAACCTGAAGTGAACTTACAGAAGGCATGTGCTAGCAACAGTGTGTTTCATTATTAGATCTATTTGGCTGAGTTTATGGTAAACTTACGGTCTGCCCTTGCATTGAACATCGTGATCTCCAGGAACACAGTTCGATCTCCTCACTCCACATTTAGATTTCCAGCGTGCTCTGCCTCCCACCAAATAACAAGTACTCTAGAGATGATTAAACTTTCTAGAGAGATGGACAAGAAAGCAATACAAAAACCAAGTGAGACACTGATGTGAAGAGGGTGGAATATGTAGTGACTCACTTAAACCTCTACTCATTAGAACCTGTCCCTGGGGTTCATCCTTAGTTGACAGAGAAGGCCAGCTCTTGCCTTTTTTAGACATGTTTGATCAGTAAGGAATCTACCTGTTGTCAACCTCACGCTGCAGTATGTCTGCAAGAAAGCAGCGTGGGTTTAAACTGCTAGTGGTATAATAACGTCATGGTAACCTGCAGCTTGGTTTAAAGTAGCCAGCTTCAAGAGCAAAAGGTCCAACTGGCCCAACTGCATGTGAAAGAATTCAGTAATACTCAGGGTAATTTAATTGATGCAAAGCTTCCTGCAAGGAATTTGTCTGGCTTATTAATAGGACTTATTTTGTTGTCTCTAGAGAATACTGTAGCTTTCTGTATAGTCACTGCTTAGAAACTGTATTTATCACAGGAAAGCACCTCTTAAAATCAGGAACTGATTGAAAATAGCAGACGATAGGAGAAGGCATTAGATGTCCTTGATTCATCTTCACTCTTACAGGACACAACACTGACTTGTCAGAGACAGCGTGCTGGTCTTGATAGACCTTTGACTCTCTCATTCCCTTTCACAGTTTGCTTGAATACAGATGTTTACTCTTTAAAGCGAGATTGATTAGGACATCACATCATTGCTGTGCTGAGGTTTTAAATATTTTCTGTTTTCTGTAGAAACCAACGTGTTTGAACAGGTAGGTGCTCATGTTATCACTTCTACATTTCAATTTTGAGCATCACAAGTTCAAAGCTGTTGATTTCAGGGGTGTTTCGAACTAGATTTGAAGGATGGGATCTGACTCTTCTGACTGCTGCGTAATGGTGATAAATGGTGATTAATGTGGAGAAGCATTGCCCTCCTCATTCAAAACAGCAGTAATTCCTTTTCTAGAAAGATGAGGATGGTGTGCACAGTAGGATCCTTGGGGTTGGTAGACTGATTTCCCTTGATGCAAGCACTCTCCATTCATTTTAAAGGAATAGAATAGAAAAGCTCTTTTTTCAGAATTAAGAAAAAGCACCCCCATACCTTAAAGAAAATAGGTAACAGCAATTGTTTAACACTAGGCAAAGCTGAAATAATCACAAATCAAAACAAAATAATTCATATTTTGTTGTTTGGTTGGGGTTTTTGTAGTTGTTGTTGTTGTTTGCCATTACTGTTTCATTAGAAGTAAGTAATGCGTGATCCTTAGTCCTATGCAGCACAGTTATGCTCTTCCCATGCTTTCTCTTTCTTCTCTAATGACTGATATCTTATTAAAGTATTACCACTTATACAAGTTTCTGGGTTAAAGGCAACTTCTTTATTTTCATATGATTTTGATTGATATTTATTTCAATTTATTGATTGATACTTTTTTAATTTATTGATTGATATTTATTTTAATTTATTGATTGGTATTTATTTTAATTTATTGATTGATGTTTATTTTAATTTGTTGATTGATATTTATTTTAATGTATTTATTTTTCATATATTTGTGTGGTTCTTATTGCAGTGCCTAACTTGCAGTACTGTTAGTAGAAATTTAATACAACGCTAAGACTACGGCAGACACAGGCAAGCTGAGCGTGATCAATAAAAGGCATACAGTGGCAAATGGAAAATAAACACATAGGCTCTTATTTCAGTCTTTAGGGGTTATGATGACAAAGGAGGGAATAGAATGTAACCTTATACCATAAACAAGAAACCATAAACATCCAACCATAAAGATCCAGTAAGCTGATGTGGTGATCTGCCACTCTTTGCAGATCAGCCCTTCAGTGCTGCGTGGATCAGAATACAGACAGTAGTCATAGCTGGCAACAAAAGGGTCTTGCTAAGTATGAGGAAGATGTCTTCCCTAGATTTTGCTACGAGTTCTATTTCATCAGTGAAATTCTCCTTTTAGGATGAGCTCCATCTTCCTTTCTATATTCTTTGTGGCTCTTATGCATCAGTAGGCTGTGGGAGACAGTAAAATTAGCTTTCTTATATGACTCTTACAGATGTATCAGGCACTAAAAGTTTATCGGGGAAGAGATGGTGCTGTTTCTGACTGTGTATTTGGATAAGGCATGCTGAATGCCTACCTTTGTTTCCAGCGTTCTCTCTTTGCCCTACTGATGATGAGCACTACCAGAACTTCCAGCCAGGCATTAAGGGAAAATGGCTTGTTTTTTTCTTCAGAAAAAATATATAGGATGTGATAAATATACCAAAACAGTGGATAAATGTTGCTCCCAGATCTGAGTGATAAAGTGTTCTTGTGCTAAAACATTATTCAAATGCGATGAAAATTGTCTCCAAAGCTGTTGTAGGTAGAAGAGAGACTGATAGCCCTATTCACAACACTTCAATCTCCCTACAAAATACAGTTTAAAAATAACCTGACACTGGTTTGACACAGATTGCTACAGACTATACGTTTGTCTCCCCGTTATTGAGGAGAAACCAGGCATTATGGGCTGCCGTGCATTTCATTCAAGTGTGCCTGAGATGCTTAGATTGGAAAATAAATGAAAGAGTCAGTACTAGTAATGCCATTAACAGAGGGTCTGGCTTGGCCTGGCATCACGAGTGTGCAAGTAACTGCTCATTGGGCATCAGAGTATTTTCATTGTACAACAATTAGGGGATTATGGCTATGAAAACCAACTTCAACCTCGGTAAACCTGCCCGTGAGGCAGCACGTATTGAGAAGCATTTGTGTTTGGAGTGGGAATGAGTGTACTCTGCTATTTTCCTGATTTGATGTTTATAAAAATCGGTTGAAGTGGTTTGTGAATGTAAGCTTTGTGACAGTTTCTGCTGATGCAAATACATTCCCCTGATGTTCACCGCTACCGTGGTCTGAAAGCAATCTTAACAGAGCTAGAAGTATGGATTCAGGCTTGCCTCTGTGAAAAATGGGCATGGATGACCCCTGTGAATACATATTCAAATTTAATAGGTTCCTTCTATCAGATAACTTGTAGAGTGTTCATTTTCTGTGACTGTGTGAGCAAATGAATTTACAAAGTGTGGAGGAATTGCATAACAGCATCAAACGTTAGGTAAATTCTGCATGATACTGTGGAAGGCACATTTTGAAATGGTTCTTAAGAATGCCCTTGATAGTCTTTTCATAACCTAATCCTTTGCAGATTACTCATAAATGCCCAGGGCATTATAATTCCTCTTCCTACTAGGGAAGAGGTCAGTGACATGAAGTTTAAATCCAACTCGTTGTATTTGCAGCTATATACACTTTCTGGAGTATAGATCTAAGCAGTCATCACTTTCACATGTATCAGGTTCAACGTTCTTGTTGAGGAAACCAGCCTCAGGTTTCTGCTTTAATCATAGCACAGTTTAGAGTGGAGNGGAAGGGACCCAAGAGATCATCAAGTCCAACCCCCCTGCCGGAGCAGGACAAAAGTATCTAACACAGATCACAGAGGAAAGCATCCAGGCGGGCCTTGAAAGTCCCCAGAGAAGGAGACTCCACGACCTCCCTGGGGAGTCTGTTCCAGTGCTCTGTGACCCTCACAGCAAAGAAGTTCCCCCTTGTGTTGAGGCGGAACCTCCTCTGCTGCAACTTACACCCATTGTTGAGGAAACCAGCCTCAGGATTCTGCTTTAATCATAGCACAGTTTAGAGTGGAGACCCTCTTTTACTTGGAACTGGATGATTTTTAAGGTCCCTTCTAATCCTGGCCATTCTATTCCTATGATTCTATGATCTTGGAATTTCTTCCAAGGAAAATTCCTGTGCTCTGACATTACACAGATCACATACACCAAACCTCTCTGGGGTATGCGGGGTGAGAGCGGAGGCACATACTCTGCAAGACAAGTAATTAGACGAATAATAAAGAAGATCCCTTCCTGCTGCTGTCCTGATGGAAGGCCCACAGCTACTTTTAAAAGCAGAAAAGAAATCAGGAAAAAGAAACAATCCCCTCCTGCCCGCCCCATCACCCAGGAGATTGCAGTATGTGCATTTCTGTAAGTGAAAAATAGACATTTACAGGATGGTGACCTGTAAACCAACAGGGAAACAAAGGAATTTCTATAAAACACATACCATTATCTTTGCAATTAATTTCCCATTTAGTTTGCTTTCCTCAAGTGCAGCCCTACATCACTTCATGGGGAAAAAATGGCAGCTCATTAGCGCCAGCGAGCCATTTAGATTCTTCATGCTTAGAGCTGCCCAATCTGAGAGATTTTGTTTGTTATGAATATTCCTATTGTTCTGCACAGCCACAGTCACTTGTTATCACAATACTTCCTTCAAACAGAAGCGTACGTTATAAGATGCCTTCCCACACAGTTCTCGCAGTCCCTTTCCAAACAGCCCCTGTTATAAAACGCTTTCTTTATGCAGCAGATCAGCTGTAAAATAATATTCACCGCACACCTAGATTTACACTAAACATTCTTTATGTGGCATCTAGATCATTAAAAAATATAGAGACATCAGTTTGCAGCGCTGTGAAGCACTCAAATTCACCACTTCTCTCTATTTGGTCTCATTTTATTCTGCCGCTGCAGGCCTTCGTGTTAGCAGTTTTCCCCACTTTCTTGGAGCCTGAATTTATTTTATGAGCAGCTTTCCCTTCTTTCTTTCAGCCTTGTTTTATTTCTTCTCTTCTCCATCCAATTTTCCGTGATTGGAAGAAGAAATCTAGGAGCTTTTGCTGACGTACAGCGTCTAAGGAAGCTGCAAGGCAGGAGTAGTTGACCTGCTAGTGGTAATCTTGCACAGGAGCAGAAGAACTGCAGGGTGAAGGGTTGGATCCATAGCGTGGAGCTGTACAATGATCAATTGCCTGTCCGAATCTGCTCCTTACTTATTGTTTTTATGGAAATGTATGATCCCAGCTTCTCTTATGTATTCTCCTCCTTGCTCTCTCTCTCCATTCTTGGGTGTTCCAGAGACTTGAGTGAGATTCAGCACGATGCACAGCAAAACAAACATGGGGCCCCATGCATGGCTGGGGTTTTATTCCGAAAAGCAAAGCTCCCAACCATTTTCACGTTAGGAAACGCAGATTGTGGAGAGCTTAATGCAACTGCCCTACTTTCTAGAGTCATTCGTTTTGATGAGAGGCTGAGTGTAAATCCTGTGAGGAGCACAGACAGCTATTATGCAGTTAATTATGCCCAAAGTAAACACGTACAATCGCGAACAGCGGAATGCCACCTAATAATGGATAACCTGAGATGTGTGCTGCGCCTTGCCAATCTGTAAAGCCTTCTCCTCATGAATCTAAAATGAATGGAACATTACCTAAATGATCCAGAATGAAGGATTTAACGTATCGCTCTACTCTTATTGCTGCTTATTTCCTGTCAGCGGGTTTTTCATTCGGATTTAATTTATTGCACATAAACACTATGCAAATTATTGGCTCATATTTAAAAACATATGGCCTGCGCTTCTGATTGCTGGTTAGGCTTTTTGTTACCCATTACTTGTTAAAGTAATCACTTCCTTAATTATACTGGTCATCAGATAATGACTTTCCCTTCGTTTATTTGAAGAATAATTGCACCAAAATATGTTGTGATCTGGGAAAACAGAGCGCATCCCTTTTGCGCCTATTCATTAGCTTGAACTTTCTTTGTAGGTGTTTTAATAAATGTGATTACAGTCTGTATTCAGTCTTACTTCAGGTTTTCTGTGTCAGAGACTGTCCTCAGATGTAGTTAGCAGAGCTGTGACTGTGTCAGAGACCGCTAATGGGAGTGTTGGCTCACGCACCACAGTTAGACCTCATCACGTCTATTGTGGCTTCTCTGCAAGGAGAATTGCAGAGCAGTGAGGAACTCACCTTAACTGCTGAAGTAGTTTGCCACTAAAAGGCAGTTGTTCTTGTCTCTCTGCAGTTGGGTTTCTAGTTCTTCCCTTTTTTTATTGAGGGGGGAAAAGCAAACCAAGCCCTTAAACCCTAAGATATCCATCGAAGCTTTGCTGTGGCAGTGACTTGTAACACCAGGGACAAAATCACATGCATGATGAGTAGGCCACCACATCAATAGAAATGTGGCTGTGACAGCTATCTAAGCCTTTGTTTCTGTCTCAGATTTGGTTTATCATTAACAGTGTGTAAGGTCTTCCTGTAATCAAGGCTTTCATTTCTTTGTGCTTGCCTCCTGTCTTTATTCTTTTTGTTGCTGGCTGCTAGGTCCTGTTGAATGATTCCACTGACTCAATTGCCTTGTACAATCCCTTTTGCCTGGGGCATTAATAAAAGAACCAGAAAGAAAGAAATTGAAAAATTAATCAGGAGTGTGTGTGTGTCACACGCTCTATCTCTACTGCTAAATAAGCCAGATTCAAGGAGGAGGAGGCGTAAGGAATCATTCTATCATCATGCTTACTATTTAACTGCTATCATGTTCCTAGCCGAGGTTTCTGCACCCACCAGGTAGAATTTTGGGAATAGCCCATGCCAGGGAGGTCTCACATCCCTGGGCATGAGGGGTATGTAGTGCAGCAGTCCTGCCATGTGCACTTCCCAACAGTATCCCAGTAAGTCAGTCGTCCTCGGGCACTGCCATGTGCCACGCTCAGGCTGTACCCCAGAGCCTGCAGAACACCTACAGTTTCAGGCAGTGCAACACTTCCAGGCTGCAACACAGATTTATCAGTAGTCCAGGCACGTTCAGTGGAAAAGAAAATACATGGAGATGATAAGAATGACTTCAGATGACTGAGGCCCAGGGAAATATGAATATTAAGTGCTGTGTACTGTGGATGCAGTTAAACCAAACCATTTGCCCAAAGACTGGTCCCTGCCTCTCTTTTATTTAACAATAAATATTGGGTTTCCCTGCAGAGAGCTGGAAATGCATCATACTGTGAGATATTCTTGTCTGCAGGTGGATGGATGGGTAGGATACTCATCGAATATTATGATTAGACCTTTCTGATGCTTAGACAAGGAAAAATGATGCTTCCCTGAAAAGCACAAGGGTTAATTAAAACAGGCTGTGCTATGCAGCATACTCCCTTTATACATCAGTGCAATTCTACTACAAAAGAGATGCTATTATTACTAATATTTCCCAGGCTGAAGTGGCAGGTGTGCTGTACTCTGTAATTCTCTTCATATAGATCACATTAGGAAATTCATTTGGAATAGAGAAGGAAGCACTGCGGTGACGCTGAGACACATTGCTGTTGGCACACAAGCTGTCTAGTTCAAAGCCTGCTGGTATGGTTTTTGCCTTTGACTGCTATTCAGACAGGCTTGGGTACGGAGCGTCGCTGATGTTTGAATTACTTAGGCACTGTTGGCTTTCCAAACAGTATGTTTTGACAGCCCCTGCCCCTGTAGGTAGAAAGGAAGATGCCGTACAGCTACACTGTCTTTCAAGCATGTATTCTCCTTCCACAAGACAATACATCTGACCAAAGAAACCCAACCCTAAACAAAACCCAGTCCAGGACTCTCCGTTATAAAATTAACAGTACGAGCATATTTTGTTAAACTGCAGAGGGTGGAAAGGAAACAAACTGCAGAACCAGCAGTCCCAGCATAAGGAAAAACCCACAACAGGAAATAATTAAGATATCTCTCTTATAGAATCATAGAATCATAGAATCATTGGAGATGGGAAGGGACCTCGAAAGATCATCCAGTCCAATCCCCCTGCCACAGCAGGGTCTCCTAGACCAAGTTGCACAGGAACAGATCCATGAAGGTCTTGAACATCTCCAGTGAAGGAGACTCCACAACGCCCCTGGGCAGCCTGTTCCAGTGCTCTGGCACCCTCCCTGGGAAGAAGTTCCTGCTGATATTTGTATGGCCCATTAAATGCAGTAGAAGTGTAGGTTATTCCGTTGTCCCTTTGTACTGCTTCAGATTGTCCCATGTCCCCTCGTGTTTTTGCTGAACCCATCTGGTCACTCACAATGAGGGCTTACTTTCTTACAATATGCAAAGGAGTGGTGGGAAAGCCACTTCCATCTGTGGGAGGCAGTAGTCTTACGTTATTTCCCCATTTATTCCTCTTTAATTAACGCTAACGATTTGATTGCCCTTCAGCAGCATGTTTTTGCTTGCAGAGCCCTTTCCTTTTACCCCATGCATTAACAACTTTCTCTTGGGTTACTATCCCTTTCCTCTGGATCAGTCTGCTTTTGCATCAGATCTCTTGTTGATGTCATGGTAGCCTCCTGTGTGACTCTGTTTGCTGGGTGACGAGGAAAGCTGGAAGCCTAAAACCCAAACCTACTCAGAATCTTGCTTGTGCAAGATTCCTGCTGAATCTGCAGTAGAGAAAAAGGCAGAGAATTTTACCCTTAAATTGAAAGTGTGTTATTGAAGCCTCTCACTCAGAGGAAGCTTTGTGTTGCTCGCTTGATCTTATTAGTTTTCATCTGATTAATGTATTGTTCCAACAGTCACTGTACTCACTTTGCATAGAGGGAACTGACAGCATGCTGCCCAGGGCTGTAGGGTGTCAGGTCCTCAGGCTGCACGAAAGAGCTGGGGAGCAGAGCAGTTACCTGAGCTGGGCTTCATCTCACGCTGCAGCAGCCGGGCTGACAGGAGGAGGTTTAGCCACAGCAAGTCTGTGGGGCTGGAAGGACCTCTGACTTTACCGGTGGCTTTACAGACGCAGCAATTACTGCTTCACATTGAAGTGGAGGCGAGGGTGACAGCTTCCAGCCTGAAGCCTACAAACAAACATCCTCTGCTAATTATGAACAGATGAAGAAGAGATCAGAGGACCTCGTGAGTCTGAAGTTGGTGCTGTAGCCAGTTAATAATAATAATTCCTGTTGTGCCCAGGAGTGTATTACAGAAGTATTGGCGAGTCCTAACCTGCCTGTAGGGAAGCGGGTGGCTGATGCAGAATAAGAAAGGCTCTTTTCTTTCAGCTGCTAGTTTGAAGTCCTCTCAGACCAGGAATGACAAAATAGTACCAGATGATGGTCTCTCTGATGATGCTAATCAATAGTCCTGAAGTATTTGTTTGTTGACAGGAGTCTGTAATCATAAAATTCCCCACGAGCAATGAAATTCCTTGTGTTTTAAGAAATCAGTCCTAGGGCTTGGGTAGTCTGTGTGAGCTGCAAGAATAAATGACTCTCTGCTTCTGATGGTTTTGCTGTCTCTCCCGTTTCTCCCCTCCTCATCCCCTGAGGGCTTAGCTGTGGTCCTCACCAAGTCTTGGACTAGGATTGCCTCCCTGCTATGAAAAAGAGGAATCAAACAGTGGTAGAAGAGAGGGAAAATAGATCTTTTGAATGAGGGGATGTAGAAAACCGTATTGAGATTCTAGAATTGCAGTAGACTTGGTTTTAGGCTAAAATATGGCCAAGTAATTTATGTGGAAGAAGAAGGGTAATCGGTTAGGCACGAGGTTTCTTGTGCTGTAGCTCATGTCAAATCGCGCTACAGGGCAAAGATGTTCTCTTTCTTTTATCTGCCATCCTCCCGTGGATTCTGGGAGGTCAGCTTTGGACTTGAACGAACAGCAGCTTTTATTTGTTTGTAACTTCTGCTAGTTTCCCCATCTGGCATGAATTGCACTGCCTCGAACATGTTGTGTCTTATCAGATTCCATTATCACTTTGCGCTTATCCCGTAGTTTATCACTTTGCAACTCCTCGTGTAAAAATAAGTAAAGCAAGGAAATCAAACTATTAGTGCCTTGAAAACCCTTTAAAATCTTGTTGCAGCCATTTCTGCAAGCACCTGAGGCCTGAGTTCGTGTCACAAATACAGATAACTTGAATGCTGCTTTTGTTGTCTGTAGCTTTATTGCTCTATAGTGTTATTTTACCACAAATTGAGTGTCTTTGGTTTTACTGAGCAATAGAGCCCTTTTATTTTGCTTCCACTAATTCATCTCTAGCTCTAAAACACCATTTATTTCCCTACTCTTCTATTTTGAGTTAACTAATGTCAAATTCTACTTTTGTTGCCTGATTTCTCTGCTATTTTTAGGAGACAGTTTAAACTTTGTAATCTGGTTTAAGTGCTTCGTTTTAAGGACAATTTTCATTTCCTTTTCTCCCTATCTGTTGTGTTTTTCTTCTCTTTAATCTGCACTCCAATGCAGAATTTACCTACTGACAGTTTGGGCTTTGTTTTTTCCTCCCATCAGCTGTCCCTGGGCAGGGTAGGTTGATTTCTTTACTTCTGCAGGATCTAAACCTTCACACTGTATTGGGTGAGTCTGAACAGAATGAAAATAATAAACAGGTATCCCCAAAGCATTAGGGAAACCTCTTGTCAAGAGGTCTTCCATGAAAGATGTTCAGACCTTTGAAGTATCTGAAATCTGGTAGCTATACACTTCTAATTTCCCCTTTTGAAGCTTCTTTATCTCTCATGTAGCTGTTGTATACTGATAAATACTGAAGGCTAACTCCTCATGGGGAAAACCCCTCTGTTTGCGGGTCACTGATGGACAAGTACCTCATCTGACCTGCTGATCAAATTTCAAATGATAAGCATACACCAAGGCAACAAGTTTTGTCCAGGATGCCAGGACAAAAGGATTTGACCTTTATTTTCTCTCCGATGACACAGTGAATGAGGAAAACTAGGGCTGTAAGTATTATAGAATCATANCTCCACAACCCCCCTGGGCAGCCTGTTCCAGTGCTCCGGTACCCTCCCTGAGAAGAAGTTCCTGCTGATATTGATAGGGAACCTCCTCTGTTCCAGCTGGCACCCACTGGGGGATTGGACTAGATGATCTTTCAAGGTCCCTTCTGATCCCTGATACCCCTTCCTAGATATCCATAAACTGCAGCCAGGGTTTATTTTGTGTTCAGAGCATATGAAACATGGATAAAGTGACAAATCTCTGCAAGCGTGAAAACATTTGTAATCATGATAAACCCATAATTGCCTCGGAGGTGTTAATGCTTATGTCAGACAGGAATATTCTCAGAATGAGTATTTCTGTGCTGTGAGAATACATCAGTTTTGTTTTCATAGTGGGACATGAAGAGTTGGTAAATAACGAGTACTGGGTTGGACAATTGTATTATTGACTGGCCACCATGATGGCACTAAACCTGAACTTCCTTAATGCCATCATCTTTAATCATCCCTTGATTACACATAGGCATGATCAGGTAACAGGAGAAATCTCTGATTGAGCAAATCAGTTTGAAAAGGGTCCCAGGAGAAGAATTTCATTTTCCAGGACAGAATTATGGTCTCTGTGCCTTTGAATCTATACTAACAGCATAACGGGTGAGACAGAATATTTCATGCTGACATAAAACACCTGTTTCCTTCCTTTCCTCTGGGTGAGGATTATCAAATTACGAGCTGGCTATTACACAGCTCTTTTGCAGCGAGGAAAACGGACTGACAGTAGATAGAGGCTCTTAATTCTTATGTTATATGGCTGTTGACATATGTAATTATTTAGCATCGTGTTTGAAAATGCGTTTAAAACTCTAGATAACCCGATAATTAGCATCTCTTTACAGCAAAGTAAATCCCACAACAACTTCCTACAACCGAAACTAATATTATGGCAACTCTCATCTTAACAGATTCTGTTTGTGGTTTAGAGCTGGAAATCAATGATGCCCCAGTCTGTGGTGTTACTCTGGAGGAAAAAAGCAACCAACCCAAACCCCTGTAATGTTCAATTTAATAAGTTAAATTCTGTATTAAGCTGCTGATGACAGTCAAGAAAGCTAATTTTATCTTGCTTGAGCTATATTTTACCACTGTTGAATGCAGTAATTGAGAGGCAGTACAGTCAGGAAGCTGAGATGAAACCATTGAGCCCTCTTGCTGGCTGGGGTTGGTACCACAGATGTAGCAGTACAAGTTTTATCCTATCCATGCATCTCTCTTTGAAATGTTAATGTGGTAGAATATCAAGTCTGTTTCCCTGGAGTCAAGCTGTTTAAGAGGGTAAAGTGAGAGGCCATGGGCCTTCTTCAGATTCTCTTGGTGAATCCTATGATAGAAGCCCCTGGAGCTTGGAGAAGAGGAGGCTGAGGGGGGACCTAATTCATGTCTCTAAATCTGTGAGGGGTGGGTGTCAGGAGGATGGAGCCAGGCTCTTCTCAAGGTCATCTGGGAATAGGACAAGGGGCAATGGGTGCAAGCTGGAAGAGAGGAGGTTCCATCTAAGTATCAGCAGGAACTTCTTCCCAGGGAGGGTAATGGAGCATTGGAACAGGCTGCCCAGGGGGGTTGTGGAGTCTCCTTCTCTAGAGACGTTCAAGACCCACCTGGCTGTGTTCCTGTGCAACTTGGTCTGGGTGATCCTGCTGTGGCAGGGGGATTGGACTGGATGATCTTTCAAGGTCCCTTCCGATCCCTAATGATTCTATCATTCTGTGAGTCTACCCTACTTGAAACTGAAATCTGTGGTATGAAGGTGTTAACAGGTGCATTTCGGCTGACTCTGTGTGTCTGCCCTGGGGTTTGAAAAAAATTGTGCTTCCCAAATCCCTGCATTTTACCTCAGCTGGCTGGGAAGGTAACAGACATTACTCAGCTGTCTTTGCATATTTGAGATGGACTCAATAATTAAACTATTTACTGCAGCTCATAGGACACAGTGTGTTTAAAAGCCCTCATAAATCTTAAATTTCCTGAGCACTTCTTTTCCAATGGCCCTGAAAGCATCGTAATCTATAGTCAATGTGTGTATAAAACGTGGAGTTTAAAGACATCCGTATCCAACCACAGTAAAATCAGTTTACTTCACGGTTTTGCTTGAGAAAAGAGTTCTTAAAAACTCCTTCTTCTACAGGATTCCATCCAGGTTTACCAATAATAGTGGAAGAAGTGTTGCACATGAAAAATAAACATAATATTCAGGGTTGAAAGGAGTTTTCAATTAGCATCCTATTTTTTCAAGGTTTAATAAAATATTTGGGATGTGATGGACTTGATGATCTTACAAGTTTCTTCCAACTAAAGAATTCAGTGATTTGAATTCATAAATATATAGGGCAGCAAGTGTCTGCTCTTCATGTTTTGCTTTGTTATCTTTTCTGCACTCGTGATGAGCTAAGGGGATTGAGATACTGCTGATCTGGGTAATCTTTCTCACCAGAAAGTCCAACCCGTGGGGCAGCCCCTGTTCTCACTGCTGGGTGCTAGCGCGCTGTGGCTGCGGGTGCTCTGTGTGAAAGGCAAATGATTGCTTCAGTTCCTGCTTTGCAAAGGTTTCTTTATGTTTGTGTGATTGTTAGTGTAATCCCAAACGGATTCAGACCGTCAGTCAGAGGAGGGAAAGAAGAGGATGCACACGCTCAACTACCACTTTCTGAATTTCCACATTTAGTGGAAATGCTGGGCTTGGGCCAGCTTTTCCCTAAGGGATGTGGAGAATAGAGGAAATGCATCCTTCTCCTTTACCCTAGGAAGGTTACTGCCTTTTCCACAAAAGCCTCCTTCTCTCACTTGGAGTTTCATTCGTAGATCTGTTTTACCATTTTAACGTAATCCTGTCGTCTTCCTGTGAGAAGGAATAATGAGATGGAAACCTCAGCCTGGTTTTGAAGAGATTATTAGGTCAGAATAAGAATGGCAGGGGAGGGAGGGATAACAAACAATATGTGTTGCTTAGGAACGGAGTAAGATGAAAACTAAGTGTCGTTTACTGGGTATTTAATTGTCAAATACTCCTTTGATAAGCACGTAATGAGAATCTAATTATTGCAGGAGATGAATAAGGAAAGGCTGAAAGTATCTGAATAAATGTCATAGATCTGACTGATTACCTGTGTGCTACTAGCCTAGCAGAAAATGTGCTTTTAAATCAAAAGATGTTTAATGGGACAGAGATGAACAGTAGTTAAAGACAGAATTGCTCATAAAGTATCTGAAAAACAGCGGAGGAGGCCAGCGCAGTACTTTCTACTTGACAATTCTACCACAGACCTGTTAGTCCATATTCTTTCCATGCTAAATCTGCAGAGTTACAGGTAATATTAAATTAGGCATGGTGGACTAATGAATAGAAGTGACAGGAGCTAAGACTCAAGCCCAGATGGAATGGTTTACAAATTAACATACACTATAGGGAGGTCAGCCTGGTGCTTTTAACCAGGCTGAATGGAGAGAACCTCTCCTGTATTTCAAGGGAAGATTATTTTATTCTTAAATGAAATGTATGTTTTAACACCTGGCTGTTCTTACACCGTGCGGTGTGTGCGTTATGTGCCCAGGGTGAATAGATAACAATTTGTTCTGTAGAACTCATTTTCTGAGTCATTAATCAGCCAGAGTCTTTGGCTCCTGGAGAGTCTCAGAGAGTCTCTTCTGGTTGTCTTGTCTGCCACAGAGCTGGAAAACAGATGGAGCTCTAGTCGGGGAGCATGAGCAGCTGAGGGTCGCACCCTTGAGATAGGTGAAGAATCTTCAACCTATCACTTGAGGAAAAAGAGGAGGACGAACATAAATCTCTCCTGGTAGGAGAGAGTACACTGCATTGTGCACCGCTGGCACGCAGCTCGAGTCACGGTTTAGGGACTTAAGGGAGGAAAGCTTTGAGAATTTTGGGAACAACACTCATGAATATGCATACTAGTATGCTAGGAACAGCAGCTCAAGAGCATGACAGAGTTGTCAAATCTGTGCAAAGCACTCTAGATTCTGGAAGAAACTTGCCTCTCCGGAAGGTAGGCCACTGCTTTATACAAGGGCCTTTGCAGCTGCCAGACAAGAGCCATCATCTGAGCCTGCAGGCAGGATGCAACAAAAGGATGCAGCCAGTTATCTCTTTCTGTTATCTGCACGTTGCTTTATGTAGAGGCTGTCTGCTGGCCTCCATCCACGCTGGACAGACTCGAACAACACTGAGTGTTTTGGCAAGGGATGTACTCACTGGTGTCTGGCTCACGCTATCCCGTCAGAGCTGGTTTTGTCATCTGATAAAAAGTACAGTCTGGAAATAGGTGCTGTGGAGATATTTTACTGTTCAAAAAGTGTTCCAGGAACTAGTTCCATGGCTGCAAATCAAGGATTCTGGTGCCATCATAGTGGCAAATAGCTTGCTTTCAGTCCCAAATGTGAACATTCGATGTTTGGCTGACATGAACAGTATAGAAAGCAGAATGGGACGTGAGCTGTTTGGGAGGTTTCCCAATGTATGGTGCTAGTTCACTACTGAACTTTGGTTTCTGAGTTGCTGTTTCCCTCACATGAAAGCTCTCACTTGTCCTCAGTATGGTTGTTAACATGGAATCACTGGACGGTAGAGGTTGCCAGAAATATCTGGAGATCATGCAGTCCAACCCCTCTGCCAGAGTAGGTTGCACATGATGATACCCAGGCAGGGCTTGAATGTCTTCAGAGGAGACTCCTCCACCTCTCTGGGCAACTTGTTCAAGCACTGTGTCACCTTCAGGGTGAAACAGTTGAGTAAGAGTTTCAAAACCAAAAAAGTAAAGACTTAAAAGAAGATAGTTTGCCATTTTGAGAAGCATCTCCAGAGGAACTGGAACTCTTCCTAAATAAATCCTCCTACCAGTCCTAATCTGCTGAGCAGTTGCATATCCATTGCTTTGCAGGTGGTTTTGCAGGGATGTATGAACTCCTAGAAACCTAGATGCAGTTTCTAGAGGTGTTTGAAGGCTGGCATCCTGAATCTAATCTAATCTCTGCCACTACTCACGGACACATGCTCACATTCCCTGTCAAAGCAGATTTATGTTCTAGGATTGCTTGATGAAGACTATAAAATGAAGCAACAGTCACCTCAAGCCGTGAGTTGCTCTTCAAAGAACCTCGCAGGACTGAACTTACAGTGTACAGGTGGCAGAGTCATGGCTTGTGGATCTCGTTTGTGCCGATCTGAGAAGCAGTTCTCAGGAGCTCAGTGGCAGGAGTGACAAGACTGAGACCCCAGCACCTTGTCTACTCCACCTTTTAACACTGTTCCAGAGTAATCTGGCTGTTAAATATTTTCAGAACTGCTCAAATTAAAACCATAGTGAAGGGAGAAAGAAGTGGGAAGACTGAACCAGACCATAGAGTGAGGTTAGTCTAATCATGTCAGAAAGGTTGGTTAATTATGAATAGAGGGACCTTCCACTAGTACAGGTGAGCAATTCTGTTTACCAGACCTCACACAGATCAAATTCTCAGTGAAATTAATGAACATACTCATGAATGAATGTGAGAGAAAGAGGGGAAGAGCTGAACACAGTGTGTGTGTGAAAATAGCCTTTGGTTCCCTTTGTGTTTGGTCTGTCACTCATGAACACGGGTTACTAGGTTTGCTCTTCGACTTCAGGGTGACTCTTCACAGACACTAGGAAGGAGTCACCCCATGTCAACTGGAGCTCTTTCCCCGTTTCTCTTTGTGTTAATGTTTTGTGCTTTAATTTGGGTGTCATCTGTGGATACCAGGTTTTCCAGAAAAGTACAGCTTCTCTTTATTATTTAGAAGACATTTTACCTGTTATATGACAATGTAAGGGCCTCTCCATTTTCTTGCTCAGAGCACTTTGGAGTAAGATTTGGAGCACAGTGCCCCCAGAACCCACAGTACAATTGCTCAGAGCCTAATGCTCCCTCTCACAGACAATAGCTCCTATGGGAGGGGGCGGGCAACAATCCCTTATAAACAGCAGCCTTGTGCTCACAGTAAAAATGAATTTCAGCTCTCAGAAGAAACACATTTCAGGAAAGGCAAAGGATGTGACTTTTAGAACCAGCAAATGAATTTGTATTGAGAAGTGTACTCAACATCCCACTCAAAACATCCATTAGGAATAGGAAAATGTCTATATACGGACGGCAAAAAAATTGGCAGAGAAGATAAGGAAGAGAGAGATGTGAAGCCAGGAGACAGATGTGAAAAACAAACCGTAGCTTATGGAATACAGTATAGAAAAAGCTGTGCTCAGTGAGTTCAGAATAGTGAAGTAATGCCTGCTACTTGGCTGCTCTTTATTTAGTTGCGCTGTTACAAACAGCTATAAAACTTTTTAAGCAAGAAAAAGCGTTTTGTGCTAGTTTTATGATAAGAGGATGAGGCTATAACTTCAGATTTTCTGTTGATTTGTGGCTTTCATATTTAATCTATGGTACTTACAAGATGTTTCCACCTGCCTGTTGGTGCGCTCCCATCACCCGTAATACCTGATTTAGAGGCAGTGGCAAAAGAAAGCTGGGGTTACTGAATGTTTTTTCATTATGTAATGTTAGGAACATTGCTGGTTGGTAAATATTCATAGCGGGTGTCCTTTGTAATGCTCTTGTAAGATAAAGACATTGATGCTTTTCTGCTTGGCGTTTGTATCAGTATGGAGCTCATGAGGGCATTTCCTCCAGTTTCTATTACTCTGTGTGATGCAGAGTCATATTTTTCACAGGCTGGAGGCCATTGGGATCCTTTAAGTCCTTTGCACTTTACTGAAGATCGTGAAGCTCCTGAAAGTGGCAGAAAACTCTAGCAGACACCATGCCTACCTTTACTTTGCTGAAGGTCTAAAATAGTAATGAAAATATATGGTCTGTGTTTTGTCTGCCTCATCTTTGAGTTCCCTGTAGACTCAAAAGTAAGCTGATAAAGAGCTTACTCTGTTACAGCCTGGGAAAAGGGGGAAGAGGAGAGATAGGGTTAAACTGATGGAACGAAATATTGTTTAGAGTTGCTCCTTTTAAAATCTGGGGGTATCTGCCTGTGAAAACTTTTGCTGTCAGGTGCAGGCAGAGAAAAATCAGTCACAAAGGGGATTTATCATTTATTTTAGCTTGGCTGAGTGATGATTTCTTAGTATCACAGTTACTTTTTTTTATAATACATCTCTTGACTGTGAGAAGCAGATATTCTCCCCCTGGTATAGAAATGATAGGCAATAAATCTATTTTATATCTTGTAGTTCTGTGGGACTCTAGCTGAGAACCTTACCCATACGAATGATGCTCTGGATCACATTCTGTATTTGCTCGTACTCGCTGGAACATAAAATCTCAGCAGCAAACATGCACACCCCTGGATGAAAGCAGAAACAGAAAACACTGTCCAGTGCAAATATAGTGGCTCCTCAGTGAGAAAGAAAAGTCAGTCTTCTAAATTGTTCTAGGAGGTCATGAGGAAATTGAAATGTCCTGAATTTATTTGACTGTATTTTGAATTAGCACTAGGAAAGCAAAGCTCTGCCCTGCTTTGTAAAGGTTTTTGATGTGAACAACACTAGTGATAACACTAGTCCCCTGTTGTGCTTAATGCAGCAGTGTGCAAGCAGGTGAACAAGAGATTGTGCACTGGTAGGCTCACGTTTTTGATACTGGGACTCCTTTCTTTCTGCTCAGCCATGGGTACAACTTGGGAGCTGGGATAAACGATTTGTTAGCTCAGGTTTCTGCTTATGTTGATTTCAAATGTCGTGGCTTTGTTACTGGCAGGGGTTGCTAATGTGGGCTGCAGGGGTGACTTCTGTAAGATGGCATCGATCTGAGCCAGGTCCAGCCAACTCCAAGAATAAGAGGAGGCTACTGTGGGCTATAAGCATAATTCTACAGGGCCTCTGGTTAGTGGAGATTTCCGTGTGGTAGAAATACGAAGGTTGAAATAATCAGTGAACTACTACAAACCCCAGTCATATCAGGAAATCTCAGTGCTCAGATGTGTTGCCCAAAGCCTTGTCCATCCAGATTTTTCTAAATCCAAGCATGGGGATTTCTCAGCGTCTCTGTGACTGCCCATTTCAATGGGTAGGTAGCCTATCCTACATGGGAACAACTCCAGATGCATTTTCTATACTCTTCCCTTATCTCAGAATTATGTTTAAATAATTGGACATCTCAGTATATTGCTGGGAATGTCAGAAGTGTTGTACTTGAAGTTTACTCCTGCATGCTTTTCTGAGTGTATCTGTGTATATCTTTCACCAGTGAGTGAGTGTTCACATAGTAGTTATGGCAATGCTCCCTTTCGTACTCAGTGTTCACGTGTAGCTGAACAAGCTCACGCTTGTGAGCTCTTTTAAAAAGTAAAGGAGAGAATTTCCTACTGGAAGTCAAAATTTGGCAAGCTATGGTCTTTTGAAGCTTTCAGTTCCCCTAACACCATGCACTTCCTTCTTGCTTTGTCCATTGCAGGACAGCAATGTTGAAAACAAACTGTTTGTAGTTGAAAACAAACTGTCTCACGTTCTCACAGGCCATTAAATGGTCTTAAAGCCATTAAAACGTTGGCAGGCCAGCGCGGCAGCCTTCAAGGGGTGACTCCCTCTCTGCTCAGTTTCTGTGATTACTTGAATTGCTCTAGCTGGTGAAGGGCAAAATGGTTTTGATAAGTAAATAAAAAGAAGAGCTCTCTGCTTGCATTCAGGTTATCCACTGTTTACATTAAAAATTACAGGATCACTCTACCTCTTGATACTGTTTTGTGTGGTTGATTGGCGAGATTATAGCTGCTGTCTGTAATCTCAGGTGGGGAACAGCACTTGAGGAAGACAATACGAAAGATGAGGGTTTAGGACGAGTTCTGCTCCACCTACATATGGCAGTTTCAGCTGTTTCTTTACTTGTTTGGTTGTTGTTGTTTTTTACTACATCTAAAAGCTGCAGGGAACAATTATGATCATCCTGACTGAACTCCTGCGTAACCCAAGCTACACAGTTCCACCCAGGGACTCTTGCACAGAAAATAACAGCTTGTGACTGAGTTACTGGAGCATGCTGAATTGCTGAAATTCCTGACGAAGAAACAAGTCGTTTGTTCTTTAGAAGTTCACTCTTTGTTGCTCTACCTGCATCAGATGTGTGAATCATAGAATCACTAGGGATGGGAAGGGATCTTGAGAGATCATCTAGTCCAATCCTCCTGTCACAGCAGCATCACCTAGACCAGGTCGCACAGGAACACAGCCAGGCAGGTCTGGAACTTCTAGAGAAGGAGGTTCCACAACCCCCCTGGGCAGCCTGTTCCAGTGCTCCGTTACCCTCCCTGGGAAGAAGTTCCTTCTGATATTGAGATGGAAGTTCCTCTGTTCCAGCTTGCACCCGTTTCCCTTTGTCCTGTCACCAGATGACCTTGTGAAGAGCCTGGTATCCTAATGGTCTTTAGCAGCGGTTGGCAGTGATTTTGCCGTACAGTGATCACAGCTCTAGGTGAGCCATGAGAAACCTGTTCGTACAAACTGAGCCTCAGATTTTCAAAACCTCTGCAAATGCTTCCTGGATCCTGTTTCTTTGAAACAAAAATAACCTGTGTGACCAAATAAAGCTCCAGGATCTGCTTTTAAGAGAGGTGGGAATGAAGAGGTTCATCTGTAAGGGTGTTCTGATATGCAGGGTGCTCAAAGGGCAGAAAGCTCTTCTTTCTTCAGGCACAGGTATGAGCGAGCATCTTAAGACAGTTGTCTGCAAGTGCAGACTGTCTCTGCAGAGCACCCCATTACATATTCTCACCGAGTGAGGAGCAGAGGAATGTTTTGCACAAATGGATCCGTTCTCTCAATCCTTTTGTATTTTTTTTCTCCTTCAGACAGACCCATTTCCTGTAATTGCTTTTGGAGTAAACTACTGCCTAAGTGAGGGAAAAAATATTCAGGCAAGCTATTATCATTCATCCAGACTGGCAAATTTTGCTTTCCACTACAAAAGTGTAGCAGGGACAGTCATTTTCGAACTGATTTGCAGGAAGCATCTCTGTCCAGTTATCAGAGAGCATGTGTGTCAAACCCTGGAGTAGAAAACTTAAAATAAGGACTGGGCTGACACGGTGCCACTGTAATCCACAAGGAGATTCGTATTGACTTTGTCAAGCAATGCAGTCAGAATGGAAATCTGATTGTGAGTTGAAAACTCAACTAGCCAAAGAGACCTATCAGGTCAGGTAGAGGCTGAGCTCTCTGCTCCAAATCCCGAGTGCTGAATGTACTGTATTTCTGAAAATGAGGAGACTAGGACTTCAGGAAAACGACACGGATGAGAGCAGTAGCATTTCTGCACAACACTGAGGTTGACGTAGTCTGTGTGTGGCTGAGACTCCCGGCTTTCCTTTGGCTGTTTAAGCAGAGCTTATTTCCATTGTCCAAATTAAGCAGATACCCCAGCGCTTTGCTGCAGTTAAGTTGGACTCTTTGGTGAAGGCAGTTAATTAATTCCTTCCCAGTTGTTTCATTAAGCCTCTAAATCTATTCCGTGAATTATTCTGTTTAAGTGGGTCTGTTAGTAAGCCATTCTCTTATCTACAAAGCCGAGATCCAAATGGGAAGGCATCCTAAAAGGCCGTTGGAGACTGCATGCGTGTATTTGAATGCATACTGAGCGAGGGTGCACTTCTGCGCATGGAAACCAGTACGTGCGAGGGATGTGACAAATAAGCAAGTATGTTTGTGTGCTGTTTGTTGAGAAACATTGATGCATCCTCCCAGGAATGTCTCCCGAGTGCTGCGTCCTTAGGATGAAATCCTTAGGATTTAAATTGGTGCTCATTTCACCAAACTTAGCGACAGCTAAGTCGATCTTAACTGTCCAGGCATCTTCCAGTGTCAATGAAGAGTGAGCTAGAGATACAGCTCTAATGAAAAATAGGAAACTATAATGGACCACAACTGGAAAAGCTAAGAGAATCTTTATCATCTCAGTGTAGGCAGTCATTAAGCTGCTGCCTGTTTGTGTCTAACGCACGGAACGCTAGCTCTGAAGTGCTCTGGTGACAGCATTTCATGGGCTTTCCATGGGTTTCAAACATCAGTCTGTAAAGTGGCTATGATGGTAGAAGGGATGAGATGGTTATTTCACTGACACACGGGACATGCAGCTGTGGCTTTGAAAAAGATCTTCCTACAGCTCTGCTATCTCCCTCACTAACTCCTGTCACCTAGTGCTCTTAGGTTTTCTGACAACAACTCCTGATTTGTGAGGAGTTTAGAAATGTTTTGATTTAAAGCAGTGTAACAGGAGAGTAACCTTGATGCTGACATCACAATAAGCAAGGGCTAGTGTGTAGACAAAGTAGAGTTTGCAGACTGACCGGGTAGGAGAAAGGGACTTGAGGGTCCTAGTGGCCAGCAGGATCTGGTGGCCAAGAGGGCCAACAGCATCCTGGGGGAATCAGAAGGGGTTGGTTAGCAGATCAAGAGAGGTTCTTCTCCCCCTCTGCTCTGCACTGGTAAGACCACATCTGGAGTGTTGTGTCCAGTTCTGGGCCCCTCAGTTCCAGGAGGACACAGAGCTGCTGGAGGGTGTCCAGTGGAGAGCAATGAAGATGATCAAGAAGNCTTTCCAGGGAGGGTGCCAGAGCACTGAAATAGGCTGCCCAGGGGGGTCATGGAGTCTCCTTCTCTGAAGAAGTTCCAGACCCACCTGGCTGTGTTCTTGTGTGACTTGGTCTAGGTGATCCTGTGGCAGCAGAGGGATTGGACTGGATGATCTTTCAAGATCCCTTACAATCCCTAATGATTCTAAGATTCTATGATATGTTAAAAAACTGCATTTCTCCTCTTCCTTCCTTTCTATTTTGCCTGACGTGCCATTCTATAGCAGATTTTATAGAGCATGAGGTGAATTGATATAATTAGCTTGGTTTCCTGCCATCGATCCCATAGGTCAAGCCAATTAAAAAACAACGTAGGGAGACACTACTCCAAACTGCAGCATATGGCAGCATGGCATAAACCACACAGTCGATGAAAAACAAATTGGCTGGGATTTTATCTTTGCAATTTGATAATTTAATTGAATACAAACTATGTTTGACTCTGAATCACCTTCAAATTTGCTTCCTACTCTTATTTTCATCGAGAACGAAAGCACCGTTCTCTCCTTGTATCACATAACAGTGGCTCTTTTTGCCTTCGAATGAGTTACCTGCTACAGATGATAGAAGCATAGAGTCATTAGGGATCGGAAGGGATCTCAAATGATCATCTACTCCAGTCTCCCTGCCACAGCAGGATCCCCCAGACCAAGTCCTTTGTGAACAGAATGAGTCGAATGCCCGAATTTCTGCTGTATTTGGGAATTCTATGATTCATTTCAGTGCAGAGAGTGACCCTCCCTCTGACCCCACTAACAAAGCAAATAAAATGAGTAGTTTTCACATGTCATTGCTGTGTTCAAAGCAGCAAGGTTAGCAATAAAAGCAACTCTTTGATTTGGGGGGGTGTGTGTTTTCAAGTCAAGTTTCACAGCGCCGTTCGCTCTCTGACCTGAGTGTGAACTGTAAGGACAGGGAACCTGATTCCCCTGGGAGCAGTGCTGGGTGGTCTGACACAACCAGGTTTGCCAGGAAGCCTCTGTCAGTGCTTTATCAGCAGGTGAGTGTGTGCAGGGTAGCTCAAAGAGTTGACACTGTCCTCCCTGTCAGCTGCTGGTGGGTTCTTTGGAATGACTTCATTACTGACTTTAGCCAACCAGCACTTTGCAGAGGATGCCTGGATGAGACTTTGAAAGCTAGAATAGAGATTCTCCTGACATGATTTGGATGTGGCCTCCTTCTTTTGGAGCATATATATATAACAAATAACACTGTGTAATTATATAATGAGGTATATATTTATATACGTGTTGCATGTATGCAAGTGATGATCATGGGAAAGGTTTTCTCTTTAAAACAAAAGCTCTTCCCTTACTCTGTGTCATAATAAATGAATGTCTTCCCCTGCTTTGGTCGCCTCATAACATGCACTTTAGCCACATGAAGCAAGTGCATTAGAAGACAGAGGCTCTGTGAGGCAAATGTTTTCTGAGCAAAGTGTCTATTCTGTTCTCCCAAGAATGAGGAGAGAGAAGGTACAGGATATTACCAGTGCCCTTCCAAACTCCCCTCCTCTGCCTCCCTACTTCAGATCCTCTAGAGTTTAATTTGAAATTGTGTGAAACTTGCTGTCTGCGAGGGGAGATGGAGGGGTACTGGAGCACTGGAACAGGCTGCCCAGGGGGGTTGTGGAGTCTCCTTCTCTGGAGACGTTCCAGACCCACCTGGCTGTATTCCTGTGCGACTTGGTCTGGGTGATGCTGCTGTGGCAGCAGGGGGGTTGGACTGGATGATCTTTCGAGGTCCCTTCCTATCCCTTATGATTCTGTGGTTGTTTTTTCGTGTATAATCAAGAGCTTTCCTTCAAAAATGTCCCTCTTCCCTTAAAACTGCCACAAGTGCGGGCACAGCATCACTAGAGGGCAAGAGTGAGCTGTGAATGTTTTCCAGCTTACCTTTGGCATTTACATCACATCGCCTCTCAGGCGCTCCAGGTTCATCTTCTCCTCTAATTTCAGGCTGTTCTCACAGCAACAAATTTTTGCATAGTAGGTCCGGTGTGCTTTTCCCACTGTTGTCAGGGCTCAGAGTATTTCTGTCACGTAGATGAAACCAGCGACTTCCATGACTACAAAGGTTACTCACTCATTAGCCTGAACTCAACATCTAGGCTTTCCTACGGTGTTAATACTCCTTCCTCTGAATCTACACTCAGTCTGCTCCTATGAGTAATAGCTCTTGCCAGCAGTGGTTATATCGAACAAGAGTGAGCAAGTATGCGGGTTTACATATTTCCCTTTGGAATTCTTTTGAAAGCAAATGTAAACCCTCCTCTTCAGAGAGCAGGGGCTGGTATGTACTGATGCATCTGGATGTGCAGATGCAATACAAGTGGTAGAAGAGGTGAGCAAGAAAAATAGCTCAGAAAAATAGAAGAGCTGCATAAGGAAAAGGTGTTTTGCTGTAGTATTTGTAATAAAACGAAGCATCGCTCCCTGGGTTTTTAGTTGCTCTCTAGGTTGGTCTGAATGGCATTTCCCAAATACAGAATCTCACCTGCTCCAGCTTTCTGAAATCCTGTTCAGCTATCAGGGGACCTCAAGTAGCAACAGCCCCATTATTCCTTTGACCTCTGCCTCATGTCATAGGGATTTTTTTCTGCTTAAGGTGGCTGCTATATGTGAGCTCCTCTGACAGACTCAGGATGAAGGAACAGTTTCTTCCCCATCAGCTCCTGGTTCTTGTTGCATGAGTGTAGAGAGAGAATCATAGAACCATTAGGGATTGGAAGGGACCTCGAAAGATCATCTAGTCCAATCCCCCCTGACACAGCAGCATCACCTAGACCAAGATGCACAGGAACACAGCCAGGTGGGTCTGGAACTTCTGCAGAGAAGGAGACTCCACAACCCCCCTGGGCAGCCTGTGCCAGTGCTCTGGTACCCTCCCTGGGAAGAAGTTCCTGCTGATATTGATAGGGAACCTCCTCTGTTCCAGCTGGCACCCACTGCCCCTTGTCCTATCCCCAGATGACCTTGAGAAGAGCCTGGCTCCATCCTCCTGGCACGCACCCCTCACCTACTTAGATTCAGAGAACAAGTTGTTTTGACCTTGTATAAGCACAGTACATTGTTCAGTGCCAATTAAAAGGGGCATCTCCCCGAGAAGGGAATATATTGGCAATGTTTAGGAAGTGCTTGAGGTGTCCTTTTTCCCTAAGCTCTCCTTTGGCATTGGTAGTTGTGTTTCATTTCATAATCAATGTCATTAACAGTTTAAAGGAGTTTTAAAAGTGATCTCTAAACATCACTGAACCAGTGTTCCCAAACACCAGAGCAGATGTCTGGTCTGATAGTAGGCACCTTCACCGCTTCCTGAATGTAGATTCCTGTAAATGCCTGCCTGATTGTCCTGTACTTGGATCTATCACAGGATCACAGATGTTAGAGAGCCCTCAGGTTGTGAGCCTGTGACAAGATGAGGGTCCAAACTGGCATCGTCTCTCTTGCCTTAATTTCTAGTGGCAGAGGACAGGAGCTCTGAATTTGTTGCATAATTGACTTTTATATTTAATAGACTGCCTTCCATTCCACCAGGCTGCCCCTCAGGCACTGCTGAAGTCCTGATTGATTTCTAATAGCTTTTAAAGTTAATAATGCAGCCTGCTGCTATGTTTGAGTGCATTTGATTGGTGTTTTTCAGGTCTGGAATCTTACCACATAGGCAGAGAGTGAAGTAGTTGTTTCTGATTGGGAAATTCTGTGAATAAAGAGAGTAGTGGTGGAGTTTTTTCATAACTTGTCATTAGAGATGCCACCAGAAAGCGTTCTCACAAAGCAAATCAGCAGTGCCGGGGACAAGGGACTAAGTTATGTCCATGGACAGAAAGGTCTGCTTTTACTGTTGCTGCCTGTCACTAATTTAGCTGAAAACTTTGGAAACTGCCTGTGGTCAACATGAAATGCAAACAAATCTGTACTTGCCACTGGAAGAGTATCCTGCCTGCTCACCTGGCCACAGCCAGTGGCAGCTCACGTGCTCCTGCCTGGGTGTTCTGTCCTTACCCAACCACCTCCCACTCTGAAGAGATTACGACCAGCACACATCATGCCTGGGAGATTAGAAATGGTGTGAGCCTACTGCGTGTGTCCAGTGCAGGTGATGCTTGCCGAGCACTGAGGGTACTGATGAGAAGGTAGAAGCAAACCAAAGGGCTGGGCTCCGACTTGGCCAGAGTGCTGTTGACAGACGACTCTCTACCTCTGTGCCCTGATGCAGATCCAAAACGATCTGCAGACTTTGAGCTGATAAACTAGCTCTTCATATAGACCAGCACCTTCTCGGTGCTGGCGGGAGCAAGGAGCAGATGTCCGCAGAGCAGCTGGCAAAGTTGTCTCAAGCTGCTACTGGCCAGACCGATGCCAGCCTGCCCCATGGCAGTGCTTGCAGCAGATGCTCTGCGCTTCATGGGGATCACCCAGCTGCAGTCTCCTACTTGTACCAGCTCCCTTCTGGCTCCTGCTCCATCCTGGCCTCCCTGCTGTGGTCAGGTCTGCCTGCTCTACCCAGGTAGCTCTCAGTTGCCAGCTGGAGATTGGTGCTGAGTGAGGTGTGGGTCAGGCACAGCCTCCTTGGCAGCTCTCCCCTCGGACTATTGTAATTACCAGTTGACACTGCCCTGATTAGAAAATAAACCAGCTTTCCTCGGTCTGGGCTTCATCCCACAGTTCCCACATGCATCTTCCCTTAGCAACTGGTTTTCCTTCTGCTGATGGCAAGGTCTCCAGTGAAATCTGTCTCTTCTCATTACTGCAGAGGAGAACTCTGAAAAACCTCGGCGATTCATGGCTAGCTCAGATTTCCTCCTCTGTGTTTTCAAAACACAGTGAAACGATAATAATCCTTCACTGCTCTCTTTGCGGCTCTTAAATAATACTGCCCTCGTTTAAGGGAAAGTGCCATCTGTTATAGCCAAACCACACAGTGCTCGGTGTCAGAGCCAGCGTTCGAGCTCTGGAGTTTTGCTTGTTGGCCTCGTGCTTAGTCCAACAGCTCCTTGGGATTCAGCAAACTACGACTTAAGAAATAATGAGATGCACTGAGCTCTTCGAGAAGGGGAACACCACCAGCCTCTGAGAAACGAGACAATCTCTTCCGTAGCAATACAAATCAGCTCTCCAGCCAATTACCCATCTGCACGGGGTCGGCTGTGCTGGGGAGTTGATAAGCGTTGATATTGCCAATTAGTGTATTTTGAGGCAAACTCTTCATTAAGTTTTTGGCTGCGTTTTCTCTGCCTTTCCGTGCCTGTTCTCGCAGCTCCTTAGGAAAAGTTGTGCCATACTTTTCCGCAGCCATATGGAAAATACCACGGCGTGACCTCGGAGCAGCTGACAGGTGCCATATTTCTGACAACACACCATTTCAAATGGAGAGCAGATCCTACAGGGAGAGACTGCTCCAACGATCATCATTTGCTATTCTTCAAAGCGAGCGATAAAATGCTCGCTGGCGTTTTGTGCACAATACCGCAGCTGGTTGGATTGTGTTCCTCGCTGAATTGGACTGGGATGGTGATAACAACCAAATAAAAATCCCCAAAGCTTCGTTTTGGTGCAACCTTATCTGTGAGGTTATAAACCTGCTACAGGCAACTTGGTTTTGAATTTTCTGTGATGCACGTACATCAGCCTCCTTCAGAAAGCCAGGAGTACAAGGAGAATAAGACAAATGCAGTACTCGAGGCAGCTGCTTAATTTCACTGGCAGCATGTTCTTCTGATAGAAAAGAGGAATCTACTGATCTACAGTAGCGAAAAATGCTCAGTGCAAGTTGCTTATGAAAGAACCAAGCGTAAGCAGAACAGTATTTGTAGACTCGTAAAGGTTCCAACAGAAGCCTGATGGATTTTCCTTGCAGGGGCAAATTAGCCTTTAAAAATCCTGTGATCAGAAGAGGAACTTGGGAAAAGGCCAACCAGCTCTGAGTAAGAATCCTACAGTACACCTGAGTCATAGAATCATTAGGGATCAGAAGGGACCTCAAAAAGATCATCTAGTCCAGTTCTCCTGCCACAGCAGCATCACCCAGACCAAGTCTCATAGGAACACAGCCAGGTGGGTCTGGAACGTCTCCAGAGAAGGAGATTCCACGACCATCCTGGGCAGCCTGTTCCAGTGCTCCATCACCCTCCCTGGGAAGATGTTCCTGCTGATATTTGTATGGAACCTCCTCTGTTGTATGGAACCTCCTCTGTTCCAGCTGGCACCCACTGCCCCTTGTCCTATCTGCAGATGACCTTGAGAAGAGCCCGGTTCCATCCTCCTGACACCCACCCCTCACAGATTTATAGACAGGAATGAGATCTCCCCCCCTCAGCCTCCTCTTCTCCAAGCTCAAGAGACCCAGCTCCCTTAGGCTTTGCTCATAAGGGAGGTGCTCTCCTTCCTTCATCCTCTTTGTTGCTCTACGCTGGACACCCTGCAGCTCTGTGTCCTTCTGGCACTGAGGGGCCCAGAACTGGACGCAGTGCTCCAATGCATGGGATGGTTTCCTTAGTAGTTGTGCTGTTTGAATGTGTTCTCCATTGCTGGTATGTGTGTGCAGTGAGCACTCAGAAGACTTGAGTGCTGCAAACCGTGCATGGGTGTAACTGCAGAAACATTCAATGCCGTGCTTTTGTTTCTTGGAGATTGTGTTTTTAATCTACTTAGCAATGGCCAGCTGCAGTTCTGCAGAGACAAACATCTGTAGGCACAGGAGAAAAATAAACCAAGGCAAGTGCCTTCCCTTGTCTTTAAAGATAGTTTTGTATCCTGGGGTGGATTGAGAGCCAAGCTTTAAAGGAAAAGAGCTTCAGTGTCTGTATGTGGAGCGTTTATATCATCTTCCTGTGTATCACTGAGCATGAAAGGGGTGTTTTGCTCTTTCATCCATGCATCACTTGTCACGACTTAAATACAAATTGCAAACATTTATTGAAGGCAAATGCAGGCCCAGAAGGATCTCCCATCCTTCAGTGTTCAGGGTGCCTGTTGTAAATTAACCCGAGTCCATTCTGTTAATTGACAGGATTTTTCTCTCTCTGTTTCAGGAAACATAGATCCTGTGCATCACCATACAACACGTGAGTCACTCGGCAAATACATTTTTAAATACAAATCCTTATTTTAAGTACCTGTCTGCTTGTACCTTGACAGTGTGAGTGTGTAAAATGAATTAAGGTACAACGTAGGGTGCACACAGGGTGTGTGTATAGGTCATGAAGCATGACCTTTCCCATTGAATTCCCTAACTGGATGTTAGAAATGTATTATTATAATTTTATATGTAATAATTATACATACTATTGTATTATTACAGATATTTTATCAATTATATTATTATTTTATAATGTTCAATATATAATATAATATTATATATTGTATTAAAATGTATA
>VZRI01013952.1:0-22324 GCA_013397515.1 Upupa epops | reverse complement strand
AAGGTTCAGTGGCAGCCAGGTGGCTCCTCTCCTCTGCAAAATCCAGTGGAGAGAGGTATCCTAGTGCCCCCGAGTCCCATTCTTATGCCAGAGATAAAATTACATATCTTCTCAACTGCTTTCAACAGATGAAAATATAATACAAATATTTATATTCCATAACCCAAGACAACGTGTGCAATATGCAGTGTACAGAAAACACTGAGTGCTCTTCTCCTTGAAAGCTGGAGGACAGTTATTAAAATTGTATGGTTCCAATTAAAATTTAGTATTAAAATACAAGATCAAAAGAATCATTTTTTTCCCCTCAACACTCTTAGGAATAAACCTCTTGGAATAGAGGGGCTCAAAGTCTTAAATGTCATGTCCTCCTCCTCCAGAGAACTACATTAGAACTAATCACAGCTGACTACAGGAACATAACTTCCTGTATTATTTTTTTAAGAGGGGAACAAGCTTTTGTTACTTTTTAATGTATTATGCTGTTGCAGATGCATGCCGCAGTAAGTACTGGCTGGGAACTAGCATGACAGAGTTTGAAGAAGCAGTTTGTTTCAAGAGCAGAAGGGAAATCCATGACTGTAGGACTGTTAAAATGAGTTGCAGGTTGCCAGAGGATTTGCTTCTTTGCCAAAGCAAAGGGAAGCAAGGAGAGGCTCATGCAGCAGTTCGGTCTGATTAATAGCTATCTGAGTGCTCATTTTTCTAAAGCTCTATGCCATTAATATGTCTCCTAGTGTCAAATCTGGTTGCCATTTCTCTTGTATGACATTTTAATAATAAACTGAAAAATCAATGACACACAGAGCAAACTTATAAGGAGAAAGTGCCCTGCTGTATCTTAACTTGGAACACAAAGTCACAAATCTGCTTTCAGGCTTCCTGAAAGTTGGCCCTGGTGCTGTTCTCTCTGTGCAGCTTGCTCGTAAGAACTTGTTCGACACTCCCGAACAGCTATAAGTCAGGCATTGCACTGTGAAGTCATGAGCACTTGTGTGATATAGATCACAAAGGGGATGGCAGAGCAGTGCTTAATTTCATTACAGAGCTGGCACAGAACTTGTCAAGGTCATGAGAAGTGATGCTGGTGACTTATTTGGTATAGCTGGTGGAACAGCCTGTGCCTGACACAACTGTTCAACAACTGTGCCCTGTGCTTGTGAACAAACTACAGCCAGAAGGTGTTCAGAGGTTCTCTCAACCTTAAATTAATGCATGAATGAAACAACAAATAAATGTCTATACACACACCGTGTGTGTTTTGACATGCAGAGTTCACCCCATTCCTAGAAATTCACAAACACTAATTCATTAGGGAATTGATCCCCTAGTGAAGAGAAACTTCACCAGGCTCTGCCATCTGCTGAATGTTCTTCACCTCCTTCAACACATGGATGAAATCCTTCAGTTTCACTTTTATGCAGAATGTGTCTGTACCTCTCCCTCTCTACCATGACTACACTGTGACAGGATATTTTTCTGAAACTGAGTAAATTATGAGGTTTATATAATGTAAAGAAAAACAGAACCAATCAAATAGAACTAAGCCTTTATCCTGCCTGTATAAATCTTCAAATTCTAAAGCAACAGAAACTTATTTAAGCTTCCGTTAGTTCACTGAGGAGCTTAAAATAACTGGATGGCCAGCATGCCATGCAACATAGTATTGACTGAACAAATGCCCAACTGGATCACTCCAAATCTGTTGAGAACTGCAGGATAAAGGATATTTTCAAGGATTCAGTAGCAAATTCCTGTTACTGACGAGTGTTTGTTAAAACAGTGACAGAAAAGCACTGTGTGAAAACCATAAGCTATGAAATTCATTAAGAAACATCCTTTTAGAATGAGGGTTGGGAGATGCACTGCTATCACAGCAACCAAAATGTTGCAATCTGCAGTTGACAGTCTGTCAGGATCGTGTATCATTGAAGTTAAACTGATGAAGAGGCTGATTGTACAAAAGTGGAGAGAGAAAAAGCGGCTTGTTTATAAAAGGAAAGGAAAAATGGTCTGAGATCATGGAAGGATGCCAAGAGAATAACCTTGAAAGTTAAAACATCATTACTACAGTAGATGAGAAAAGTGAGGATTGATTGCAAGAAAAAGACAGATTCCCAGGGACAAGATCAATATTTACAACTCAAGTGTCATGTATGTTCTCTTCTTGTGTATAGAAGAGTAGGGATTGCTGTTCCTTTCTATGGGAAGACAAAGTTGCATCTTTCAGAATATCTAGAAAATACTCTTATCAAAACAGACAGTGTCATGGAACAATTTCTCTCTCAAGGAGAACATAGAGAAGACATACATCAGGTAATACGTAAAATAAACACAGTATCTGGTTTGCCATCTTTTTGAAAGAAACATAGAGGAGCAACAGACATGATTGTTTTTCTAAATGAAAGTCATGACCACAGGTTTAACAACAGGCTAGTAGACGAGATCAGAAACTACCGTCCACTTCGCCTTTAGTTCCTTAAAGCAGATGGCAAGTATTTCAAATTCAGGCAAGCTCTGGTGTACTTCACTTTTTGATTTAAGCTATTAGTTTGTTTGTGATCCAACTGTCAGCAACTTTTTATCAGATCATTGCTACATGACCTAGTTTGCTATGGAATGTTTTGTAATGATGACATGATGCTTCTGAATGCTTTTTCTCTGAGTTCAAAGGAACTGTAATCAGCTTGTTCAGTAGAGGAAAAATAGCAGTTAATATATTTAACAAGCATGTCTTTCTCCTCCATCCTTTAGTATTTGTCTTTGGTACAGAAAAGAGAAACTTCAGAATTCAGTGAGGAAGGCTTTGGTTACATGTGTACTTTGATTAGAATCATTGTGGTTTGAAAACACCTGTAAGATCATCAAGTTCAACCATAAATCTAGAGACCAGAAACACTCAGGAAGGATGTGATAGGGCCTGTCAATTACCAGGCAGTGTAAGAAGCAGCTTATGAGACTGTAGTAGTAGCTGTTTTGCCTTGTTATAATATACGACTTGAAGGACTAGAAGGAAGATCTTATGAGGAGAGGCTGAGGGAGCTGGAGTTTAGTCTGGAGAAGACTCAGGGGGAACCTTATCCCTCTCTACAACTGCCTGAAGGGAGGTTGCAGTCAGGTGAGAGTTAAGCTCTTCTCCCAGGCAATTAGTGACAGGAGGAGAGGGCAGGGCCTGAAGCTGGGCCAGAGGAGGGTTAGGTTGGATGTTAGGAAGCCCTTCCTCATGGAAAGGGTGATCAGACACTGGAATAGGCTGCCCAGGGAAGTGCTGGAGTTCCCATACCTGGAGTTGTTTAAGGATGGACTGCCTGTGGCCTTTAGTGCCCTGCTCTGGCTGATGTGGTGATGATCTCAGAGGTCTTTACCAGCCTCAATTCTGTGATTCTGTGTCTGATGATGTTTGAAGCTTCAAATCAGTTCAACTTTTGATATAGTCAGGGAAAGTCTCCATTTAAGTGATGCTTGAGCTATAAAAGGTTGTTTCACAGAGTGCCTTAAGAACTGTTCTATCAAGTGGCAGCTTGCATAATTTGTGTTTATCCAGTAACTGTCTGGATTTAGATTTGGACACTGCTCCTATAATTACTGCAGCAGGAGGCAGCAGTCAGGAGGATCTTAACAGCTGCAGTACCTTGAGTTTAAGAAAATGAAGGATGGGCAGATGATCTCTGGGGCAGGAAGTTGGAGATGGAATTCAGAGACAAAGGTAGAAGGAAGCATTTCATGAGGGCAAAATAAAATAGAAATGAATGTATAGGAACAGGGAAATTCTTCCTCCCCTCTCAGAGGCTCCTGCTGCTTTTTTGGAGACATTATAGGTGGAACGTGCAAGAGATATTTGTGGCATCATTGCAGAGTACCATGAAGTGTTGCCGGCACCCTATAAAATCAATATGCAGATTGACTAAACAACGGCCATCCTGTAAGCCAAACAGCCTGAGAACTGAATAGCCATTAACACAGTCAGACTGCACAGTGCTCTTGAGTCACTAACTTTAATTGGAAATTATCCTACTCAATGTGGTAGACACTAGTTTATTCTTTTCACTTACACCTAGTTGTTCCCACAATAATAAAAAAATCCATACTCTGAATCTTTTTTTTTGAAACATTTTCAGTATAATGAACTATATATTAATATATCTGCTTACATTTTTGTTCTCTGCTTCTTTAGTGCTTTCATTCCATGTAGGGGAGTTTTCAGTTTGGTTTTGATATTAGCTCCCTGACAATCTGTCCTTCTCACAGTCTGTCAACAGAATACTCAATTACTGACATTGAATGTCCATTTTGGTAGATGTTAGTAAATATATTTGAAACCAAACTCCCCAGAAAAATTTTTACTGAGGAGAAAGTCTAAAATGTTTTCTTTCTGGAGGTTTGAAGAAGATGCATTTACTTCTACTGAAAGCACTACTAAAACATTTCAATGTGATTTAATAACAGCCTTTACAGATACTAGCTAGAACTTTACTATCATTTGAGAATTTCCTATTATATGAAATTCTTGATAAGTATTTCAAAAAGATCTGAAAGTAACATTAACATTTCTCATTTTTTGAGAAGACAACTAGACAACTTCTAAAAGACTTCAAGGTGGTGTGCATCAAGAGGGTATTAAGTCTTGAAGAGTGGTTTCAAATTAGAGAAGGGTAGATTGAAATGGGATGTTATGGAAGAATCTCTTTAGCAGGAGATGGGATGAATACTGGAACAGGTTTTGCAGGGAGGTAGTTGAGTCTCTATCTGGAGCTGTTGAATATGAGGCTGGACAAGGCTCTGGGCAACCTTCTCTAGTTGAGGATGTTCCTGTTCATTGCAGGGGGGTTGGACTAGATTACCTTTGGTGGTCCCTTACAACCTGTGCCATTCTATGATTCCATGACTTTAAGATGACTTTTATTTTTAAAATACAAATAGTGTAATTTCAGAGGAATTTGTTGATAGAAAAACTAGCGTCAGATAAACAAAAGCTAAGTAGGGTAAATTTGAAGTCCAAGAAAAGACAGAGGAAGGGAAGCATGAGCAACAAATAACATACAGTTGTAGTGAAAGGAGTGTTAAAACACTGACAGGAAAACCCCACTGAAGCAAAATTCTGTATGCCAGCACTTACCTGCATTACCTCTGAACAGCTAGTTCAATGTGTCTGAGCACCAGTTCTGCCTGACCTGAGGTGTTCCCATTGGGGTAACTCTTTGGGAATGTTGCAATGCAGTGGTTGAATTGTTCTTAACTTGCTCTTCATACCTTAGTTAAGTGTTGAAGCGCTCAGAATTCAAGCTGACACATGGATGAAATCTCACAGCTGGGTGAAAGACCAGGGCTGGTTAGGTGGCTCCTACCATAGTCTAGGGCAGGACAGGATTACCCTCTGTGTTTGCCACTGACAAGAACCTTCAGTTCTGCTGGCTGCACCCTAGTAGGCATTGAGCAGTGGGAATGCAGGCCATACCAGACCTTGACATGAGGGTTGCCCTCTTCTGCTGTAAGAGGGCCATCCAGGAGGGAAGGTCAGGTCCATGAGGAGCTCTTGAGTGGCCTTAACAGCCCTGAGCCATGCTGGTGCCCCTGTCAGTATAAAAGTAGCTCTCCTTGCAGAAGGAGTCAGGAGTCTATCTGTACCTTACAGAATTTTTCTGCTATTGTAAGCAACCCTGACTATCTCTGATAATTGGAGTTTCCACTGACAGCAGGACAGGATGAATTGGACTAGGATGTGGAATTGGATTATACACTTTTCCGGTATTTTCTGTATGGCTATGGCAGGCTTGTGGCTGATTTCTCTGCTGTTGGATTCTTGGGCCATTTTGCTTTCTGTTGTGCCTGCAGTGAGTGGGTGTGTTGTTTCATCTGCTTCCTCCATTGCTGGCTGTGCTGTTACATTTCTGTACCCTATAGAGATAGATAATAAATTCTACTTTTGTTTTTTGCTCATGGCTGCATCCCTTTAATTAGGTTATGGAACTGACAGAATAGGTGTGTTATGAATATGGGCCTCAGTGAAAAAACTGGACAAATCTAACAACTTCCAAAATAAAGGTTTAAATACCTGTGCAGTTTCCCTTAAATTGAGAAAATCTGTCCCTCCAATTGTGTGACATCAGTGCTGTTGGAAAATTACTCTCTAGAACTAAAACTGAATGTCTGGAGAATTGCATTTATTCCCAAAGACTCTGCAAATTGATACTGGAGTTTTGTGAATAACGAGATTTACCAAACACTCTTCTATTACAGGTACATAGCCTTTTGTTAGAATGTATGTTTCTGAAATAAAAACACTGAGTCTTATCCTAAAACATCTGAACTACATAGAAACTTCATCTTTAGAACCAACATTTTCATTGGTTTTCTGTGATGTTTCAAAGCTCACAGAATCAGTCCACATCTGTCTGTTCATTTCACTGGATCATGAATTAGATCTATTGCAAAGCTGAGTAAGAGCAGCCTGATGAAATAAAGTAAGCAGGAGATGGGGCAAAGGGGAAACAGAGCCCCAGAGAATGTGCAGTGTTCAGCACAGAGCATGGGAATGGCCTGTGTCTAGAAGAGAATCTTCATGGGGAGTGAAAAAGAACATTGGGGTTTGCATTTTCAACCTAGGAAGTTACTTTGAATATATTTGGTTAAACAGAATATTTCATTTTATTGTTTTAATAATAAATCAAACACATTGAATAAACGTAATATTTGTAAAACCATTAAAATTTTTTTTGTACTGTGGGTGAATTACATAATAGGTGTAGCATACTTCTTTGCTCTTAGAAGAGTGTTAATATGTCACTTTTTTTCCAATTATCTGACTTTTTTAATCACTTTTGAAAATGGCACTGAGGAGTTTCAATATGAACAAGGACTTTAAAAGCTAAAACAAGGTCTTGGGCTTAGTCCTAAAATTTCTACAGGCTCTGCTTTTCAGTGGTAAATAGCTCTGAGTTACGTGACCGCTACACACAGCAAGTGCTTGTTTTCAGGTGTTGTAAATTTAAACTGTTACAACTGTTCTTTTTCTTAAGGCAATGATGCCACATCAAGCCTTCTGAAAACATAACCTGATGGTGCTGTCCCTGGTTGGGTTCTTACCATAGGTGTGGTCAAAATTTTGTGTGTTTCAAAAAGATTTCATTTCTTACAAGTAAACTGCTCATAAATTGTGTTTATCAGATTGTAATGAAGATTAAATGGTAGGTGATAGAAGAGACCACTGGAGATCATCTAGTCCAACCCTGCTGCAGAGCAGGTACTCCTAAACATGTTCCACAGGAACGTGTTCGGACAGGTTTTGACTGTTCCCAGAGTAGGGGACTCTGCAATCTCTCTGGGCAGGCTGCAACAGGATCGTTACTCTCACAGTAATAGTTTTTCTATATGTTCAAATTGAATTTCCTGTACTTCAGTTTATGCCCAATGCCCCTTGTCCTATTGCTGGGACCTCTGAGAAGAGTCTGGTCCCATCACCCTGACCCTTAGATATTTGTAAGAATTTTGGAGATGTCCCCTCAGTCTCCCCCTCTCAAGGCTGAATATTCCCACCTCATCCTCATGAAGATATCTGCTTCCTTGTTATTCTGTATCTCTTGATCATTTCTTTCAGTGCAGTGTAAAACAAAGAAAACTATCAGATCAGGTGTGTTCATTTCAATTCTCACTGCCATGGCTTGGGTTACTGACAAGCATCTGGGTTTTTTTGTTTTGTTAAGTCTTCGAGAATTCTTGTGCTAAGCTTCTGAACTTGGGTCTTCCAGCTCCTTGATGGTTTACTTCAGCTGATATGAACAAGTAGGTCTTCCCTCCTGTCCATCACAGAGCCAGTTTATGACCACACAGTATTAAAAGGTTTTTATCACACAGCATTGTCTTCATCTATTTTGAGGAAGCAAGAAGAGGCCAAAAATTAACAATTGCAGGTACAGAATTGAAATTGTGCTTTAGCAGTCCAGATGATCTCACAAGAGAAGTTGTGTAAGCATCTCACTGCTGCCCATGCAGACAAGTGCCACAGACTGTTAGTGACTGAGAGCAGCCCTACAACTGTAGTAGTGGCAAAGTAGTATTTTCATATTGGTCTGGTGATTTGAAATAAGCCAATGCTTTCCTCGCAGCTCAGAATTTTGTTGACAAAATAACATTGATGATACATTACTTTATAAGCTTTATTTATTGCAGTGGGTTTGTTGGAATGTATTTACAGGAAAATGAGCATCTTGTGAGCCAGCCATATGAAATATTAAGTTTACCTATCCTTGGGTGGCTAAAACAGAAACTAATTGTGCCTACACAGGAGTAATACCAAACAGTGTGTCAGCAGAAACCAGACCTTGTGTGCATTCTTCAGATAATGATGAACCAATTATCAGGTGCGTGCTTTAGCAAACCTTCCGTGCTTTAGCAAAGCTTCCAATCAGTAAATGCATGAATGCGTGTAGGGATATCAAAAACTGTATATAAGGGACAACTTTAGAACAATAAAGGGTCTTTGCTTTGATTCATATTGGATTATATGAAGTCCAGTTTCTTCTCCTCATGGGATAAAGAATAAGGAGCTGCCTTCCAGTTACTTTGGCAAAACTATGTATGTTAATGTGATACCTAATGTACCCTTGAGTACATTATCCTGATGCTCTTGAACATGTTTGAGAAGACAAAGGAAAGCATCAGCTAGATACTATAGTGTTTTGCAGTATCATTACATGCATGGCCATGAAATAAGTAGGTTCTATTTCTTTGTTAGAGTGAAATAGGCCCTTGCAAATTCTTAACTTCATGTAAGTCAGACAGAATTTTGTGGAGCTTTCATTTGCAATGGTATGAAAATTACACATTTATAAACTAATGAAAGTCATACATTCACAACAAAGTTCAGGAATGGTAAATTACATAGCATGGACAACTACAAACATGACATACTGAAATAACTATGGTATTTGTAAAGATATCAAAGCAACGTAGAAAAGAATAAAGCTGCTTCATCTCTGTATGAACTTTAAAATACAATTGTCACTGGTTTTCCCTTTTCCAAAATCTAGTCTTTAGTTTATATCTGTAATTGTAAAATCTCTGTTTCTGTTATATTTCCATGGTCACTGAAGTTCTCCTTGTACTGAAAGAAGAATGATCTGTCTAGTAGCAAGCAAATGTTTTATAATAAGGTTTTTTTAAAGTAGTTATATATTTTATAAAACTATTAGTGGGCATTAAAGTGCAGGTGTTTGAAAATTATTTATTTATTGTTCCCTTAAAAAAACTGTTCAGATAATACTTTTCAAGTGTTCAAGGGCAGTCATTGCTAGGACACATAGGGATCCTTTATTCTGTCAATAAAAAATTGAAAGATTTTATGGAATTGACACTGTCACAACAACAATGTTGCTTCAATAATTAGTTTTCCTTACTCAGACAGTGAACGTTGATTTGGTAGACATTAGAATGACAAATCATCCTGTTGAATTTTGTTTGTTAGTTCTTATTGGAAATTATGTTCTTCATTCTCTCATAATGTTTCAATATGTTCACTTGGTGTTTCTGATATAAGTCCTGCTATTTGGATTGGTTTTGCATTATTTCCAATTCCTTTTTCTGCAATTCACATATTAAACTTTCACCCCAGTATTTATCAGAGTTATGACATGGCCTAGATTGGAAGGGACCTCCAAAAGACATCTAGTCCAACCCTCTGCAGTAAGCAGGAACATCCTCAACTAGATCAGGTTGCCCAGAACCTTGTCCATCCTCATCTTGCATAGCTCCAGGAACATGGCCTCAAAATAACAGTATTGCTAGTTTTTATTTAATATTTCAGAGGATCTCACTGCATTATACAGGTGATGAAAACAGATTTTGTTGCAGAGCTGTTTACTTTCTTGTTTCCCAGCAGAAGATACTAAGTGCAGCTTAAACCTTAGACTGATGCTGCAACAAGTGGGGTTTTGGAAGCTGTGTGGTCTGTCTGACACATGTTCAGACCTAATGAAGCATTCCTAGCAGAGATTGGTTTTACACAGAGAGCAAAAGTATGATGGCTTGGGGGTGGAGGAAGATCATACAAGTCATCCTTTACACATTCAGAGACTACTTTTAATTTATGTGAGGCTGACATCTGTCTGTTAAGCTATTATCTTTGCTGATCTGATGTTACCAGGCTTTCTACAAGCATTATGATTGCAGCTCTATTCTTACCTTAGACTTGCATGTGTGCTTCACTTTGCTGATGCAGAATTCCCCAAAAGGCAGTATACTGTGTTTGTGAAGAAGGTTAGAAGGTTAGGTGTTGAGTGCATCCTCAGCAAGATTGCCTATGACATCAAGCTGTGTGGTATGGTGTGGTGTGATGTGGTGTGGTAGACACTCTGGAGGGAAAGGGTGCTGTCCAGAGGGACCTGGACAGGCTTGAGAGGAGGGCCAGTGCCAACCTCATGAGATTCAACAAGGCCATGTGCAAGGTTTTGCACCTGGGTTGAGGCAATCCCAGGCACAGATATGGGCTGGATGGTGAACAGATTGAGAGCAGCCTTGAGAAGAACTTAGAGGTGTTGGTTGATGAAAAACTCAACATGAGCCAGCAATGTTTGCTTGCAGCCAAGAAAGCCAACTGCATCCTGGGCTGAATCAAGAGAAGCATGACCAGTAGGTCGTGGGAGGGGATTCTCCTCCTCTATTCTGCTCTCATGAGACTCTCATGGAGTACTGTGTTCAGTTCTGGGGTCCCCAACAGAGGATAGGAACTGTTGGAACATATCCACAGGAGGGCCGTGAGGATGACTGGAGGGCTGGAGCACCTCTCCTATGGGGACAGGCTGCAAGAGTGGGGGCTGTTCAGCTTGGAGAAGAGGAGTCTCTAGGGAGATCTTATAGCAGCCTTCCAGTACCTGAAGGGGGCTACAGGAAAGCTGGAGAGGGGCTGTTTACAAGGGCTTGGAGTGGTAGGACCAGAGGTAATGTTTTCAAGATGGAAGAGGGAAGGTTTAGACTGGAAGCTGCTCTTCGCAGATGGCTTATGAGCATTGGGAGTGTTTTGCTACTGGTCTTGACAGCAGAAATACCATCTATGTGAAAGAATGGAAGGAATGGAAGATACACAGAGTATCAGGGTGCTGAAAACTAGATCAAAGTGGCACTGCCATCTGTTCAGACCTGCAACAGAATGTGACTAAAAAAGGGTTAAAAATTTAATGACTTCCCATTATATATTAATTTTCAAAAACTAGTTTAATATCTAAAAATATAGAGAAGTCATTTTCCCTCATTGTTCTGTCTAGTGTGTCTTCACAAATGTGGATGATGAGCTGTGAGCCACAGGGGCATGAGAACAAATCTCCCCAAAGGCTGGTGTTTCTCCATAGAGTCAGTTTGTCTCCATGATCCTTTGCTTATAGCCATGTTCTGGGAACAGATCTGCCTACTAACAATTTTTAAGGATGTTCAAGCTGCTAAGCCCATGCATGCAGATGCAAATTGAATGATTACACACAAGTACTTTGATTCATCTGTAGACCCAGCTTGAGCCTGTGAAGGCTCAGTATGGATTCATGTGGGTGGAGTTTTTGCTTTCTGAAAAGGACCCTGAACCTTTGAAAGATCCCCACAGAATACTTGATTGAGTCAGTTTGTCTATGCTTACTTTCATAGTAATGAAAACCTTACAAGCCTGAAGCTCAGCCTGAAAACCTATTGCTGAGGCTAAAAACTCTCAAAATAATGTAACAGATAAAGCTCTGAAGAAACAGATTTTATTTGACAGTTTTGAAATTCTTTTCAATGATTGCACAAAAGCGTTAAACGGGAATGGCCTGGGGACAGGCACTAAATCAATAAGCAGCAGAAAGTTTGTGAAATCAATTTTTTGCTTTTCACATACACAACATTGGCTAAGTCAATTTTTGTGTAAATCCCATTAATTGCTCAGGGTGACAGAAGATTTATCAATTGCTTATTGACTTATTTGAAACCATAGAGGTAAAATGGAAATAACTACAGTTAACTATGTAATACAGAAGACATCCTTCCTGAGCTGATGTGTAAACTCTCTAGAGCTTCACAATTTATCTGTCATAAGGTTTTGAAATCAACATTCCTGTAATCAGAAGCAGAACCAATGTTAATGTAGCGACAAAATTACTAAGGTATATAGATAATATAGATTCATGGTGTAACACACCATTAACATCATCAGTGCTGCAGTAATGTCTGATATTGAAGGAGTCAGGGTTTCCAGAAGTGGCTCTGTTCTGTGCTGTATGCCCTGGGCACAGACTTCTGCAATTAGGGGTTGCAGAAGTGAAGGTCTCTACAAAATCAGCCTTTAGCACGTGGTTTTCCTTGATGGTTCAATACATTACCTCTCAGAGCAACAGACTGAATTACAACATTCCTATTTTACATTTTATTTAATTTTCTTTGTGAATATTTTTCCTTGTTAGCTTCAGTTTTAGCCCAGTTGTTTGAATTGCTGTTATACTGGATGTGCTTTTACTCTGCCTGCTTCTTTCCTTACAGAGTCATTTAGGTTGAAAAAAACCTTTGAGATCACTAAGTCCACCCATTTACCCAACTGTCCAAGCCCACCACTAAACCCTGCTCTTAAGACCTGTATCTACATGACTTCTAAATACATCCATCCTTCACAGTTCCTCACTGCTTTAGCTTTGTTTTGCAGCATTTATGTCTCAACATTCTTTCCAAAAATCTAAAAAGTCCACTGTGTAAGTTCCTCTTGGAAAGCAGAGAAGAAAAATGCTGGTGCCAGTGGTGACAGATTAGTCTGTGTATTACCTTCTCCTGCAGGTACCTGGGTACAGATTGGCCAGGGCTGTTTTCACAACTTGTCATTGTTTTATTAGTTATAAGTAAACAAAAGGTACAACGTTTGGTCCCTTCCTGTGATGCACAAGGCAAGAAGAGGATGGGTTATGTTCTGAAAGTATTAGACCAATTTTCAGGAAAACTATAGTAAGATCTTAGTTGTGCTAGACACTTCCTATTTAGTCATAGAATCATAGTACCATTATGGATCAGAAAGGACCTCAAAAATCATAGAGTCCAATCTCTAGGGCCACCTAGACCAAAGCACACAGGAACATATCCAGCCAGGTCTTGAACATCTCCAGAAAAGGAGACTCCAAAATCCCCCTGGGCAGTCTGTTCCAATGCTGTTATCCTCATAGTGAAGAAGATCCTTCTGATACTTATATGGAACCTGCTATGTTCTAGCTTGCACCCACTGCCACTTGTCCTATCATCAGATGACCTTGAGAAGAACCTGGCTCCATCCTCCTGACACCTACACCTCACTTACTTATAGGCATTAATGAAGTCACCCCTCAGCCTCCAGTTCTCCAAGCTAAAGAGACTCAGCTCCCTGAGACTTTCTTCGTAAGAGAGGTGTTCTACTTCCTTCATCATCTTTGTTGCTCTACGCTGGACACCCTCCAGCAGCTCTATGTCCTTCTTGAACTGAGGGGTCCAGAACTGGACAGAATACAACAGATGTAGTCTCATTAGTGAAGAGTGGTACAACCCTTGTTATTCTTCATTAAATTTCTCTCTGCCCAGCTCTCTAGCCTGTCCAGGTCTTGCTGAATGGCAGCACAATCTGCTGGGATGTCCGTGACACCATCCAGCTTTGTGCCATCAGCAAACTTGCTGACCGTGCANCCATACTGACTGTCCCTAATGACCTTCTTGTCCCTGATATACCTAGAGACAGCTTCCAGGACAAATTGTTCCATCTCATTTCCTGGAATGAAGGTGAGGCTGACAGATCTATAGTTACCTGAGTCCTCCTTCTTACCCTTCTTGACGATTGGAGTGACATTTGCTAAACTCCAGTCCCTTTGCACCTCTCTTGATCCCCATGATTGAGAAAAGATGATGGAGAGTGGCTTAGCAATGACTTCCATTGTCTCCCTAAGCATGTGCGGGTATATCCCATCAGGGCCCATGGATTTAGTTCATCCAGTTTGCTCAATTTATGCATAACCCAGTCCTCATCAACCAAGACAGGCTCTTCTCTTGCCTCAACTTCCTCTGGCGTCTCAGCAGTCTGGGCTTTGATATCAGGACATCTCCCAGAAATATAGATAGAGGCAAAATAGTGTTCAGTATCTCTGCTTTTCTGTATTCTCTGCCTTCAGAGCAACCATCTCATTCAGCAGAGAGCCTGCATTGCCTCTGGGTTTAGTTTTACCTGCAATGTATTTGAAGAAGCCATTTCTGTTACCCTTGACCTCTCTTGCAAGGTTTTTAAGAGCCCTTGGCATTTCTAGTTGCATCCCTTCATTCTCTCACCAGAGACTTATAATCACCCCAAGTGGCCACCCCCCCTCCATCCATAACCTATAGATTTTCTTCTTCCTCTTCAGTTTGCCCTGCAGCTCCCCATTTAACCACACAGGTCTTCTAGCTTTCTTCCTTGGCTTCTTTCTTGTTGGGATGCACTTGTGTTGTGCTTCAAAGAAGTGGCCTTTGTATGTTACCCAGCTATCCTGTGACCCTCTACCTGCCAGTACCCTGTCCCGTGGGATTTCCCCCAGTAATTTCTTGAAACATGCAAAGTTGGCCCTCCTGAAGTTCAGGGTTTTGATTATGCTAGGTATTCTCTGTTCCTACCCCACAAGACCCTGAACTCCACCATCTCATGATCACTGCAACCAAGGCTGCCCTCAACCTTTACTGCTTCAACCGGACTCTGCTTGTTGGTAAGTACAAGATCCAGCAGCACTCCTCTCCTAGTGGGCACCTCCAACATTTTCATCAGGAAATTGTCACCAATGCACTGGAGGAACCTCCTGCACTGTGGATGGCTGGATGAGTAGGTCTTCCAGCAAATTAAATACATAAAACAAAGAAAATTAATACATAAAATAAAGTACCTAAAATCCCCCATGAAAACCAGGGAACCAGGGCCTGTAGCTGTGAAACTGCTGTGATCTGCCTGAAGAATGCTTCATAAATTTCCTTATTCTTATCTGATGACCTGTAATAAACACCCAAGACAGTGTCACCCATACCAGCCTGCCTCTTGATCTGTACTCACAAACTCTCAACTCTCTATTCATCTGCCCGTGGATAGAACTAGTCCAAATGTGTTTAACTCCTGCAAATGCCTAAATAGTTTCATGCTGAATGTTAAGATCATAGTTAGAAGTGAAGTATCTTTCCTGAACTGGCTGCTTCCTTTTTGAATTTTCACTTTTGAAAAAAGGAGAAATGGTGTCCACCTTGCTGCTGTCCTTTGTGATGTATTATCATTTCATACTCAGCTGTTGTTCAGGGGTTCCTTTTCCATTTAGTGTTAGGTCTTGTGAAGACGTTATTTTTCCCCTTAACTAAAGGCATCTCATCAATAGACTCTTATTCCTCCATTGCAGATATAATCCTTCACATGTAACAACTTTAAAATTATCTATTGCTTCTTCTGCATCCTACTTAGCCTTATGACTTCTCCATGGTACAAGGTTTGAAAGAGCTCGTTAAGTTTCTTAGTCAGGAACAGACAAATAAGTAAATAAAAATAAATATATAAACTAGAAAGACTCCTACTGTAATATAAACAGGGCACTCAAAAATTTTAGTTTAGATTTTCATAAATGTAACACATCACAAAAAGAGCACTAGCACAAAGTCTAAGACAAAAATTATTTTTAAGGCTAATCAACTTTGCATTGAAAGTGATACCTGACACTTCAAAGTAAAAGAACTGAGAGTTATTTATGGGTTTTATGTCTTTAACAGAAAACAAATTAGTAGTCTTCTTTTTAAAAACAGTAAATTACTTGAAAATTGACCATACAAATGTAACCTGCAGTGGAGCCAAGAGGGAGGTTTGGTGTGAACCACAGTTTATATTTTTCACTTTTTTTTCTAAGTACTGTTTGGGAAAAAAAAAAATGATTCCTGGTCCTTCAGTGTCGAATTAATAATTTTCGTTTCATCTCTTACTCTCTTATAACTCTTATTTGAGGAAGTAAATCCATCTAATACCCTTATTGTGCATGCAGAGAAGCATTGTGGAAAATAAGTCACTCACGCTGTTGCTTTCTTTCTGTTCTTCCCTGTTCTCTGGAACAGGAGCTAAATTTCGACATCTAATTGAAAATAATGCTCTGTAACAAGATTTTCATGGTAAGAAAATTGAGATTACTGCATGAGTGTGTTCATGAATGCACAACACAGTGAGGTGTATTCAGGCAAGTCAGTTATTAGTGGGTGGTGTTTACAAAAAGAGAATGGAGTGATTTGGGGTCAGCTGGAGACACAGAATTAGCAGATACATCTCAAAGTCACATTTAAGTTTTGCAAAACAAAAAGCTAGTAAAGATTCATCATATATTCAAAATTGGGAAGGTAGTGATTTAAGATTAAACATTAGTAGTCAATGCAGCATCAGTAGACATGTGTCTTGCCTACAAACCCCATAAGCTGAAACAGTGAACATTGCAAAGGGCAATGGAGGTGATAGAATCATCAAATCATTAGAAATCAGAAGGGACCTCGAAAGATCGTCTAGTCGAATCCCGCTGCCAAAGCATGATCATCTAGACCAAGTCGCACAGGAACAGATCCAGGCAGGTCTTGAATATCTCCAGAGAAGGAGACTCCACAACCCCCTGGGCAGCCTGTTCCAATGCTCCATTACCCTCACTCTGAAGAAGTTCTTTCTGATATATGTATGGAACCTTCTCTATTCCAGCTTGCACCTAGTGCTCCTTGTACTATCACCAGATGACCTTAAGAAGAGCCTGGCTCCATTCTCCTGACAGCTACCCCTCACATGTTTGTAGACATTAATGAGGTCACCCCTGAGCCTCCTCTTCTCCAAGCTAAAGAGACCCAGCTCCCTCAGCCTTTCCTCGTAAGAGAGGTGTTCTACTTCCTTCTTCATCTTTGTTGCTCTACACTGGACACCCTCCAGCAGTGATGTGTCCTTTAACTGAGTGGCCCAGAACTGGACACAATATTCCAGATGATAGGGGCCCAGGAGGAGACACAGCAGATTTGGCAAGCTGCATCTTGATAAGCTATTGGACTTTAAAGTAAGGAAGCAGGAGAGTTGCAGCTAAAATCTCTGCCAACCTGCTGAATACTTTATCTTTTCCAAAGGAGCAAAATAAAAAAAAAAAAATCAGTTATCTTAGGAGATCCACAGCTGTATTAATAGAAAGCCTTACCCTCTAGTGAGCACTGTCTTGAATGTGCTCTTCAGAGGCTGAGAATGGAATTGGTGGGTTATGACATGACTCTTCACTCTGGGCTCAGTATCAATTTGGCTCCACAAACAAGGCAGGTGGAGAGAGCACTTCACACTTCTGTTACATTTTGTGTCCTGCAGGTGAGCTGTGGGGAACTCAACTGCCCCACAGGACTGCAGCCAGAGGGAAGTGTTGGTGGCCCTGTCCCTGCGCACGGCTGGTGTTTGCTATGTGGGAGTGCCTGTCACAAAAATGCTCCTTTACCATGACTTGCCCCCACACCTTTACTTTTGGGCTGCTGTCTGACCTTCCTGAGATGATGTTATAATTAAAGAAAAAGGAGAAGTGGGGAAGCTCAACCAGTCAGTCACTGCCCTGGAACCTACCAGAAGAGCTGAGGGGATGAGGTGTGGGGGAAAGTGAACGAGTACGGCAAGTCTGAGCTCCTTTTGGGCTGTAATTGCTGTGAATGGAGGCATGTGCTGAAGTGCTTCAGAGAGCAGTGCAAAGCAGCATGTGAAGTTTTCCCTCAGAAGATTGAACAACATACTTTTACATTTTTAGTTTTTTGAGGATATGGCATCTTTCAGCACTGGAGCTGGTCACCTCTTGCAGGGAGCTGGTGTGTTGGTCATTGGTTGCACAAATTGCCCATATAGCAGTTTGACCCTCAGAACTGTATTCCTGAGCTTGACCTCTGGGCAGTTAATTACACAGTAGCCTGATTTCTACTTTCAATTATAGTAACTTTTATGAACTGATTTGGGTCTGTGGAGTCCTTCCTGTAACATGTGAAAAGATGAGTCTTTGCTGTGAAACATCAGTATGTGCTTGGCAGAAATGATGCACGGAGCTCTGACAGTGCACTTAGAATACAGCGAAAATACAGGATTGTGCTGAGGTATTACATTTTAATAGGGAGATTGGTTCCACCGATTGAAAGCTTTCAGAGAAATGAAACACAAGATCCATTACTTAATGTCTCAAATTAAAAATGATCATATTTCAAAAGATATGAGATAGCTGGTATAGATGTTACATGCCCATTTCAGGAATAAGGTGCTAAAAAACCTATGGCTGTCAATATGTTGGAGGTCAAACTGGATGGTCCACTTCAATTCCTGCAAGAAATGCTGGCTCTGGCTGTCGTTTGCATTGTGACCTCTTCACATCTGTCTGGAAGTCTTAAGTGGCCTTAAAGGAGATGCAAGATTTACTGAGTCAGGGCAGCAAAAAGGAGTTGTGTATGAATAGGACTGAAAATGTTTGTTCCATAGCTTGTCTATAGCTTCCTCTGCGATAAGAGAGAATCGTGCTCTAGGCTAGCTCCTTGCTTATCTGGTTCCCACACCAATTCTCAGGTCCCACACAAAATAGAATGTTTTCTATGTTGAATGTAAAGGCAGTCACTGACACAATTTTAGGAATTTTTAGGAATTATATTTCATGCCGTATTCTTTCTAGTCTCAAGTTTTGGTATTCTAAGAGAAGAAAAATAGAAGGCAAATATCATGAACTTTTGTATCTCAGTGACCTGAAACTAGAAATGCACTGAGATTTAAATATGGAATTCAGTCTCATCTTCACAGTATCTGTAGGAACTTCTAAAATATATCTGGGACATTCAGAATGGAAAAAACATAATGTAATATCCTGCTAGGGAGAAGAGCTTTGAAAATTGTCATTTTCCCTTCACACATTAAGGCACTGATTTATTAAAATTCATTAATTTAATTAAGAGAAAGTAATAATTTCTCCCAGAAGCAAAGCTGTTTACCTTTTTAATTGTTTTATTTGTTTCTAGTTTAGGAGAGATGACTCATTGTTCAGCTCTGCAGCATGAAAGGACACAAATTTTTTGCTGTTTTTCTATGCAAAAACTGCTTCACTTTATTAAGTTATCACCTATTAATGACACATCTATGCTAATTCTACTCAGTGTTCTTTAATAGAATGGATTCTGACAGGCAAATATTGGAATTTAATCTAAGCACATACTGGAATGTCACTAGGCAAAACTCAGACCTTAGCATAGAGGCTGTTCCTCAGCCTGAGCAGCTGCAAATCATAAAAGGATAATTGTGCCTTTAGCAGAGACAGTAAATTCTAGGAACAGGTACACTTGAAAGTAAAATCTATTTCCTCCTGAAAATATACTAATGAGGACTTTTCGGGAATGTGTTCTCTGAGGATAGTTGATGAATTCACTGGAACACTGGTGCCTGTACTCTACCCTGCTCTAGTCCCAGACAAACTCAAGGGTCCCTGCAGTTCCAGCAGCAAAATATGAAGAGTCCTTATCACACCAGTTTTGCAAATGGGGAATAAAATCTTAAAGTCTAACCACTAACATGACCCACCTCATGCTCAGAAAGACCTATTTTGAGTGCCCGACCCAAAGCTACGTGTTTAGACATTGCTGAGCACCTACATTTTAAAAATCAGATGTCACTGGAATTTCTTAGAATAGGGGTTCAAGTTCATTATTAGCATCAGGATCTAAGGGAAAGCAATATTTTTTTGACCATTGTACTGCATAGGGAAAAGAATATCCTAGCTGACACATCATAACACAGGCTTCCCTTAGGTGGTCCCGAGTGATACGAATGACTCAGCTAGGTTCATGGGTGTGTTTCAGCATCTTGTCTAGAGATGTGACTGAAAGTGACTGAAATGTAGCCTGCAGTTTATTCCCTGCTCTCCACCTGGTGCCAAGCAGACTCATAGTCAGAGGTTTGTATCAGCTACACTTACACAGCTCTGTTCACAATGAAATTAGGACATGTCATGATTACTGCATTGAACATAGTAAAGGCAAACATCTGCACTGCAATAAGATGGACAAAGGGAAACCTGCTGGCAGTGCTTCTAAGCAAGTGAGTAGATCTCATGACAACAAACAAACCAAATGCACACCCTGCTAGCTTGCAAACAATACCTGTCACACTATTGTATTTGGTACCTTGACTGACAACTACACTTGTCAGCCAATGATGTTGCCATGTGTCCTGAAGAAGAAATCAGTGTGTGTAAGGTGCTGTAAGAAGTTCTTGCTGTTTGTTTCTCAAGAGCACTTTACCAATGAAGACACAAGCCAAGTCTATTGAAGTGCGAGCTTTCAGAAAGCTTTTGTTTCCATGTATGAGAGAGATGCACATTCAGTTCCAGGGAGATAGGAAACCTCCAAGTGAGCACAGGCCTATTTTGGTAAGAATTTTAGAGCTCTATTTCCTTCTATTTATTCTATTGCCTTTTCCAATTTCGTATTATCACAGTATCATCATAATGATGAATCTGGAAAAGACCTTAAAGATCATCCAGTCCAACCTAAAACCAACTGAGTAAACCTAAACATCTGACATCTAGATCATGCCACTCAACACTTAATTCAGCCTAACCTTGAACACCTCCAGAGACGGTGACCCAACCACCTCCGTGGGCAGCCCCTCCCATAATCAGATCACTCTTTCAGTAAAAAAACCTTTTCCTAATATCAAGTAAAAACCTCTCCCGATGGAGCTTAAACTGTGCCGCCTTGTTCTGTCTCCAGTGTTCAGGGACAAAAGACCAACCTCCTCCTGACCATAACCATCTTTTAGGTAATTATAGACAGCAATAAGGTCACCCCTGAGCCTCCTCTTTTCCAGGCTAAACAGACCCAGCTCCATCAGCCTCTCCTTGTAGGGCTTACCTTCCAGGCCCTTTACCATTCTAGTTGCTCTTCTCTGGACTTGTTCCAGCACCTCAGCATCCCTCCTAAACTGAGGGGTGCAGAATTGAATGCAANTGGTCTAACCAGTGCAAAATACAGGGGGAGGATAACCTCCCTCTCCTTGCTGGCCACACCATTCCTGATACGGGCCAGGATGCCATTAGCACTCTTGGCTGCCTGGGAATATTGGTGACTCATGCTAAGTTTACTGATGTCCACCAATACCCCCAAGTCTCTTTCTACCTGGGTACTTGTATTAGGCGCATGCAGGCTTGTGGGATGTGACGCGATAGGCCCTCCCCTACTCTTCTATGTTGGCATGAAAGGAGTGTACACGAAGGACATGGGGTATATAAGTGCACGCCACGCGGTAATAAACGCCATTTGCCATTCATCATATTGATGTACACCTCAGTGATTGGCCAAGCTACGGTCTCCCAGAGGAAAACGAACAGGAAGTGATGTAACATTTGATGAACCCGACGTGATCCTCTGGGGGTGAGTTAGCTGTCCGCGGGTGGCGCAGGATCTCTCTGCGTAACGGCATCCCTAGGAGCCGCAGAGTGGGGAAAGCCTGGGGCTGAGACGAGGTGTATGTTACTCGCAGTAAGTAGGATCCTTCGAAGGATAGTCCGAAGAAGCACCGGGAGGGGTCAATGGTATAGTTGACTGGAGGCGAAATGGATGCCGTCATAAAGGTGGTATCTAACGTGTGTAAGAAATACTGCGGAAAACATGCTCCTTCTAAGAAGGAGGTCACAGCAGTTTTATAGCTGCTTGAAAAGGAGGGGCTGCTGACATTGCCCCATGGAATTTATGATCCTGGGCATTGGGACTCAATTACTTCCGCATTGTCCCAACGGATACTGGTTACTCAGTAAGAGGCTGAACTTAAAATTTGGGGTTTGATTTTAGGGGTCCTGAAGGGAGCGCTCCAAGAAAAATTAGAGAATTGTTGGGGCTGACTGTTGGGGACTGTTGGGGATGATAAAAGTGGGGAGTGGAGAGGGTCGCTCTCCTCCACAGGTTCAGATGGGGACAAGACGGCACCGACGACACCGACCGCAAAGAAGAAGGAAGGTGAGGCCCAACCGTCGGCTCTGCCGAGCAGTGGGAGGGGTTGCGCAACTGCGATTGCACCATCCGCCCCACCCCTTTACCCGGGGCATGTCCCGTATCCTTTGCTAACTCCCCTTAGGGACAAAGGAGGGGGGGAAGTGAGGGAGGGTGTGGCCCTGGTGACTGAGAAGGGAAGTTTAGGAAAAGGGGCGGCGGGTGAGGGCGGTTCTAGGGCACCTGACTCCACCCACTACAAACACTCTTTCGCCTCGCCTCCTTGTGGGTGTGGAATGAGAAGGGTGGAGGCTTCGATGCCCACCCCGCAGGGGCCCACCCCACAGGCGTGGGGCAGGAACAAAGAGACCTC
>VZRI01013950.1:0-12992 GCA_013397515.1 Upupa epops | reverse complement strand
CAGGCACTTTAGGAAGTGAGCTGAGTGCTCCAATTTGACCATAAGACAGCAAGAGGCCCCCTGCTTTTCACTAAGACCAGAGCTCTGTCCCACTGGCACACACCCACCAGCTTCGAACCCACCCCCCTTTGAATCTAGTTTAAAGCCCTCTGAATGAGCCCTGCCTTTCCCAGAACCCTTTTTTCCCTGTGAGATAAACCTCTCCCATGTGGACCTGTAAGATCTGGTGTCTTACAGTACCAGTCATTATCAAAAAACCCAAAACCCTGCCTGCAACACCTGTCTTGTAGCCAGATATTAATGGACTGAGTCCTTCTATTCTGGCCAATGTCCTCACCCTAAAATGGAAGTAATGAAGAAAATAGAATTTGTGCCCCAGACTCTTTTACCAAATGTCCCAAGGCCTTGCAGTCTTTCTTCCTTCCCCTCAGGCTATGAAATACAGCTTCCTCCCCACCCATCTGGAAGATCAACAGTGGATACATGCAGAGGGTAACATGATTCATTTGCTCTGATACCCTTCATTTAAACTGGCATGGTTAGAGAGAGTATGCAAGTAAATTACTTCTGGGAATCATAGGTCAGTATTAGTGACTTTTTCTGAGACAGCCTTGTTTCTTATCAGAACTTGATGCAGAGAAAACTCACTACAAATCACTAAAAGCATGCAAATGCCTCTATGCAAAATTCAGTCGGAACAAATATTAACACAGGATATTCTCCTCATCTTTCAACTTTGCTTATTTCCCCACCTAGGCTTTAGTGGATATTAGCTTTTTGTAGATTGTAGAGACTAAAAATGAGCAGCAGAACGGAAATGAAAGATTAATTCAAGATCTGTTTCCCTAACATGCCTTGGAAATGATGCAGTAAAATTTGCAGAATATTGTTCTTCCTCTGTTATTGCTGTATTCCCTACCACTCTGAGATCAGTTACAATTGCATCTCAGATGTTGTGCCAGTAAATATGATACCTCTTCTGCTGAATTTCACTCACTCTTATTGTAAAGAATGAGATGAAATGGCTTCCTGGACCCACCATGGGTGATACATAACATGTGATTGTATAACATATCTGACTTCAGTTATGCTATTAATAAACTGTGCTGCTTTCTTACCCACAAAGAATTCTTACCCTAATTCATAGATGGCCTCATTCTGTCCCTTTTTTCTTGTGTAATTACCTGACTTACCATATGAACGCTGTCAACTTCACAAAACTTGAACTTTTTCCTGACCTCTTAGTCTCTTTTGAAACTTGGTCAACCTCCATGACTATGGGTTCTGAAGGATAACTACCTTGACTGTAAGTATTTTCACACCCCTGAGGTGAGGAAATGTTGGCTGCATTTCACAGGCCAAGGGTCAATATCATGGAGGAGCTGATGGAAGCAGAGTGTACAGCTACAGGAAAAATCACATTACAGGAGTGAAAGTTATATCTGAATAATCAGTTCAGACCTCTTTAAGCGTTCTTGTCAAGGACCTAATGGGCTCAGAAGATTATATTGTCCCTGTCCTGGCAGCTGTCTTTCCAGCTGGCGATGATCAGCACCCCTGACAGAGGTCCTGGGGAAGTGAAACTGGGTGATTTGTACCAAGTCCCTACATGCCCAAGGAAGTGCCAGGAAGCATTGATGGCACTGCATATAGGGCTTGGCCTGCCATCACTACTTGATCTGGAGCTAACTGGAAGGATCTCAAACACCATTCAGACATCTTCTGAAGGCAATAGTGTAGAGATGTTCAGTGGTGCTGATATGTTGCATGGCCTTGCTATATAAAGAGTAAATTTCATACAACCTTTGTAACCAAATGGATTTAGTTTCCACAGTCACAAATGGAGAGCCTTCTACTAGCTCTACATTCACTTTCAAGTTAAATAAATTGAAGCAGGCAACAGGGCAGGGAAACTAGCAAAGGAAAAGAAATACTTAGATTGGAAATGTTATTGTTGTCTGCTAGTTTTTCTAGTCTTTTATTACCACAAACAATCCCTAGTCTCATGTGATTATCAAGTTCATCTTGAAACACTCAAGTTACTTGGCAATGGTTGAAAGATTAAGTGATACCTTTAAATTTTTGCTCCTCATCGCATTTAAAAGAGGTGTTATGCAGTACTTGGGTTCAAGCGTATGTAATCAGACTGCACATTTCCTATCACATCCAACACCTGGCAATCTCCTCTGTGCCAGCATTGCACAGCAGAGTAATATGCGTAGAGGTAATTATTTCTATCACCCACATAAAGGCAAAAGATATGAGAATTATCAGATGCTTACCTTTCATACAGTTTTTGTTTTAACTTTAAATGCCTGTCTCAGATCATCTGTGCAGGGAAATATATTTGATTCTGCAATTTGTTCCAGAAAATGAACGATGAAGGAAACAATTGTGAAAAAAGGGGGGGCGGATCTTCTGTCATACTCAAAAGTCTTTGAAGCTTCAATGAGTAAAGGTCCTTTAAAGTAAAGGTTCTTTATTCTCTGTTTCACCCTGTAGATTGTGCAAGCTGGTTTCTTTGCTTTCTGATACTTCACCTAGATTTAATTTTTTTTTTTTTCAAAAATATGGAAAGACCAGCAATGCTTCTTGCTCCATTCTAGACACGTAAAATTTCTTAACATTATCATTACAGCTAAAATTTGATATCAGATCCTCTACAAGCTGAAAGAAATGAACTTGATAGTGTGGGAAGGGAGGAAGGACGATAACAAGGAAAACCTCTCTGGTGTTCATACTACAGATTGTAAACTACTCTTAGAACTTTCCTGAATGCTGGCTGGAAAGAGCTAGCCCAAGTGACCTGAAATGTGCAGAGTGGTGGATGATGCTCTATTAGTTGCTCTATTCCTTACTCTTAAAAATCTGAGGGCTCCTCTGCCCTGGATGACTTCCATTCAGCCATAAACATCACAAGCATGGGATGTGATTAAAAGTCCTGCAAAAAAGAGGACAAGCACCAGGGCTGATGAACCTTTACTTCTGCCAAGATAGTCAGCCAACATCTACTAAGAACAAGTAATTGACGCATTCAATTATTGTGCTTTCAAGTAAGCCTAAAAGCTTTAATGCAACGACTTGAGATAAAGTCATGCTCTATACCATTTTGGATATCAGAAATGGAGAGCATGGGACTATATGACAGACAAGTATCTTTGAGTCAGGACTTTTGATTGCACAATAGACATTAATTTTCTCCTCTTAACCCCTTTCAGCTCTCTGTACTCCATCTCACCCCAGTGTTACCTATGATCACTGACATCTACAAAGCTAAGACAGTAATATAAAACCCTACATGAGGCACAAACATGTACTTCAAACTCCACTTCAAGTGTGCCTTTGATTTTTCCTATGTATTAACTGAAAAATTTTGCTATGCAAGCATTAGGCTTTGCATTAATATTTCAGCCATGAACTCACAAAAACTAAATTCTGGAAAGAAAAGTTGCTTGCTTTTATATTGAGTAGTTTTCTACAGCAGGGAATAAGCTGAAATCAGCAGTTTCACTTCAGCTGTTAATTAACAATAATTTTTAGTCAGCCTACAGTCAGACTGCTCTTAGAAATGTAAAAAGTGTGCCTAAAGATAATTAATTCTATCCGTGTTAAGTACTATTGCCTACTACTGCCTGTAGGAACAGCATCACAGGATCCTTCATACAAAAATAAGCTTAATTAGAGCACCTATCAACTCTCAGTTGGCTTAAGTGAGATGGACTGGGTTGTCTCTGTTCCATTCAGGACACACAGTTATCCACATTTAAAAATATAAGTTAAAATTTACCTTACAATTGATTTTATCATGTGACATCAAGTTCGTCAATGACACCAAGGATCAGGTAAGAAGAAATGCTAAAAGCTGTTTTCAGTGGTTCCTCCAGAGCACATCTTAGCTATGGCAAAGAAGTACAGAAATTTTCTGGTGTGTTGTCCTTGCAGATTGCACCACAGGCAGAGGACATAAATGTTTGGTTGGCACCTTCCTCTGGTCAGCATGTACAACTAAGTGTAACAAATGAAAGGTATCAGGATCACTTGGCTGGAAGGAAAACCAGAGGACAAAGCTGGGTAACATACTTCTATTTGTTGGAATGTGAAGCATTTTAACTACATACAAGAAGTCTGAGTCTATGTAATTTCTGTAATTTTCTTTTCATTGCAATATTTTGCCTTAAAATAATGATCTTTATTGCTGTTATTTTAAATGATTGTGAAACAGTTTGAACTTTGCTTTTCTCACTGTATTCATTATTTTTAAATCATTCAATTTTTTTAGCTAATAATTTGAAGAGCTATTACCCAATATATTTTTCTTCAGCAACAATGTTTTATTCAATCTTGTGTCAGACCTTTATATACTGGTATAACAGGTAAACTGCATCACCCTGAGTTAGTTTTGCTTCTTCAGAAGGAAACAGCAAGAGTGTGTTAATTGCAAATATAGGACTTATTTAGCATCATCTTTAATTATTACTGGTAAGAGTAGTACCTGGAGTACCTCTGACATTAAGCTAATGGAGATGAACAAGATACCTAATCCTAAAGCAACAGTAGGTCAGTATCGAGTTAAATGAATGGGAAAAAAACATGTATTTTAAAATATCTCAGTTTTCATTTTAATATTTTATTTGCCTGTCTTGGGCTATGGGATCAAGAAGATTGTATTCTATTTTCATCTGTTGAAAGCAGTTGAGAAGCTGTATGGTTTTGTTTTTTTCGTAACTCCAGGGGGATGGGGGAGTGAATGACTGACCCAATTGTTAAAACCAGGTGGGGTGATATTTCNTGGACCCTGCGATACCCAGCTGAAGCCGCTTCGCGTGCTTTCGGTGCCGTTTTTTTTCTCTCCACCGCAGCCCCTGCTGCTTCTCGGCATCCAGCCTCTCTCCGAGACCTTCTGCTTCCCGCCCCCCGGAGTTCCTACTGTTTCCCCGCACCGAACGGAGCTGCTGCTGTGACTGCCTGGCTCCTGGCTGCCGCGGACACTTTCCGGTCACTCCCTCCTGCCTGCTGCTGCCTCTGCCTATGCCCGCACCGAGGAAAAGTCCACGTCTGCTGCTCCGGGAGAACTGAACTGAACTGTAGCAGGTTTTGCTCTGTCGGGATCCCTAGGACTTTTCTTTTGACTGCTTGTTTGGGTGTACTGTTGGGTTTTCTTAGTGTTCTTAATAAAGAATTGTTGTTCCTTTTCCCAAATCTTTTGCCTGAAGGCCTTTAAATTGAAAGAATTTGGTACCTGTCTTCCTAAACTGAGACATTGCCTTTCAAAAAAATCGAAACAGCATACTGTTAAGCTTCTGAAACCTATACTCAAAATATTTCAGGGACCTTTTCTGATTTCCGCTGCTGCACAGTGGATGGAGATGCACAAAAATGAAGTTCTGTTTACTGGTGAAAATCTACATCATCTGCAGAAGTTTACACAAAAAAAAACAACTCTGACCACATTTAACACCATAATTTAAGGGTATTCTAGAGCTGGTCATTATAGATGGATATCTCATGGCAGTATTTGAGGAGGATGTGGAATTCCACTTTTGCACTTCAGTGATTGAATTGAATCTGCAAAATTGGTACACTAATGTTTGAAGAGAATTCTGAATTCTCTTTGGCCCACTGCCAGGAGATGGAATGAGCTGGTGCTGGCTTTCTGCATTTGAGCCCTCAGAGAAAGAGGGGAGGCCTGTAGGTGTGGACAGCAGCTTGTCTCTTCTGCCCACTGCCTGGAGCTAGGGCGAGCTGGCAATGCCACAGTACAAAAGGTTTGCTCTCAATGTGTTCAAGCTCCCATGCAAAACAGGGCAGTGGCTAGCCCTGTGGCAGAGCTGCAGCCAGGTTTATATTCTGTAGTGTTCCACCCTTTGATGACAGGGCCTTGGGATCTATTGCATGCAACCCCCCCACCCCCCATCCCACTGGTGGTTTGGGGGAGCTGTCTCCTAGAATAGCTCTCTGTCTCTCAAGACGTATTGAAGCAGAAACTGGAGAAAGGCAAAATGGTGAAGGAGATGATGAAGACAGATGAAATTGAAGATGCAGAAAGTACCTTCCTTTTTATAGACACTATCCAACAATCACCTGTAGAGTGCAGACACTGATGCGGGAGGTTTGCTAGGAAAGCTACCTCCAGCTTCAAAATAAAATGCTTTTTTGGCATAAAAGCACCACAACTACTATTTGAAAATTTGGTAATTTTCAAACCAATACAACTTATAGTGTTGCAGTCTGAGATATTACTTTGAAGCTGCTTCAATTTTGGGGCAATCAGATTCCAAAGTATTTTCTGATTCAAATGGAGATACTCAGTCCTAAAGGAAGTGTGGTTCTTTATCAGATAAAAAGCAAGAAAAGGCAAGGAAATTTCTAATGCCTCCTGGGATTACTCTAAGGAGAGAGGAAGAACTTTCAGTTTGTCAGAAAGAGATTTTTTTAATTGTTACTAGCTTTGTGTATTTATGGATTTGTGGTGGTTTTAGGTGGGTCTTTTGATTAGTTAAACTTTGAGGTTTTTTTTTTTCCTAAATGGATATTTAGGTGGATTAAGTAATTTTGAGGCAAAGTGGCTGTGGTACTTGTCATAGCTTGCACAAGGTATGGATAGCCTTTGGTTCTGTACCTGTACATTATCTGTGAAAGATTTTGCAACAGTTTTGTTGTGTGTTGACACCAATTTACTTGTCAAAGCAACATGGGAAAAGTGACAATGTAAGACCTATGACTGACAAAAGTTTTCTTCTAAGCCCAGTCATCATTTTGTGAGGTGAAGGGGATGCATTCCTGCTTTTCTCTGCAAGTTTAAATTGAGATAAGGAGTTATTCTACACATTCGGGTACAGATGACCATAAAAAGAGTTATATGTGAAGCCTGCATAAGTGCTGGGGACTGAAGAATCGTAGAATCATAGAATGTCTAGGGTTAGAAGGGATCTTCAAGATTATCTTGTTCCAACCCCCCTGCATAGGCAGGAACACCTTCATTAGATCAGGTTACTCAGGAGCCAATCCAACCTGGCCTTCAACACTTCCAGGGATGGATCAGACATAACTTCCTTGGGTAACTTGTTCCAGCACCTCACCACTTTTACAAGAATTTTTTCCTAATGTCTAACCTAAATCTTCTCTCCTCAAATTTGTAACCATTTTCCCTTGCTCTGTGTAAAAAGCCCTACCCCTCATGTTCAACCAAAGAAGCCATCTTCTTCCATAGAACTTAAAGCCAGAAGGAGGGCAGGAAGCAGACCTTGGGCGTTCTGCATGATGCATGGTCCCTCAAGTTATTAGGATTTGTTAGAAACTTTAGAGAGACTTCATTAGAAAGACAAGCTAGATTTTAATCCTGTTATCTCCATTCCTCTACTTCAGCCAGTTGCATAAGTTTTTTGCTCCACCAAAAAGATTCCTTTGTACCAAATGATGACTCTTTGTTCTCTGACACTGTGATTTCTATCCTCCAAGGCAAAATGAAAAGTGTAACACAGTGACTTAGTTAGGTACTGCAAACTGTAATTTTTTTTTTTCCTTAACAGACGTTTTTGTCAGTGATGCACAGAAGAATCAGGGATACATAATAAAAAAACCCCAACAGATCAGTCATCTGGCCTTCTCATTCTTGGTTGTTTTTTTTTTTTTTTTTTAAATTGTTTGCATTTACATGTTCCAAAGAACCTGGTTTCACTTATAGCCATCAAAAATGAAAAATCAACCAGTGAACTTCTCTTTTTGTCTGCAGTCTCTTTGCCTACTATAATTCTGTCATCTTGCCTGATAAGCAAAGACTAAACAAATTTCCAAGGAACCATAAGACTTGAGGAATGCTTTATGAAATAAAAATCATGAGAAAAGCATTACTTCACTCTCAGAAGATGCCATTGAGCTAAAATTAATCATTGAATTAAAAGCTTTTGACAAATAAAAAATTCATACAAACTAAATTAATGAATGCATTTCTGGGACAGGTTCAGAGCATTTTCCTGGGCTAGTCATCAGCATATCGGTAGAGATGTAATAGGTCTGCCATCTTTTCTCTCCATAGTCATGATTCAGATTTGGAAACTGGAAATGATTTGCATAGAACTTGAGCATCAGTGAAAGGTTTTGGGTTTGTTGCATTTAGTAGCCAAAATATGGCTGTACACGTTTTTCTCTTTTTATTACCCCTTCTCTCCCTGTCTGTTTCAAGACACTGGGAGCAAAGCAACTGTGTCCTCATAAACACTCCAAGTACTCAAATAAAGTTGATATTTGCATAAATGGATTGCAGTGCAGTTGCTGAACATATACAGGGATGATTCTTTAATCCCGTTTTAATTAGATGGACGTTGCAAGCATACAAAAATCACAAGCCTTGTTCCCTGTGGTGATGCCATACTGGCAAGGAATCAATCACCGTGGCCCCAGTTGCCATGGAAACTGATAGCTTCTGCACCAGCATCTAAGTGGTAAATGATTGGTTGTATACTCCAACACAGGGAGTGCAATTAGGTTTTATATCCTGTCCAGCAGCTGTGCCAGAGAGTTAATTAAAAGCAGAGAACATGAAATAAATCTAAATCTGTGAAGAAATGAAATGTACAGTACAAATTGAATTCCAGTGTTGGATAAAAATTTATGTGCAGCACAACCACAGAGCTGTCTGAATAAGAAGCAGCAGCTCTGAGTCTTAGGAACCAGCACCTCTGTGGCAATCAAAGCCCAAAAGTTTAGAAAGCACCTCCTTATCTTATTATCTAAACAAAGTTAGTTCTTTCCCTACTTGTGTTGACTGATGCAAGCCTATTGCATTGTCAAACATTGAAGGTTTGCACAAAAGTACAAAAGACAAAGCTTAAATAAGATCTAATTAACAAAGTTAGCAACTGCAGTTTATCATCTGTGAACATGATGTAAGTAAATGTTTGTACTGCTGTACTAACATTCACCACAAAACCTCTATGAAAGTCAATGTGTTTTTCTTGATAAGCTCTGAATTTCAAGCTCTTATATTTAAAACATCACAGATATGGTAACAGCCCCTGCAATTATGTTATGCAAAAAATATTTTTGGTAGAATAAGATACAGCTGATCAGGCATGAGGTATTGAGAATGAAGGCACAACACTCCTTGAAGTCCAGCCTTTAACACACACACACACACACACACACACACACACACACACACACACACCCCAGCACTGTCATTTAGGAGCCCATATTTCAGTGAGGAACCACAGAGCACCATTCTGTTCTGGCAGGAGGTCTATCCACTCACACAGGACCAACACAGCAAGCAGTGGTGAACAAGTAACAAGCCTGTGTCAGGCAGTAGTTACAACAATTTCCTAGCAACCTTTCACTGAGAAGTTACATGTCAAAGAAACACCCTTTTTTACTTCTTCAACAGACCACCTCCTAATGCCTCTAATATTTTCTCCTGCAAAAGAGGCTGAATGGGTTTTCTGGAACAACACAACGCTGTACACTGTGAGGTATTATAGTTCATTTTGTATTGTTTAACTAACATATTGCACAAATATGTTGAAAACTTCTCCTGTTTCTCTTAAGCCTACTTACCACTGCCTTTTTTCATAAGCCATAGATATAAATGGAAAGTAGCATCCTTCTGTCTAATTGGAGAGATGCAGATTTAATGGGTGAACAGTACAACAGGTATGGTCATATGCTGGGGATAGTTGCCAAGGTCTTGATGTCCAGATGGGGAGTGGTGACAAGCAGAGTCCCTCAGGGGTTCATACTGAGACCAGCACTATTTAATATCTCAATCAGAGACAAAACCAGTGGGGTGGAGTGCACCTTATTCAGGTTTTAGGTGGTGCTTAACTGGATGGTGCATTAGTGTGCCTGAGGGACAGGGTGTCATCTAGATGGGCCTGGGAAGGATCAAATTAATTGAGAAAACAAAGCTTAATAAGACAAAAAAACAAAACAAACCAAACAAACAAACAAACAAAAAGAATGTAATAATAATAAAGAGTATATACATATTGTGGCTTTGGTGGCAGGGTAGCACTGGTGGCCCGCATGTCCCTTGCAAGAAGTTTCATTCAAAGTATCTTCACAAGATCTGAGCAGAACTCACTTCTTCTCAGTCAGTCAGGAACTTTGCAATTAATGTATTTGTAAGGGGAGACAAGGTTTTTGTGGCTTTTGGATTCTCAGGTATTTGCCTTTACGGATTTGTTTCCTGTATGCTCCTGTTCTTTATCATTTGTCAAGAGAGTGAGGAAAGGAATCTTAAGTGTTTTGATGGCTGGCCAGTAAGGCTAACTAGTAACAATGCAAAATAAGTGTTTCACAGTCTAATTGCTCATGTGTTGACTAATGTCCAGTAAGATCCTGAACAGTGGCCATGCCATCACTAACTCCCCCCATTTTTGTTGTTCATCATGACCTCAAATGATATGGAATATCCTTTTGTTTAATTTAGATCAAATGGCAGTGTCTCCTCTCACCTTCTTCTGCATCTCCAGCCTCCACTGGCAGGGTAGTATGAGCAGGTGTAAAGCTCTTACTGTAAGCACCACTCAACAACAACTAAACCACCAGCATATTATCAACCTTATTTTCACACTAAATCCAAAACACACACCACCACTATGCCTGCTACTAATGTATGAAAAACTGGCCATGAGACAGTAATGTGTGCCTGCCACTCAGAAAGCCAACTATATCCTGGGCTACATGAAAACAAGGGTGGTAACAGGCTGAGGAAGGTTTTTCTCCCTTCTATTCTGCTGTCTTATGACACCCTTGGAATATTGCATTCAACTCTGGAGTCTCCAACACAAGAAACAGAGGCTTATCCAGGCTTCTTTCATACACCAAGACTACCCCAAGTGTCAAAATCCCCACATCTGTTAACTGCAACAGCTATCTGTTGAAGAAATGCCACATAACTTTCTTCTTTGCTTAATACTAGACTATTTATATGCCACTATTTTGTATGCTTGCTGTGCATTGTAGTTAAATCCCAGTTTTGGCTCTCTTGGAGAGCTGTTTTATTGATGTCTTCTCAGCAGTAATCCACTGCTGAAGGTGAATTTTTTACAGGATTTTGAAGTACTGTAGTTTACAAGTTCTTTGTCAGTAGGAATTTGGCAAGTACTCCACTTAAATGCCTTTAAAATGTCACTTTCATCTCAAAAGTGCGATCAGCAGTGGAAGGAAAGAAAAGTGGCATTTTTCCAACATTAATGGTGAAATTGCCATTGCTTGTCCTTTTGGGTATTATTATTTGGGTCTCTTTGTTCCTTCAGGCAAGAAATCTGCAAGAAAGAGCATAGAGTCACAGAGGAGTATATTTGTTCTTTATTTTACCTCCTTCCTCAGCACTGACAAAATATTAACTTTTTGTATTCATTGCAATAGAATTAAATAGCAGGGGTAAAGTTTAGTAAAGTTAAAGCCAAGACATTAGGGTTATCTATTGAGTATCTGTTAATTTAGAGCTCCTAGTCTAAAGCTACTGGTTGCACTAGTTCAGCCACAAGTGAGCACTCCAAGCGTGCTTCATTAGCCTTTAAGTAGCTATCATCGTGGACTGTTTCATGAAATAAGTGAAGAAGAAAAGTTCACACTACTTTCTTGTCTTAACATTTTACCAACACTGATCTCTACAGTGAAATCAAACAAACTTTAGGTTTCTTTTCCATGCTGAAGCATTAAACAATAAATAAATGATTACAGAATCACAGAATCATGGAATGTCTTTAAGGTCATCAAGTACAACAAACTATAATTGCTAGGTCATCCCTAAACCATGTCTCCAAACAGTATATCTATGTGCCTTTTAAATATATCCAGGGTTGATGGCTATATCACTGCCTTGGACAACCTGTTCCAATGGTTGATGATGCTTTTAATGATGATCTTCCTAACATCCAGTCTAAACCTCTCCTGGTACAGCTTGCAGCCATTTCCTCTGGTTCTATCACTTTGTAACAGAGAAAAGAGATTGTTCTCTGCCTTGTTCCAATGTCCTTTCAGGTAGCTGTAGAGAGCAATAAAGTTTCCCCTCAGCTTCCTTTTTCCTAGTTTAAACAACCCCATCTTCAACTGCTCCTCATAGGATTTACGCTCCAGACTCTCCAAAAGCCTCATCACTCTTCTTTGGACTTGCTACAGCACCTCCATGTACTTCTTGTAGTGAAAGACTGAGAACAGAACACAATATGTGACATGAAGCCTCACTAGTGTTAAGTACAGGGGGACAATCACCTCCCTGCTCCTACTGATCATGCTATTTCTAACACAAGCCAAGACACGGTTGGCCTTCTTGGCCACCTATGCATACTGCCGAATCACATTCAGGTGACTGTCAATCAGTATCACAGTATCACAGTGCCACAGTAATGATGAGGCTGGAAAAGACCTTAAAGATCATCCAGTCCAACCTAAAACCAACCAAGTAAACGTAACATCTGACATCTAGATCATGTCACTCAGCATTTCATCCAGCCTAACCCTGAACAACTCCAGAGAAGGTGACACAACAACCTCCGTGGGCAGCCCATTCCAAAATCGGATCACTCTTTCAGTGAAAAACAATTTCCTAATGTCAAGTCTAAACCCCCCTCAATGGAGCTTGAGACTGTGTCCTATTGTCCTGTCTCCAATGTCCAGGGAGAAAAGACCAACTCCCCTCCTGATCATACCCACCTTTTAGGTAGTTATAGACAGTGATAAGGTCACCCCTGAGCCTCCTCTTCTCCAGGCTAAACAGATCCAGCTCCATCAGCCTCTCCTCATAGGGCTTACCTTCCAGCCCCTTTACCATTCTAGTTTCTCTTCTCTGGACTCCCTCCAGCACCTCGACATCCTACCTAAACTGAGGGGCCAGAACTGAACTCAATACTCTAGGTGTGGCCTAATCAGTGCCGAATACAGGGGGACGAGAATATCCCTCGCCCTACTGGCCACAGCATTCCTGATACAGGCCAAAATGCCATTAGCCATCTTGGCAGCCTGGGTACATTGCTGACTCATACTAAGTT
>VZRI01013947.1:0-27546 GCA_013397515.1 Upupa epops | reverse complement strand
ATTTTGACCTGTGCAGGTAGGATGAGGAAGACCCCACTACTCAACTTTGGCCTCCAGAGTCTCTACACTAATTCTGTGCCTGACTGAGGAGCCACACTCAGAGAAATAAAACAAGTCTGACAAGAAAGGGTGAAACTCTGGTAGTTGGTAAGCCAGTATAAACTCTTCCCAACTGTTATTTACATCAGGACCTGGGAGTTAATATGTTGCTTTCTGAACTGGGAATTAAGAAGTCATAAGCTTCATCAAGGAATGACAAACAATAAACTGTCTTTAGATAATACTATGTCAAAATGTGGATTAGTAGTTATGAAGCAGATGACACTTGACAGCTGATGTCAATAATATATTTAGAAAGGATTCATCTAATTGAAAACTGAATGTTTTTATCTCCCCAAATAAAAGACCCAGTTACAGTGATAAAAGAGTTTCTGATACAGTTGCATGGGAATTAGGCAAGTTCAAAAGTCTGTATATATATTTAAGTGAGGTTTATTTATGAGCTATCATGTCAAACTGCTAATATATGTCAAGTATGAGAAGAGTGAAAATCAGTCAACATCATTCAGTGCTTCATGGGAGTCTGACAAGAGCTGTCAGCACAATTGGATGTAAACCACTAGGAAAAGTTTTGTTCCTGATACGTTCTGTTCAATCCTGTGCAGCTGGAATACTGAGTACAATCCTGAGTACTCTTTAGTAGTGTACCAAGAGATGGGTGAACACTCAGTAAACATGTTACAGCTCTGATTTTATTTTTTAAAAAATACTTTATTTTGGTTCTCATTTATTGATCTGGTTTTAAGGGGATGGATTGTGTTGTTCAACGGGCCAATAAACTGAAACATTTTGAAGTAGTTGTTCATTATTATGCATTTCAGAAACCTGTGGCACTGGCTTGTCCTTTACAACATTGGCAGCACTCTGTGATTTTTATTAAAATACCTGTGATGCTTTTTTTTAATTTGTCAAACAAGGGACAGCACAGGTGGTAATACAGAACAACTGAAACAGAAATAACCTCTAAGGACGTTCCCCTGCTGTCAATGTTTATTCAAAACTCCTGCTGACTTTAGTGCAAATTCTTCACAACTAATGATGCTGAGTATCAGTCCAGTACCCCTTCACCTCCTCAGCAAGTAAACAATAACTCCTACCTGCTCTGATAAATTCTCTTTATTTCCACCTTGCTTAAGGTTATAGAATCCTAGAATCATTAGGGATCAGAAGGAACTTTGAAAGATCATCTAGTCCAATCCCCCCGTCACAGCAGGATCACCTAGACCAAGTTGCAGAGGAACACATCCAGGCAGGTCTTGAACATCTTCAGAGGAGGAGCCTCCACAATCCCCCTGGGCAGCCTGTTCCAATGCTCAGCCACCCGCACTGTGAGGATATATGGAAGAAATTAAAATATCCAACAGTTAAAAGCAGTAAATTCTAAAAAACCCTGCAAATTTAAACTCTGTCTGTTCAGGTTACCACCATAACCACATTCCAAAGCCAGGAATACAGTAGGCAGGTCACATCACAGTGACCTAAAACAATATTCAATTGTTTGGAAAGAATAGTTGAAGAGCTAGTGAAAAGACATAATTTTCAGGTAAATAAACATGTCTATGTTGACTTGGAAATATATGCAGCTCGAACACAGAAGTCACCTAAATTCAAATTAGAGCTCTCAATAATCCAATAAAGCTTCATCTCATTTTACAATCTGTTATTCAAAGAATACCAACTAGAGGACATCATTACACTATTCAGGAGCCACTTCAGAGATTGAAATGCAGTCAGCTGTCATCTCGGCTAAGCCAACTCATTCCTCTGTTGTCCCTATACATCCATTTAAGTAGGTATGAGTTACATAAAGTCCTTCAAGATAATTCTGTAATCTAAGCACATGTCTGCCTTCTGTTAATCTAGTTTTGCCCTGTGAAAGGGCAAACCTGGTAATCGTCAATGATGTCTCAACAATTTGATATTTCTCTCTTTTTAAAATGCCTTTGAATTTCAAATGATTTTTAAAATTTATGAATGCACATAAATGTCATAAATGCAGAAAAAGGAAGGACTTTGTTAAGTATTTGAAAAAATTATCATGAGATAATGACATTCTAATAAGAAACTGATCACAATAAGGGATTGTAAAGGTCCATTTGATTGCAAAGTTGGTTTTCAACCAGAAATGTCTCTCAGCACAAATCAGCTACATAACAGTTTGTGTGAAAACAGAGACATAAAGGAATGTGAATAGAAACCAGTCCCCTTTTGTGCTCCTTGCTGTTTTTCAGTTGATTTCTTTGAGTGGCCAAATGATGCATAACATGCTATCAGTCAAAATTCTGATGTTAGTTAGCATCTGCACTAATATTTCAGTAATACTGAGCCACCCCCATACCTGATCTTCTGCAACAAAAACATGCAGTGTTCTAAGTATAGTGATTCTAGAGTGACATCTCAGACAAATTAGAGGTATTTGTTGTGTGGTACCTCCCTTTGAAGATTCATGTGCATTAATTAGGTTATATAAGGGGCAAGGGGCAATGGGTGCAAGCTGGAACAGAGGAGGTTCTATATAAATATCAGAAGGAACTTTTTCCTAGTGAGGGTAACGGAGCATTGGAACAGGCTGCCCAAGGGGGTTGTGGAGTCTCCTTCTCTGGAGATATTCAAGACCTGACTGGATATGTTCCTGTGTGACACGGTCTAGGTGATCCTGCTGTGACAGGGGGATTGGACTAGATGATATTTCAAGGCCCCTTTCAATCCCTAATGATTCTATGATTCAGTGGTATTTTCTAGACATTCAATCACGACATTCCACCACAAACAATACTTTTTGCTAACTTGAAATTAATGGGATCTGGCTCATTAGGACTTTCTCAGCATTTCAGCATGGTATGGAATTTGAGACTTCAGATAAAGCCTTAGTCATGCAAATAAATTGCTAGGACAGACCTGGTGAAGGTACCAGTCTCTTACCTTGGGAATGTTCTATAAGTACAGTAGATTCCTAACACTTCTTTTCAATATTGTGAGAAATCTACCAAACCTACCACAGCACCAACTAGAAATCTGTAGAATTTCTGGACTGGAAAATTTCTGGAAATTTCTTCTCAAATCTGTTTAATAGTGTCAGATCATCCCACTGCTTTGTAGCATCCTATTTTGATTACTTGCTTCCCATGATATTCCCTGTCAGGTCTACATAGCTGCTTCTTCTTTTGTTTACCCAGTTATTTTGTTTGCACTTTGATTTCAGCGATGTGCTGCTTCCCTGCTACTATTCAAGAGCTCCAAAGCATGCTGATGTTTAATAACATTTGCCTTAATCCTGCTGCTCTAGGCTGTTTTCCTCTAGCACAGCTATAATTCTACATTTTATGCAAAGCCCCTTCTGATTTCAGGCAGTATCAGATGAAACACCCCTTATAGTCCCTAACTCACCAGTCATCAGAGCGGGGAACAAAACGTTCTGTAATAAAAGCAATTCTACCCAAGTCTGCTGCATCTATTCAATGGCCGGACTGAAATTGTTACAACAGATCAACATATGTTTGTACCAGTATTCAAAAGATTGATAATTTTGGCTTGGAAATGTGGCTATTAAGTAAAGTACAGAAAAGTACTTTTGTACTGGCTCGAGAGAGAAAGGAAATAACAAAGATAAAACAACTGATTGTTCCAAACATTGATTTTTCAGCTCTCAGTTTACAATGTTTGAAGCAGGTATTATGGGAATGTTATGTGTGCCATCTATTTCCAGCGTGTTCAAAAGGAGTGTTGCAAAGTTCAGGGAGAGTGGGTGGGAGCTTTTTAGTTTTTAATCTGAAAAGCCTTGCAGAAGTTATTTGAAACTTGACAAATGAGGTTCTGGCAAAGCAACTTTAAAATCAAACAATGTTTTCTCCTGATTATTTTCTGCATGGCATAACTTCAGGCATATTCATGTTTTTCCACAGTTCATACAAATGTGAAATGAACTGAGATTAGACATGTTTGGAGTTTAGACTCACTGCAAATCCATGGGAAATACTTTTCTGCAGAAAAGAAAAACCTTAATGATAGTTCTACTCAGATTTTAAGTCACCTACCAAAGTTTAGTAAATAGAAGAAATATTTTACTACATGTTCTATTTTGGGTAAAAAAGGTTAAACATTGATGTAAAATGTACTTTTCTGAAGCAAATTAAAAGGATTAGAAGATTACAAGAAACAAAACACAGTGATTGTTAGGACAATTATTAGGCAAATTATTTGTGATTATTAGGCAAATTGTTGGGATCTTTCCAGTTTAATAAACATTCTTACAGTCTGCAACTCCCTGTTCTCCTGTGGGAATTTACACTTCACATCAAGATGGCAACCAAATTAAAGATGACCACAGATCTCTACGCTGAAGTTTTCTTATTCTCCAAACTCTTCCTAGGCCATGCAAAGTCCTGACTTCTGGAGGATTCCATTTTTTGCAGGCTGCACTTTCTAGCTAAGGTGAAGGAAAGCTGATGATATCTTCTGTGCTTGACTTAGTAGAAATACAACTAGCAAACAACAAATTGATAAGAAGTCTAGAATGTCTAGCACTAACTCTCAGATGAATGAGAGGAAGTGTCATTCTTATAGAGAATAGCAATAAATCATCTTCGGTACTGAGAATGCAGTATATGTGATGTTTGCTTTTGCATTTAATTCACGTGTGTTTAAACTCCCCTGCGAGATGGTCAAGAAACTGTATCAGGAGCTGCTTTATCTAGCATATTCAAAGTCATTATCAACTCTTTGAAGACTGTTGCCATTCATTTGAGTGCCAGAAACTTCAGAGGACTCTATTTCAGACTCCTAACTGAATCTGAATTGTTAGCTAAAAAAAATCCCTGGAAAAAGTAATTCTGAGGTTTTGGAGGACATGATCTTGCCTGGTTGTAATATTAAAGTATACTGATAAAACCAATCTGCTTTCCAAATTATGCCATGAATGACCAGATATAAATTATCTGAAGGCATTACTTTGTGTTCTAATTTGTCTGAACTGCTAATAAACTTTTCACCACAATGCTAGTACTAAGTGACTCCAAATTTAATGCATCTTAACTATCCTATTTAAACAGCAGGTTGTCAGAGATGCTTTGGCTTCCCCTGGATTGTATGAGAAACAGACTGATAAACCTGCAAGAAAAATCTAAGTATAATAGAGCACAAACACTCTGTTTTCACTTGGGATTTAGAAATTTGGCACTTTCTCAAGTGTCTGAAAATGTAAACTCACAACAACTTTCTCGTACATCCATATTGATACGTTACATCAATTGTGCCACTGGGAATTGTAGAAGGAAAAAAGCTTTGAGTAATCAAGTGTGTATCTTACATGTTACCTGAAATGTCTTTTTGACTTACAACAAGCTTATGCTGTTTCTTATGAATTCCCCTTCCTCTTAGAATTCAGAAATATTTCTCTTTTGACTGGGATGATAGAAAGCTAGAGATAAGAATGTTTTAATAAAACTACAGGCTACCAGAGTGAGGAATAAATAAAGAAGCAGAAAGGTCAGCTAGATGTTCATGTTTCTGGCATGCAGGTAGAGTGTGCATTTCCCGTTTTTATTTAAGTCACATTTTCCACCATGGCCAAACACTGCCAATTAAATTGGCTAAAAGATACACTATATAAATTGCTACTAGTGCAACGGCTGTTTCTGGGAGTCTCTGGCTGTGAACTAAGATAATCTAATGAGCGATTACTCTGTTGGGATTTTTTATTTCCTTGTCAACAATTACTCACTAACTACTCATGCCCTCAGTGTGACCCAGTGCAGATACCTGTGCTTACAATAGCACACAACACACTAATAACTGTAATGCACGTACCAGGGTGAAGCTGAGTCAGGGACACATGGGCACTCTTCTCTTTTGTAGGCTTCGACAGAGGCATTTGCTCACTATGGAGAGAATTAAGAAAACTTAAATTACCTTTACAAGGAGCTTGAGAAAGTACTCACAACACAATAAAACCACTATGCCTGATTATCTTATAAATTACAACATTGGCATGTCTGTCAAACCCAGTATTGGAGTACTTTTAAATACTGCAATTAGCTGCAAGATAAATTTTTAAAGCCTTCAGTGGCATCTAAACCTGTGTAACAGTGGTACTTCTGTAATAAATGGTTTGGACAGATCTTTATTGACTTTAGTTTATTAACATTCACCAAATCTGATTTGTCAAACTCGAGCTGTACCAGGTACTACAACTAAGAGTGAAGAGGAGCTAAGAGAAAAAAAATAATCATGTGATGGTATGATTTCTTGAGAGGAGAAACTCGACCATGATAGCTAATCAAAGAAAAAAAAATACTAGAGGAGAAAAAGTCTGACTTCATTTGTTTGTATTTTTCTTTTTCAGTGATTAGGAATAGAGGATGAAAATACATAATGTGCTTTATATCTTATGAACTGCAAATAAGTTTGCTTTGCTTTATTTAAACAATAAAACTAATAGAGAGAAAAATGGATGTGACAAAAGGTTGTGCTGAGGTTTGTATCTAGGTAGGGTTGAAAAGAATGGAGGAGGACTAGCAGGAAACATTGCTGTGTGAGTTTCTGTTATTAAGAAAGAGTGTCTGCGTTATGTATTGTCCCATCCCAAAACTGAATAAATATGTATTTGGAAAGATCTGCTTCTAATGCTACCAATCTGTTTTTCTCTTGTCTTTAACATATTCAGGCCTAGAAATACAAGGATTAACTAGTATCTTTCTAATTCAACTTGAGTGAAACTAACACATACATTTGTTTTGCCTCAGCTAGTGCATTATTTCTCATTCAGTTCGATACAAAGCATGAAAATTATTATCTATTACTTTTATTTACATGTAATGTTACCATTAGTAACACATGGTGCTACAGATTGCCTTTTTAGCTCTGAACACTAAGTCTTTGATCCTACAATTATATTCTATAGCTGTCAATGAGCAAGAACTCTCTGGTAGGCCAAGGGAACAGAAATTAAATTCGAGACAAAACTCACTGAAAATCAAAATGAATTTGGAATGTTGTGGTATTTACAGTTCTTGGCAAATGATAGCTTTTAAAATCTTGTGCTTTTCAGATAGCATTGGAATATTCTATAACTCCGTAATATACTTCATCCCTCTCTAGTTACACTGCAAATGTTTCCTAGCAACCTGGGAAATTTAAAATAAAAGCAAAAGATTAAATTTTCCAGGGATCACTGATACACTCTCCTAGTGCTTCAAAGGCAAAGTGGCAAGTTCCAGTCTAGATCTTACCAATTCTGTCCTGTAAGTTTTAATTTGATGCTTTTTGTATGGACCATTTGACTTGTACTGACAGATTTTCAGCATCAAAGTCTCATAGCCATACAGCATGTGTCTATAAACTATCAGCACACACTGATCTTCCCCCCTAGGTTGGAATATCTCTTGCACCAGGGTTTTTTTCTTGTATATTCGTGCATTATTGTAGCAGGATTTCAATACTATAGTTTTAGGTATCTAAACATACATAGAGTGTTTCTGGTCATGTCTTTAATACTGATTATGTCCTGTCTGCCTTTGGCACAGAGGTTTTTATTTCCTCAGTGATGCTCAGACTATGACTTGTTTTAATTCCTGACAGCTCAAATAGCAAACATGAAGCTCCCATACAACTGGAAACGTACTTGTTACTGTATGACACTGTGCAATGGCATTTACATTAGCAGTGGTTGTAAATGAAAAGTCAGTATTCTTGAATTTTCATGATACATGATGTATTTACAGCACATGTTCTATAGACCAGAAGGCATCTCTTTACCCTAGTTGCTGGCATGTGATTTCTTTGACTTTAACTCTACTCAGTCAAAGGACACTACAGAAATCAGACTATTTCACAGCAGCCTTGCTGTAGGGGTTTAACTTGGCATTGTTTTATTATTCTCTAACATTAGGACTATGTGAACTTCATTTTAAACTATGATTTGTGCTCAGGAGTCTGGTAGTAGCAATCCCTGTGTGAGGGAAGAGAGAACAGTCTGCAATTGCCCACAGCAATCATTCATATTGGCCAGGAAACTAACTGCACACCACTGCTACCTTTAGGGCAAAATAGGGAGTAGGAACACCTTCAGCTGAGCAGCTTCTCATTCCACAGCCCAGGAGAAACCCAGCTCCTTCTGACAGATGAGCATAAATGGGGGAGAAAGGGACTGCACGCTCAGGAAAGGCTGAGAAGCAGCCAGTAGTGAAGCCAACCATTAGTTACTAAATGATCTTGCTGTTCATATCTTTGTATTATTGGGGCACAATATTTCTACTTCAGACAGGTGAAGCAAAGGTGGTAGGAGAGACTTCTCCCCAGGGAATCTCTCCAGGGCCACCTTAAGTAGGAAGCTGCAGCATAGACTTTTTACCACACTTTCCACCAATCACAAAGAACTGGAACACGTTTATCCTATTTCATGGAATCAGATATGGCTCAAAGAGAAACACAGTTTGTTCATGAAGATGTGGATGGATCAGTAGGAAGAGAGGAAATCTGCTAAAGATTTGCAACTCAGCCTTCGGAAAAGGAAGACAATTTTCATCTGTGTTTACCCATGGTTAACTCCACAAGCAAAACCAAAGCCATATCTTGTCCTCTTTAGGGTATAAAATCAAAATGACCTGAAATATAGTCCTCTGGCTCATCCAATATGAAACCTAACTCACTGCTGTACTGTTTAGAAAACTCAGCATATCGGCAGAGATGATAAACTCTAGATGATCTGTTGAAGACAGCATCCAGAATTTGATTATGATTCATTAAAATAGCCTCTGTCATCAAAATGAATTTTTGAAAGTCTCTTTATTTAACCCAGTGTGACACAGCAGATTTGGGGATTGAAACAGCAAATTAAAGCCACCAAACTGGGAATATGTCACCTTAGAGTCTGCCTTAGAGTCTACCTTGAAGTCTGCAGGGCTACTGCATGAGGGCAGCTACTGAGCGCTTCGATAAAGTGTCACAATAATTTGATGCCTGGCAATCTGTATCCTATGTCTCCCGTGTATCAAAATAAGCAACGTATGTTGTGCTGCAGATCTATCTAGATCCTAGAGGTAAATATTCAAAACCCTCAAGATTGAGTTAATAAGTTAGAGCAGCCTATTCGAGTGAAAAAGAAAGAACCTACTTAGGCTGTCAATACAATTCACAAAATGAATTTTTGTGCACTGTCAAGGGAGTGTTGGAGTCAATATCTGTTGCACATAAAATGTCAAACACTATAGAAATACAAAGCTATGCTGCTTGCACCACTCTTTTCAGAAAGGTGCCAAGTCTGCTAGTTCTACAGTGTTTTCAAGTTTTAAAAGTTTATTCACATTGAAAGGTTGGGAAATGTAAGGGGTTTTCTCTCCTCTCCAGTTTTTGGGGTTTGTTTTAAGACCCTTGGCACCTTGCCAAAAAGGCAAGCATTTACTGTGGTGTTACAGGACTGAAATCCCAAAACCAGAAATGACCTGAACATGCAGGATCAATTACCCAAGGTAACAAAGGGCTTGCACTGGGTTCTTGTTTCTGATTCATGATAACCTAATGGTGGAGGATGGATTACATTGGTATATTAGAAGGACATATTGATCTAGAAATCAGACCTTCTTGCAAAGGTGCATATGTCTTTGACTTCTAAACATTGTACTTGTCAGAGATAAGTAAGAGAGAGACAGAGAGGAATGTTAACTCAGAACAAAAAAAACCAAACCCAAACCCCACTGCTGAAATAGGCTCCTGTCCTTGAAGCAAGGCCCTACATTATTTTTTTTCTGAGATGACAAAGAGGTGATGACAAAGATTAGCCTGTAGACTGGATGCGCAGTTTAACATCACTGCTTCTCCTAAGCCAGGAGCGTGATTGTGCCCTTTTGACATTATGCTGTGTTAAGAAAGAACATATATAACTACAGGACTTTGCAGCCTACACACCACTTCATGAGAACTTTGCGACAGCCTTGACTTGGGTGAACTGAGCATCTAGGGAAATCTTGCTATGTGCTCCACTGGAATAAATCTACCTCAACTTTCAAATAAAAGCAGAAATCTTCCTGTTCTGCATCAATATCCCTGTTTTCATGGAGCTTCCCCTTAGTTCACAGGGACACTCAGTCCAGCAGTAAAAGTAACTCAAGTAAAGAAACAGCCAGGAGAGTGAGGCATGGACTGAGCTGTGGTAAAGTTCTGGCAAAGAGCAAAACACCCATTTTACAACTGTGGAATGTAAACATGAGCAATAGGAACAAACAGAATTAATACTAAATAACCCCTTATGGTTTACTACATATTCCATTGTTCCAATTTTATTTTTAGATGGAAACCTTTTGCATTTGCACTGGAAATAACCATAACTATTGAAAAATCCCCATTTCTATTTTGCTTTTCTTCATTTATCTGCAATACAAACTTCCTTTAGGAACCTCTATTTCTCTACCTCTTGCAAATCATCACAATTTAAATCTCAAACCTTATGGTTTATTTTACCAAGAGGCTCATGCTTCACAAAACCAATTCTCCAAAGGTCTCCTCTGGGTTTATCAAATAAACTTATAGACAAAGGTAATGGGTTTAATGCACTTTCTCTTCCTCCTGGAACTGTCGAATCTATAAATAAAATAATTAAAAATACACAAAGGCTTGGCAGAGCCAAAGGAGCCAAAGGTAGCTTCAATATAAGTTGGATTCCCAGAAATGCTAAAGGTAATTTAATTGGGGAAAATATGGTATGGTGTTACTTCTCCTACCAAATGCTGTTAATCCAAGGAAACACACTGCTGTGCTCCTGCATTAAACCTTTCACTCACAGGAGGAAGGCTGCAGAACAAGACCTTTGCATTATCATTGCAGGTTCATCAGGATCACTGCATTATAGTTACAAGTGAACTTATTAGCTGGAAGAAAAATTCCTCTTTGTTTACAGGTTGCAGCATTCCGTTGATCATGTACTTACAGGTCACAACATCCAGTCTGTGAAGAATCTGAAAAGTTTCTTGCAGCTGTAGTAGAAACTTCATTTGAGATGTTAGCAAAGCCTAGAGATACTCTGGTTAGAATACGCTGGCAGACTGTGAATTGTTAAGTATATGTTAGTCATCTTCCCCTCAGAAAAATACTCTGCCGTATGCTACAAGAGCCTGTTATGCCTATTATAGAGGTCTATGCCATTTGTTTCCAAGGTGGGTACTGACACTTAATGAGAGTTCCTCCTGAGATAAATGACAGTTCTTCAAATCTGGATAGCTTGGATGACACATCGCTTTCATACGTTCTTGCATTTGCTTCATGACACCAAGACTTATCCTGTGCCCAGCATGGACCTAATTCCTGACTGGTACTTCTGAGCACTACAGAAAGAGAATGCTAAAAGTGGTGCTCAACATAACTGAAATGAACCCACACTCACTTCGTATCTTCTTCTGCTGAACACTTTCTAGAACTGTGTTGTTAGAAGTTTTCTTTCTTGGAAATTCAGTCTGCAGAGTTAAGAGCTCTAAACCACTTCATAGATGCAGAGCTTATCTGAAAGTGAAGTACAAACCTGATTTGTCAGAATTTTTGCAGTTTCTCACATTACTTTTCTGCCTAATATTTTCCAGTCTATTAGATGTGATAACCATTCAGCACATGGTTTTCTTCTTGCTTCCCACTTCTTTAGAAAATGATGTAACAGTCGGTGCCATAGACCAGTTCTCTAAGCCATTAAATTGTTCCATTAGTCCATGTGTGTTTATAGTGCACAACAAACATGATGTAACTCTTTAATTTAAAGCCAGTGACTTTAGGTCAGGTTCCATTACCTAATAGTTGTCTGAAGCTAAGAACATGCATGTCAGCAGCTGAGTTGAAGTAACCTGCTGTATGTTAAACGGCCACATTGTCTTTTAATGCCCATCTAAACAGTACTAACTTTGGCAAAATGTAAGTACTACAGTCACAGTTTTATCTGTCTTCCTCTATTATTTCAGGCCAAGGTTTTTAATCATCTCAGCTTTACCTGGTTAAGAATTACAAGAGAAACAGGGGCACTTCTATCCTTGCCTGGTCATGTAGGAAAGAAGGCTACGGTTTTCCCATGTGGACATTAGAGAAGAGGTAGGGGTGCTTATTTATAAATTTGCCTTAGCATATATTTCTTAAACTTAAAATTTTGTTGGCGTAATATTTTCCACATTTGGATTCAGGGGAATGGAAGAGGAACCAATGTTTTTCATCTTTACATATTTGGTTAGAAGCACTGCCACACCATGTCAAATTACTGGTGATCTTAGTTCAGTTCAAAATAGTCGGACATCCATAACACTGCAAGACAGCTCTCCATAGATGCAACCACAAGGAAAAGAATTTGTTAGCCTGGATTCATTTCATTTTATTTAGGTGGCACCTGCCTGTCAGCCAGTAAGGCATTTCCCTGAACCTGGAATGCTTTGATCTGGTCTAAATCCCACAGGTAAAAAAGCCTTAACAGAAGCTTTTCTTGAGTAGCAAAGTCTTGTGTTTGGGTATTGAAAACTTCAACAAGTTCACCGTTTGTTGAATAGAACATTTCTTGTAGATTTGAGCAGCATTATATTCCCAAGTAAGTTACCTGCATTTATAAATCCTCCTTTTTGATAAAACAAACTGCCCCATGGTACTTTGCTGATTGTGTAATATTTCATTTGATTCCAGGAATTTATATCAACAAATAAATGTATATAAACAAATTGCAAACCACTGTAAACCAGTGTCCCATATACTAAAACTAGTGGATGGAGCCAGAAAAAAAAAGAAAGAAAAAGTTGCTTTGCCAAGCCATACTCCGTTTGGCGAGCCAATAGTTCATTTTCTGCAAGTGACTCATAAATGAAAAGCTACAATTTTCCACTGGCTCAGCCAACAGGAACTGTCAATAGTACAAATTATATTAACACTTCTGCTTTCCAGCCCCTCCAGTGAAATATGTCTCCTGTGAAAGCTATTTGAATTATCCAGAGAACGAACATGACCATTGCAATCTGGAGAAACAGATTCATATAAAAACATGGCTATCCATGCTCACTCAGGAGAGAAGGATAATGATCCTTTTGATAAAAAATTACCTACAGAGTGCAATTTAATTTTGAAATATTAGAATCACCTTAACGATATAAAAAGTGAAGAGGAAGCTTTAATAGCTACTAATTGGGAATTTTAAGATAACAGAGAAAAACAGTGAACTATATTCATGAAACCAGAATAAAAAATAAAAAAGACAAAATAAAACCAGCATAATCTCTGATTCTTTACACAGAGGTATCCACCAGTTCTTTTTTCTGTTCGTTCTCTTGCACCTCTCCTAGAATCTTGAGTGTTGCACTACTCACTACCATCAGATGACATGTGCCTCCTCTCAGTCCTGCATCTCAGATCCTGCTGCTCTCTACAATAGAACCACATTCACTCCAGTGTCTATAAGTCTCTTTTGTTATAATTAAAGTGCTGGAGGAATTGCCTCAAGTAATTAAAATTAGGAAGTCAAACAGTAAAGTTCTCCAGATAACATTTACTAGTCTCCATTGGAGTGAGAATGTCAATATTTTTCATGGGTTTTCATTTAGAGAAAAGGAAATGAATTACCAAATCAGAGAAGGCCCAGGATTCTACCACAGCAAAACAATATCTGAACACACACAGCAGAAGCAAATAAATCATGCGACATGGCCTTTTTAAAGGTCACAAAATAACAACCAGTTCAAGACTAATTGGTATTGGCACATGTATTGTGAAGACGGGGGAAAGTGATCAATGATTAAATGACAGAAAGAAACTTAGAAAATACATATATCATAAAATGAAAACCAAGGTCAGATAGTGACCTCCGATGTGATTGGAAGAAAAAAAGCAAGCGTGGAGAGTAGTGCCATAGCTTTAAGTTGAAAAAGAAATGATGAATGGGTTTTATAATGGAGATGAAATATTAAAGATTTCTGTTCAGTAGAGAGTTAAAGTTTTAGTGAAAGACAAAATTAAAAGCCTACAACATCCAAAGTGTTAAAACAATTCCAGACAGCAGAACATATTCTACAGATTACAGCATTATTAATCTGAGAAGAAGGTGGCTCCACTAATATTTACCTACTAGTCTATTAATAATAGTAATGCTAATGATCATGGTGACCATTTTGATAAACAATACTTGAAAAAGTTTGTGAATACAGAAAAATAAGAAAATAAAACTATTTTTATGAAGTTACTGGCCTAATTTCAAGAACTAAAAATCACTGCCACCACACAGTCCAAGAATCTTTACTCTCTCATCCATTTACTACGCTGGGAAGCAAGTTAGGTAATACCATCTGCACATCTAAATCAGGAACTTGAATGCTGTTACAGTAATGTTTTCAAGAAATAAAGACAGGTTGAAAGATTAATGCTATTCGATTGCTGTTATTAAAAATATAACAAGTATTTACCATAGCAATCTACTACTTTTATGGAATAATTTCACTCTTAGTAACAGAGTTAATCACTAGACTTTCTGTACTATATTTTTGAAATGACATGCTGGAAGAGTCTGACTAACCCGATAGGAAACCTCTTTGACATGTACCGTAGCACTGGGACTTGTATAAGGATTAAAGATTTTTTTAAGAGAGAGGTGGAGGAGCAAGCTCAAAGATTAATTTATTTCCAGATAGATAGCACAGCAATAAGATTAAGATATCCTCCCTTCCTGCAAGACAAAAATAAACAACCAAGAAGAAAAAGCAATAAAATGATTTTTTTCCCCCAGCTAGAAAGCTTTATTAGCTCTTCAAGAGTGGGGTTTTTTAAGTTTAAAAAATATATTGAGCCTAAAAGTAAACATTTTCCAACTTTATAAATCATATTTTCTACTCTCAGCCGCACACCCAGTGAAAAAAGAAATGTAGGAATTAAGGCCTGATTCACAAAAATACTCAGGTGCATCTTGTGGGCCACTGAATTTGCTCAATTCCATTCCCCACATGGTGCATTAGTAGAGGGACTGTCGATATAAACACATGGGAATGTTTCAGAGATCAGCGTTAGTACAGCTGCCAACCTGTTGTTCAAGGCCCCAGTACATTATTGGTGTCAAAATCAACTTCCCAGGCTTCTCATCTTCAGGCTTCCTCTTCGTTCAGCAAAGACCTTGAGCACAACCCTAAGTTCAAGGGAGAAGCTCCTCAGAAAACCTTTACTTTTAGCGTGTAACACTTTTCATTGCCGTTCTCTCAGGTTGAACAATAAAAAACTTCAGTTTTATTACTGACTTCAGCACCTTCAGCAAACGCTCATGGTCGGTTTCATGTTAGCAATGCAGTAGGTGGCTTTAGTTATTTTATTTAGTTATTTTAGTTTTAAATTCACATCAGTTTATGAAACTATTTAGTTGTAAAGATTAAGTTTAGTAAAAGTGCTTTTTTAAAGATAATTGCATAAACTAAGTTAGAGTGTATGGTACACCTCTAGGTACTGACAGGTGGTGCTAAAACATGCAGCAAAATCATACTTGATGGAAGATAATTTTCCTATGTAAATGATTTTGTTACAACTAGGTAATTTATAGTCATAAACACTAAATTCAGACAAAGCAAGCTTGATCATTCTAACAGTGCAGTGGGAAATGGAAATTGCCCACTTATGGAAAAGGTTAGTTCCTTTATTGTCTTTCATTTGTGTTTTCAAACAGACTAAAAACAATTAAGGAGAATTCAGAGAATAATAAAGGACATCCTATCATACTCACACTTAACAGATATTCAGGAACTAACACTCCTTTGAATCACATTTTTTTTTCTAACTAAAACTAACTTAAATTTTATTTTAACTTTAAACAGATGCAATTTTTAAAAGGCAGTACTCTGCTAGTGACAATTCTAAAATGACTGTGTGCTTGGTACAGTAGATGCATACCCAATACCCACTCTTACCATCTCAAACTAAAATTATTCCTTTTTATTTCACTTCTCCTCATCATATTTTGTTGCATTTAGAAAATTAATCTTTTTTATTGAAAGTCAGGAGACAAAACACGTCCTCATGTTACATACCTACACAAGCCACTGTACATGCATGACTATGGGCATTTGGACACAAATAGTGCTGTTTATTAACTGGAGTCTTCTTTGCTGTAATTCAGATTATACTAATCTCAAAAGCATTCAGCTATCAAACAAATAGTATAAGAAAGCACCCATTGAGTCATAGAATTATTAGAGATCACAAGGGACCTTGGAAGATCATCTGGTCCAATCTCCCTGCCACATCAGGGCCACCTAGACCAAGTCGCACAGGAACATGTCCGGGTGGGTTTTGAACGTCTCCTGAGAAGAAGGCTCCACAAAACCCCCGGGCAGCCTGTTCCAATGCTCTGTTACCCTCACTGTGAAGAAGTTCCTTCTGATACTGATATGGAATGCCCTCTGTTCCAGCTTGCACTCATTACCCCTTGCTTTATCACCAGATAACCTTGAGAAGAGCCTGGCTCCATCCTCCATCCTGTTTGAAGTTTTCTTACAAAAGAAAATGTTTCTTAACTCTGGGCAAAGTAGAAGTAAATGAAAAATTTGCTAAAGTTTGGGGATTTTGAGAGAAGGGTCGACAAGTTATTAGCAGCTACCATCCATTGGAGTCTTTTGAGATGCAGGTGTTTTTAGTTTATAGATTTGACTGTATCTAAAAGGAAATTTAAATAGAAAAGAGTTGTGGAGGAAAGATAGAGAAGTACTTTCAGACCATAAGTGTCTGGGTCCTGACATCTTGGTGTTCATATAATTTTGGGCTAGTGAACTGTGGAAGGAAATGTGAGATATAACTTGTGCCCTAACATAAAAAAAAATCTGAAATAACCTGTAAATGTGGATAAACAACAGTTTAATCTCTTTGGATGTAACCGTAAAATTTGCTGAGCCTGTATAAGTGTCCAAAAGTACATTTTTAATATCGATAGATACATTATGGTATGAGCACTGCGGAGCGTAAAATCTGTGTGAGAAATGTCAGGACCAATGTCTGAATAGTAAATGCTGAAATAAAAGTTCAGCAATACACTTTTTGTTTTATGTAGCAGACATTTTTATACTTTCTATTTTAAGTAAAAACAAGAGATAGTAGAGATTGCTATTAATTCAGTGTCAAATCAGAAGAAAGTAAATGTTCCCTGGGATATGGTTTCTCTGTTTCACCTTTAAATTTAGAAAAAGAACATACCATTTATTTTTAAAAGTATATTATATATACGTATATATATATCTGTGTGTGCTTTTGCAATTTAGCAGGACCCATCAGGTGGTTTAAGTTGTAAATTCTTACAGCTTTTATGACCATTAGTACATGGCACAACAGTTGACATGATGATTTTAGTCAAATCCTGACAAAGTACAGTATAGTTTGAAACCCCAAATTCTATGTTTTAGATGATAATTAGAAAATGACAGAAAGAAAGGAGGCTGCTGTAACTACCTTCAGGCCATTTCAGTGGATACATCAAGCCTCTTGATATGCAGAATGATTTTTAAAACAAAAAGATCCCAGGGTGGTAGCAATTAGAATTTCTTAGGACAGCTACTCCAGCAATGAAGTGAGCTATTTCACAGGCTGCAGATGTAAAAGAGCTCTAAGTCTTTTCACCCCATGCGTATGACTATCTAACATTTATTTTCACCCAAATCAGGTAGGAGCAATTTGGTGGCCTGTGGGCATCACTTCAACAGTCTTCATTTTTTTGCACTTACCTGAGATCAGATTGCACCAACTTTTCCTCCAGTACTGGAAATGGCCACTAGCAGAAGTGCAAAGAGAACTTACTGATCAGTCTACTAGTCTCTGTAGATCCTGAATGGTGCAGAACTGAAAGAGAACAGAATGTATTGTCCAATAAAAGGATAACATTTTGAAAAACATATATCCTTCATACCATTCTGCTAGTACCAGAGGAGACACATTACTGATGTGACTCAAAGTGTTCGAAAGAAGTGAACATAATTTCAATTCAATTTGTTCTCTGTGTAACTACTTACTGTATTTTTTTTTACCATTACTGCAAACCATCAGTATTTACAGGTAGGTATGTAGGTAGTGAAAGCTTTGCTCAGCTCTTATATAGTGGAATGTCTCCCTCATTCTTTTATTCAGGGGTAGAATCCGTAGGGATTGTATTTCCCATAATATAATGTCTGTCTCAATTCCAGTTCCTGAACTGAATCATGGAGGAATGGCTCATGATGAAAAACCACAGTCCCTCAGGCCACATGTAACTGCAAGAGGAAACGGTAGCTGCAGTTGCAGTGCAGAGCTCCATATATCTGAGATACGCACAGGTCCTCCCTAGGCACTCAGGCATGGAGAAGGATTCAACAAATAAATGGCAATAAATCACTCCAAGCAACATGTAAATGTAATAAAGAATTAATAAATAATATGTTACTGCTTAACTAATTGCGGTACTCATCAACATTTTTCACATCCATCCCCTAATACATTTGTGTCCTTTCTGCTGCCAGCAGTGTGGCTGCTTTCTCACTTGCAATAAAGAACGGACTTGCACAGCACCATTAACGAGCACAGCAAAGGTATTTCTTAGGTGAGAGAGATTTCTGATACAGGTCAAAGAGATTTTTGTCATTCCTGCCTTTCAGGGGCTGTTCAAGGCTCAAGTTTGAATTGAGATACTGGATATTTGATGTATTGGCAACTGGAGACAATTCTGCAAATATCATGAAAGTAATAGTCTTTTAAAGCAAACGCATCAGTAAAATAACATTAACAGTAACAATTCACACAAGTTAAAACCCTGAGGTGTCACAGTTGATTTCTTTGTAATTCCTCTGCAGTATCAGCCATGGCATTTCTCTGAGTCTAGCAACTGCCAAGACCCCTTCTAAAGAGGCATCTGGAGTGTGAGTGCCTTACCAGTAGCTTTGGTAACACTTCAATTTACATTTTCATTTAAACAAAAGTACTCTCTATGTCAAATGTGCTTTAATTGATCAGAGTTCAGGTCATTGAAATGCTAATGAAATCCTAAGCACAATAAGCTTAGGTACCTGTGTTAAACATTCCTGTAGGCAGTCGATTTTATGGCATTCCAGTCTACAGACTGGTTTACAGTTGGTTCCCAATTGATAGACCTCTAACACAGTTTTTTAAGGGTGACTTGTGGAAGTGAATTACAGGTTTAAAAGAGCATGTACACAGGGTAACTAATTAAGTAACTAGTAAATTGTGCAGCCTGTTACCTGCAAATGAATTCTAAGGAATTACAGAAATACATGTGCTGAATCTTACCTGTCAGTCGACGTGATTGTTCATATTGTGTCCTATGCAACACTGCTCCAACCAAACAAGCATAAACTTTTTTCTGCTGCTTTTTTGCCAAGAACTGGTAGAAAAAGTATGTTTCTTCAACAACCAACTCTGGGTTTTCTAGGCCACCAATAATTCTATGTGTATTTGTCAGGTGCTTGTGGGTTTGAGTTTGAATGAAAGATCTGGTAGAAGACAAAGGATTAAAAAAAAAGGGAGAGGGCAATTAAAATATCTGCTATCTCTCCTGAGACTGCACTTTCTTTGTGGCTAAGGATCTCACAGACACAAGCTACCTTGAAGTCTTGTGGTGTTGATTAGTCTTACACTGAAGATTGGCACGTTCATTTCAGTTATCAGACGAGAAACATGATTGTGAAGAGATTTTCCTCCAAGAACACTGTAAAAGCAAATTATTTAAATGGTGAGATTCTATTTAACAAGTAAGAATTATAGTTCAGATACCAGTAAAACTTCTTTTGGAGTTTGAGTCTTTGGGATCATCTTTGGGAAGCAGCTTAGGTCTATGAACCTGCATGTCAGAGCTCTGGGCAGCCATGGATCTCATCAAACCTTCCTCAGTTCATGCCTCAGAGAAGTACAGCAACCACATCACTACTGCTAAAAGAAGCCTGTTAAAAAAAGGTTCATCTGCAATTTCCACTTTAGTTCAGCATCCCACAGAGTCTGCATAAAATACTCAACTTACGGCTGTCATGTTAGCATAAGGTTATGGCTAGAGGTGGATTTAAGAATCCGGATTGAAGGCAGAGCAGCTCATTTTAAACATAACAGTTACATTCTACAATAGAGCTATTTGCAAATATTGATTTTTAAAGTATTTAAATAAGGGAGAGGAACATGGGATAAGAAACTCAGAAAACTTGGTAAGCATTTTCTGTGAATTCAGATCTAAATTTGGCATAAATCCCTATATATAATCATGAGACTAAGTGTCTTTCATCTCAACAGCCTTCAAGTTCAGTCACTGTTCATTTGTAGTCATAATTGTTAAAACCTTATTATTACAATAGCCTTCGCATTTCTGAGAGATCGTGTCACAAGATCTATAGAAAATTTTTATGTCAGTTTAGTGGTGAAAAAAAGAGAGGGGTTAATTCAGTGATCAGCATATAAATAATCAACACTTCTGGATTAACATTGTAAAACTTTATGTACGTATGTGCTTTGCTTTTGATTTCACAATTAATATATTTTCAGTCTGATTAATTTTAAGAAATAATAATTAAAAAGTCAACTGAGTATCTGGTAGGTGTTGAGATTAATTACTATTCATATATTTTGCTGCAAATTGAAATGTTATCTCCATCTGTTTTCCTCTATAGAGATTAAAGAATTTATTTTTTTAAAATCAATGTTTCTATGTGATTAAAATTCTAATGAAAACCTGTGCACTTGCACTTTTAGTAATTCAAAAAAAGCCCAAACCCAACAACAATCACCCAAACACCAGTGCAGAGGAAGGAAAGCTGAATATTGATTATTCTTCCAGATATAATTGTATTAATCTACATATAAATGAATACTTTTAAACATCATCAAAGTGGAAAGAAAAAAACTCAAATAGAACAACTTTGTAGGGAAAAAAAAGGCATTAAACTGTTCACAGCCATGGCACAGCTCTAATGGACACCAGAGAGGGTTGTTTTTATCAGATTGGAAAGCCACAATATTTCCATGGTGTTCCCGCACTTTTAGTAATTCAATGAAGCAACGAGACCAATGCATAAATTATTAACTGTGGCGACAGTGCAGCCACCTCTGGTTTAAGGCACATTCTTTTTAAAGTACATACAATTACATCCTGTGTACTTGTGTTCGAGCTGTGTTCAAGAGCTTATCTGAAGAAGTAATGGATAATTTATGTCTATCCAATATCCAAATCTGCTAGATATATAACGTTTTACATTCCTTTCTACTTCATAACACAGTAAATTAGACTTTGGGTCCCTGTATCCCTGGAGTTCAATTAAAGCAGATGTTTGCTAAACAGATACTAAAATAATTTTATTCAAGAAATATTCGAGGACATTTTCCAAACAAACCAATTGCCAAGAAGGCAATTTATCTGGGTGTACTGCATATCAAAATTTTTCTCATTGCCTTGAAAAGAGTTTATATGGGGTGCTTTTTTCCTATATCAATACAAGAAAACCTGTGAAGTCACATTCTGTTCGTTCTCACAGAGAGGGAGGCTATCATTATATTCACAGTATATGAAGATTTCACCCAATCATCCATATGTTTGACTTTTTTTAGTACTGGAATTACCTGACATTAATGCATAAAACATATGTAAGTTTAAATACTGATGTGATTAAAGGAATGTGTTTTAAAATATAAATAAGAGAGATACCTTCTCTAAATACAAAGTTCAATACCTGATTTTTTTCTTGGTTTTTTTTCCTCCAGTAGCCTTGCTTCTCTTAATGTATGTTTCAGCAGATTCCTGGGGGGATCACTGTACCACATTTCCCCTGAATTAATAAGGATCTCAACTGCATGTTGAAGTGCTACACCGCAGTAGCATGAAGGTATGATCAATAAATGACCAATTCAGTCAACATTTGGAGAGACCTTGCTGAATGTGAGGTCATGCCTGATGAGAATACAACAGTAAAAGTGACACCAGGTAATTGCAGTGAATTGACAATAATTAGGATATTGCTTTTACTTAGACACAAGTGTTAAACAATTCAGCTGCGCTAGTAAAGTATTCATCTAATGCAACCACCACAGGATTGAAAAATATACTGTTTCCCCTTTTAAATAAAACAAGGTCAAATGTTCTCATGAAGAATCCAATGACAGTTTCCTAATTTCTCATGATATCCACCTTCTTCGAGACATCTTATTGGGCAGTCGTTGTTTTATCAATAACAAATATAAATTACATTTTCAAGTGTGGTACTTTAATTCCAAATTGTGTTTAAAAATATACCACAGAAGAAGCAAAAGCGCATTCTTTTCAAGTATATCTATCTAGAAGATCAATGCATTTATTTCTCCAATAATATCTTTGCTATTACGGGAAAACTTGAGAAATTAAGATTCAGCATGTTGTGGAGTCAGCAAGTGTAGTAAGGAGAAAAGGAAAGTGCAGACTCCTGTGTATTTTTCACATCTCCATCAATATTATCATTTCTGCTCCTTTAGCAGAAGCGTAAGTAGGAAACATTCATGGAGCTCAGCTGCTTCTCCTCTGTTGTCTTCAGTCCCTCTTTGTACCTGCATAAACTCTGCTTTTTGAATGCCTGGGTTTTGAGATTTAGGGCTGCTACTCCTGAGAAATAAAACCTCTACCTGGCATCATTGAAGACCAAAAGTCATCTAATGGAAAGCACAATTCTCCTCAGTTAGGACAGAAACAGCCTTCTCACATCAAAAGAAGTTTGTATATAATTTTGAAAGGATGATAGGATGGTGTTTTGCTCAAGTTTTCATTTAAAATCTAACAGGGTAATAACGTGCCACAAGGTCAGAGCAACAAATCTGAGTCCAACTACCTATTCTTCTTCCTGAAACTATAATTCAATTCTTTAGCAAATCAGACATTGGACAGTGTCATTCTTCGCAGCATAATCAGAGAGTAGGACAACAGAGCCTTTTACATCTCAGAAAGAATGAAATCATTTGATTTAACTACACTACATGGCAGTAGTACATGTTGTACACTTAGAGGCAAAGAAGGGATTCTCTCCATGAAAGTTCAGAGAATTTTCTCACTCTTCCCCAGAGTTAAACAACAAATAACAGAGAAGTAGATCACCACGGCAGTTGTATGGAATTGCCCTTATTAGTATTTCCTTGCTGAATGGATCCAACTCTACACAATGAAACATTTCAAAGTAAGTATTTGACTTGTGTTGTCCAGCCAACAGCAGAACCAACCTGTGTATTCACATGATAAAAGCCAAAAGTTTGCCCTTTCCCCCCTTTTATTTTTTTTGAGCAATGCAAACTTGTGAACAAAACTAAGCAAAAAGATTAAAGACAAGTTGTGAACCAAGAGGAAGAGATCAATATGCGATCTAGAAATTTTTCATATTCAGAAAGATGCTGCATCCACGTAATTTTGTGACTTCCAACTCTAAATGAAAAAGATAAAAAATTGCCTTGTTTATTTTACTTGAAGAGGTACCACTCATTGCTTTCATATAGACCCTTTGATTATTCTCACTGTAGGAATCATGCATTTTGATTCCTAATTCAAATACCTGCAGAAAAAGAATAAAAGTTTGTTGGGTTTTTTTTTATCTCATGCTCTTCTGCTCACAGCCAGGCTAATTTTAGGGGTTTAGATTTATAAAAAACATATTTACAGTGGACATAAATTCAGAAAAGAGGAAGATATAGTGTTTTAAATACAGGTCCTAAAGAGTGCAGATCCATTTTCAAATAAACAAGAGCACAATCTACAACCCTCTTGGATCACTGAGGATATGTCTTGTGTGCAGCTCTTCGTCCGTGTGTGGTTAGTACTGTAATCACTTTACATTAAAAAAAACCCTAGCTGACTGTGCAATATGGTGTGTCAAACCATATTTATACTTAGTAAGAAAATTTTCTGCCTTCATAAAAAACTTGAAACTAATATTAACTATAATTCAGTGTTTAAAACCCATTAAAAGGAAAATTTTAAACCATCTGGGTCACAATAATTCAATCTTGGTTACAAGGAAAGGAAAACACATTTAAATTAAGAAAACATAATCCTGGCACAATTAATTCAATTAAACATCAGTGCAATTGCCACAGTTAACATTACTGGCATGAATAAGGATAAGCACCTTTCAAAAAGCAAATCAATCAATGCCAGAATGAATTATTTTGTTTTACTTCAAGCTCTAGTCATCAAAAGCCCTGCCTGGAAAGAAGGAATGGGGATGGAATAGGAAGCCTCAAATCTTTCCATTGTATGTCTTTTCACATTGGCACCAGCCCTCCATGCAATTCCATTCTGGTCATTTACCATGTTACTGACAGTGTGAAAAGTAAGCACTACTTGCTGTTGTGAATCTTCTTTCACAATTGATAGAAAAGTAAAACGCCTGCTTCATTTTTGTTGTGTGTTTGTTTTGTTGGGGTCTTTTAAAGGCCAGGAATAAAGACACAGTAGGAATGCAAAATAATGTGAAATAGGGTATACAGTTCTTCCCCTATATGTTATTTTTTCTTACCCAGAGACAGGGCATAGACAGTTCCTGTATGTCAGACATGTCACAGCCTTAACTGTGCCCAAATTACTGCAATATTTTATGAAATCCACTTGATATTATTTCTCCTAATAAGCACACTAGGCATTCTTGAAAAGCTGAAGCTTGGTTTTTTGCAGGGACCACATTTGAAAGCAACATGTGGACAGAGGGTCTAAGGCAGAGTGGGGTTATCTTCTCTCTTCTCGTGAGTCAAGAATCAATGTGGCAAGTGTCATCGAAACACACTCATGCGTGACAGCCTGTAGGCACTGAGGCACTGAGTGGTTTTCCATCTAGCTTCATGAGAGGATGTGCTAACAGAACAAATCAAGCAACAGCCAGACTCACAGAGATATGCGGAATTATCTCTACTCTACTGGCCTCACTGGATTTGTTCCTATCAGATGTGGGCAGTATGTGACTCAGAAGTCTTGCACTAAACTGAAACTTGTCATTGCAATCATACCAAATACATTATTTTCTTCCGTAAATTCTCTCACATCAGTTAATATATACTCACAGCTCATGTCACTACCTGAGACATATTAAATTCTAAGGTACTATAGAAACAAAAGTAAATATTTATGAGTTCCCAGTGAAAAATGAGAAAGGCCAGGCACAGTGCTACAGAGTAGTATCATTGATTTTTGTGGTCCAAGTATTATTTTGATTATAAATGTCAATCAATATTTAGAGAGTTAATCCTTCTCTAATCAAGGTCCTTGGTGGTGATATTTTTATTACATTAATTTCAATGGAACAAAAATAGGACTCATCTCACAGTAATAAAAAATACCTCTATACTGGAAATGATTCTTCTGCTTCCCACTTCAAAAGCAAAACTTAATTTTTTATTCATAGAGTCAATTATATTTCCTGTGTCTTAGGATAGATTTCTGTAACCTGCCCTTTGTCTTTCACTGAAGCTCAAAGCTGCTGAACGACTATTAAGGACTAGAGAGAACAGTGTACATCAAAACACTAAGAAAAGTAATCAAATTCAATGCTTCAACAAAGACTGGGTGAAATTGCAATACATGACAGCTGATGCAGATATGTACTTACACTGGATTTTAGGAACGACATTTAGAAAACAGCTTTCTTGGTGCTTCTCATGTCTACAGTGTTTTTAATTCAAAGGTTTTAAAGGTGTAATTGAGACAAATAGGACATTGTCATTAGTAATAGAAGCTCAGGTGCCTCTTGTTTACCAGAACATACAATGGATAGAGTCCTTTATCTTTTGTCTGCCAGAATTATATACTCATGGAATCATAGAAAATCTTAGATTGGAAGGGATCCCAGAGATATTCTAGTTCTATCCCTCTGCCAAGTGCAGGGACACCTCTCACCAGATCACATTGCCTAGGCCCCCATCCAGTCTGGCCTCGAACACTTCCAGGGATGATGATGGAGCAGCCACAACCTCCCTGGGTTTCATCTATGGACTATTAAAATTTAAATCCTCCTTTCAAATCATCCTGGTTTGGAATGTTAGAAAGTTCTGTTTGGGATCTTTAGAAAGTTCATTTTACAGGACTTTCTTGTTTTTTAACTTACATTGAAATCCAATATTTTAATGGTTAACTTGTCATTATATTTTAAACGTATGTTCACAAATAGGTAACTCGTGTAACCATGCACTGTCAGGATTTATAGTTTTTATCTTTTTTAGTAGCAGAGCCTGTAGGGATTTATTCACTAGGACTGCATATATTGGTGGCAGAGGGTACCAACCATGACTCGAGACCTACTAAGCTAAACTGAAGCAGACTGCAAGAAGTGGGGCTGTCATGTACACGTTTCATAAAAAGCTGCATTGCTGGTTTTCACTCGAATTTGGAAAGAAAGAAACCAAATTTCTACAAACAGAAACAGTTACACAATATGTACAAACTGAAAGGAAATGTCAGGAGTATTAACTAAAAGGGAAAAGAGAAGAAATCTTAATGAGTAAAAAAAACCCAGACAACTAGCAATTAATTGCCTCATTTTTGAAGCAGAGGGACTTACGAAGGAAGAAACATGACCTCTTCATCATGCTACCAGTATGCTGATTTCCCAGTACATAAAGGGAGCCGAAATGTGAAAGGCATTCTGTGCGAATCAGGCAGGCAGGTGACAGAGCTTACACATCTGTTTTGGCACTTACTTGTTTTGCTTCTGTTTCCTCATTTGTCCCCATCATCTCCTGTCTTGAAAAAAAGGGTTATATGTACGAAAGGTTAATTTGAGTCTACGTGGAATTGCTAGCTTATAGCACAAATTAAAAGATAAAAGATTTAAAAGACCTTCATGCTAAATGTCTGTTTAGCACATATTTTAGGAAAAACAGATGTGCTAGGGTTTTTTCCCAGTGCAGCTCAATACAAAGTTACATGATAGAAATTACATACAACAACTTTGCTTTAATGGGGTAGACTTTCATTCATTTGACTTCAGTAAAAGGTTTAAAATTAATCATTTAATGACTTTATAACGACAAGGTTTTACAAATTCTGTTGAGAAAAGAATGAAAGAGAACTGTCTACTTATTAGTTATTTATATTTAACTATTAAACATACTTAAATGTCCATTTACATTAATAAATAACTAATACACTAATAATTATTTATACATTAGTATTTGAAAAGAATGAAATTATGTTCAAATTTCATGTAGAATTGGAATAGCCTCCTTCCTCAAATGACCTATTTGCAAAATACAACCTTTATGTTGCAAATTACTCGTAATTGAAGTGTGCAGAAGCTAATCTGAAAATAATTATCACATAGATATTAACTTGTTATTTAGTCCTATATTCATAATGCAGGTAGAGAAAGCATAGAAGTCCAGTAACATGGATGTTAGGGACAATATTTTATTGGCATCAATGAAAATAGTTTGTCATGGTTCACCAGTACATTAACTGCTCTGTTAATGAGAGCACTTCTATGGAGAGGTTGTACTTTTAGGTTACAAAACATAGATTTGCTACTATTTTTATCAGCTATTTGAAGTCACATACTCAAA